>QBDW01006856.1:0-324398 GCA_003261595.1 Maconellicoccus hirsutus
GACCAAATTCTCTACAAATTCTATTACAAAGAAATTAGATTGCTTACTTAGCTTCCGAGCTGTGACGTCCTTTCCCTGATGGTGTTCCATTATGTCTTCGTGTTTTGCAATGAGGGTTCCATTGAATAATTTACCTTAATAGTTTTACCGAAACGACGCGGAGCAGTAATCAAAAGTCGTAAATCACTATTTAATACAGATTCAATGAGCATAGTTTCATCAACAATTGTTTAAAATCGCTTTAAATTGCAAAAAATTGTCAAAATGTTGTTGAAATAATTCGAAATTATCAAAATTCGTTTATAATTCCCCTTGAGATTGTTCAAAATTGCTCAATATTTGCACAGAATTGCTTAAAAACTATGAAAATGTTGTTAAAGTAGTTTAGAATCGATCATGATATGTTCAAAATTGATTAAAATTGCACAAAATTATCAAAATGTTGTTAAAATTGTGAAACATTTGCTCAAATTTTCATAAAAATTGTTAAAATGTAGTAAAAGTTAAGTATCGTTTATTAATATTTGCTCAAAAGTTATGCAAATCGATTAAGTTAGTGAAAAATTTGGTTAAAATTGCAAAAAACTATCAAAATGTTGTTAAGTAGTTCAGAATCGATCAATTTTTTTTTTAAATTGCGCAATATTGTCAAAATGTTGTTAAAATTGCTTAAAGTTGTTCAATATTTACCCATAATTGCATAAAAACTGTTGAAATGTTGTTAAAACAGTTAAGGATTTATTAAAATTTGTTTAAAATTGCTTAAAATTACGCAAAATTATCAGTGTTAACATTTAGGCAGTTTTGTGCAATTTCAATAAAATTTTTCATTAATTCAACCAATTTACCAAACTTTTGTGCAATTTTGAGCAAATATTGACAACTTTGGACAATACATTTTGACAATTTTGCGCAATTTCAAACCAACTGTTGACAATTTCGTGTATTTTTGGGCAATCTTAAATAAATTTTGATCAATTAGAAATTTTTTGAACAACGTATTAACAGTTTTTACATAATTTTGATCGATTCTTAGCTGTTTTTACAACGTTTAAACAGTTCGTATGAAATTTTAAGCAATTTTAATCAAATTTTTGATGTGTTTGAAACCGTTTTAACAATATTTTAACAGTTTTTAGTAATTTAATCGATTCTAAACTGTTTTAGGGACGTTTTAATAGTTTTTATGTAATTTTGAACAATTTAAAAATTTTGATCTATTTTAAACTATTTTAACAATATTTCGATAGTTTTTTGCAATTTTAATCAAATTCTGTATGATTATAAAATTAAAATGTATTATTTTTTTACAAGCTACAATTCATCAGCTTATTCTGCCAATTTAACTAATGCAGGCGTATCTAGTGTTGAAATTTCAAAATATTGAAATCAAAATGGGATTCTTTGAAAATGTACTTTTCTATCTATTTGTGTCGCGCATGTAAATTTCCTCTTGTTGTATAAAAAATAAGATTATTTCCTTTTTTTTGCTAAATCATAAGAAAATTCGGCTGTACTTGAGTTCACCATTTGCCGGGGATTTTTGTCTTCACAAAGCATGGGCAATATTTGTACTCGTAAAATGATTGTGCGTGCATGGAAAAGGGCTATTGTATGTAAATTTTTATTTAGTATGAAGTAGACGTCGATGGTACGTTTTCGCAGCGGCCAAAAGAGCTTCTGGAGGAAAATCCATTACGTCAAGGTTTTCTCAACCCTCTCTAGAGTACAATATTACGAATAGCGGTCCTTCTCGTCGAGGACGCGTCGTTTTAGGGACGGAAACAAGTTAATAAAAACACGACAAAAACATTTATATTCGGCGGCATTATCGTCATTATGCGAGTTAGTTAAATTCGGAGCACGTCACGAGAAGTAATACAGTACATTATCACAGATTTGGCTTTTAGTACTTGTTATACCAGCGGGTAGTAAAACTGTAAGTTTTCAACTATCTTGACAACACAGTTATGCAGCGCAATCGGTAGTACATTTTGGTTTAAGGTAAACTCAAGAGTGTAACGCGTCGATTAAAATAATTTTCAAAGTTATAAGACGAAGATGTGTAGGGAGTGGTACGTGTCAATGATAAAATAACGTATAAGAATTTTAAACTCCGAGGATAGCGAAAGCTTTACGATTTATTTGGAAGATGGAACATTGTGGAAATATTTTTAATAACAAAAGTTTTAAAACTAAGATTACGCTATCTCTTTGAAGTTATACCTGTTCGGTTTCAGATTATCAGCGTATATCGCTAGTGGAAAACTTTCGAGTGATGTTGCGCTGTGAATTTTCATTGATAAAGTTAATCCGCAAAAATACTCGGCGTATTTAATTATATTCGGAGAAACTTGGCTTTGTAAGGTTAAATGATGCAAGCCATCGAGATAACGTACAAATGGTAACATAAAAGACCAATATAAACGATATCGACGCCGTTGAAAAGCCACCGCCAACGAAATAAGAACCGAAGTAGTAAAAGTGAATGGATCTGATTTATGAACCAAATGGAAGAAACGAAATCAAATTCGCTACGAATAATCCCGACGATTGTGCATTTTCCGATTTACTATATACACCGCGTATAATTCCAAAATGACGAAGAACTGCTTTTATTCTGTACGTAGAACGTACCGAGTGCATTCTTTCTTGTAGAAATCTTATATCCGCACGGGACCAATTTTTAATTTAACTTTTGAAATATTCAGTCGTAAAAGCTTCGCTTTGATTTAGGTTTTTTTCCTCCCTTCGTAACTTTATTACAGCGTGTGAGTGATTTGAAAATTTTCAACGTATTCCCTTTGGCGGACTTAATATATGGCGTCATTTTTCACGGTCGATGGAGAAATTTTTACTGTGATATTTGATATTTATCGACCTTTTGTTAGAATGGGAGCAGCATTGATGCAAAGGAGCTTTATGATCATCAGTGTCAAGGTTTTTCGATAAAAAGATACGATTTTTATAGCGTTTTTTGAAACGAAAATTTTACAACTTATTTGTTACACAACCCTCAAAATTGTAAACTCAAATCACATTTTTTTTCATCGAGGTTTCCTAAGTATAACCAAACCAAGTTTCACTCAGCCGTCGTTTTGTTTCCTTACAAGTGTCAAGCACTATTGGAACATTGGCTAAGAAAAGAATCGTCTTTCGGTGTAATAAAATCTATCCTTTTAGAAAGGTATTGTTTCGAATGTCTTTTGTCAGTCGCATCATTTGCGAGTGCTATAAAAGCTCTTATTTCACGACAAAAACTATCTAATCTTGTAATGTTACTTCGTGTTATGCAAAAAAAAGGCGTATTTCTAATCCTTCATTTATTCCATGGAACATCTGCATCGATACGAAAAACAAGCGAAGAATGGCTCTTCAAGGTCATAAAATTGCTGCATCTGCGTTGGAAGGTATTTTTCCTTGTTACGAATGAATTTTGTGAGGCTTTATTCAAGATGGCGATTTTTATCAATTTTGTCTATTTTAGCGGTGAAAATAAACCAGGAATATGATGGACATTTTTATGAGGCTTGGGGCGACTTGAGAGAAAAGTTTTTGGAATCAAAGTTATTGAAAATTAAATTAGAAACATTTTTTGTGATAAGTATTTTTTTGTAACTCCTCATGCCACTATTTCTCTGTGTTGTTAGCATCGCCTACAAAATTCTTCAGTTGAGACATTTTTTATGAGGCTTGGAGCGACTCGAGAGAAAAGTGTTTGGAATCGAAGTTGATGGAAATTAAATTAGAAATATTTTCCGTTACCTATGAATTTTTTTCCTATCTTCTCAAATTTCGTCTCAGTTTAGCTATATATATTTCGTTAGTATAGCAAAAAAAATTCTTCAGTTGAAATGTTTCTGTGAGAATTGGAACAACTTGAGAGAAAAATTTAAAAAATAAAAGTTGTATATTTATTGAAGAATTTTTTTGGTTTTTACAATTTTTTTATATCTCATCAACTTTACTTGATTTTTGAAATAATGTCAAAATTATGATTAAATTCGAAAAAATATTAAAAAATTATCAGCACAAAAAATATTTTTCATGTAATTTTCAACTTTTGTTCTCGTGCTCATCAATTTGAGTTTTTTCAGTCGGAAATCCTTTTAACCATTTCTCCATTTCAATGTATTTTAAATTTAAGAATTGAAAAAACGAAATAAAAACTAACATTTCAATCAAAATGAACACCTGAGAGTATAATGGACCATTCCACACTCACTTGAAGCACTGTTGTCGAGTTTCAATCTTGAGGGATAGAAAGAAAAATGCTACAGGCGTCTTATGGAACGAAAATGAGTTTTTTTGAATTTTAACAAAAATAAAGAAGTTTGCGTAAATTTTTGTCAAGGGCTTGATTAAAGCTATTAGAATTCCGCGTCGATTGCTATTAAATTCATTAAGATTAATGCAATAATAAAGCTGTAAATTCCTTTTTTGAATTCCAAACTGCAGATTATAGTTGATTGTTGACATTTTCTTCACCGTTATCGATCAATTTTTCAATTTTCGTTTATGTATAAGTGTTTCATGTTTTAGATTTTGTTTGTAGTGTGAATTTGAATTGTTTTTGGAAGTATGATCATCATTATGACGTATCTATTCGTTCTAGGAAATTCATGAAGGGAAATTGCTTCATTAGATCTAAAAGTATAATAAAAATTATACTCTCGTTGCAAGTACCAGCCTCAATATTCTCATACTTATTAAAATTATCTGTTTTATGCCTGCATTTCAAAATATAGTCAATTTAAGCAACACTAGTGTATTTTAAATTGCCGCTTACAAAATTGAAGGGCGCTTTTAGGTTAAAAACTCACCCTATATATTTACACGTAAATACGGTAAATTTCTATGTTACTGTGGTTTGAAAATTAGCTAGAAAATCTCTATTTTGTATCTTTTATTTCGATTAACAGAAATTCACACTTGTAACCATTTTCAAAAGCAACAAAAAGATAATCCTAATTCTCATAGTAACATACTCCCCGAGTTGAAACAATCAAAGTTGAATACGCTGGAAAGTACGTGGAAAATATCGTGCTTGGTTTTTGCGTTATTTCGTATAATTACCATTAACCGGTTTCATTAAAAAGGGAAATGTATGAGAAAAGCTCATTTATAACGATCTCGCGTCGGAAGATCCGGGTGCGTTCTAGAGAAGCGTAACTTTAAAGAAGATCGCTTAATTTCCAAAAGATATGGATGCGTGTGTGTGGTAAGATCTCGCACAAAGATAGCAATTGATGCTGGCACAACTAACCCTACCGCTTATGGCTTTTATTTTCTCGGAAAATCGGTTCAGATTTAACATGGCAAGCATTACGTGAGATTTTCGCTGTTGGCTGAACGCCCGGCCGCTATCTAAACGCCCGTATTTATGAACTTTTTTTTCCTACTTTTTAACTCCTTCTTTCCGTTGAATTCTATCGAACAAAGTGGAATTTGTTCCTTCCGATACATTACAACTTTTAACATAGATTGTCCCCTTTTTGTTCGCTTTTTTATTTATGGTCCGAATGTCCCAAGTTCGATTACTGTGTAGCACGTACTAATTTAGACAATCTTTTCTTATCTCCATTAAAACGTACGCGTTTTACTTTCTATTACGGCGGAGTTTTTAATTATGTAGTTGCCATTTTTAATTACATCGAATGACCATTTTGTCCTCTCTTTCCATTGGCCGGAGAAAATTCGAATAATTGTTACGGAAAATATTTTTACCATTTTCTCGTCTTCGTACGAAGAAAAATATCCAACGTAGCGAAAAAATTTCTCGTTTACACTAACCAGCCTGCGATAATTTCGTTACGTTCGATAAATCGGCCTAAACTTCGTTGCTTTTTTTGCTGTTGTGTTTTTACAGACGTAAAAAAATACTAGGAATTATGTGCTTTAAATGCCGCTAAATTTGTTACGATAAACAATCGGCGTAAAGTTGGTAAAACATTTTTCAATCTGTCGTACACGTTTTGTTCTTCTCGTTGTCGAAACATTTGAAGTATTTTTTATCGCAATTTTAAAACGAATATCGATTAAGTTTAATTTATAAGCGAAAAGAAAGTATTGCATCGTTAATTAAACGTCGTTCAAAAATCTTTCCATCGCGAAATACGTATCGGACGTGTTCGTTTAATTAATAAAATTAAAGAGCATTGCGACGCGTACTCGATAAATGGGCCGGAATTTCGCATCGACAACTAATTACTAAAATATCAGAAATTCTTTTTCTACATTTGAACTTCTCGTCGAGTTTTTGAAGTTGTATTCGTTAATTCACCCTTTAAAATCCGCAAAATGAGTAACCGTGTATACGAATTCAAAAGGTGGAATTTTTCACCATAGAGAAAATCCCCTCGAATGATACGCTCGAAGCTTTATCTGATTCTACATTTTCATATGTATTACGCGAAAAGTAATTACGAAATAAGGCGTTCTTATGTGGGTTTTTGTAAAAATAATAAAAATACGCTTCGATAAATCCCATGAAAAAGGTACACGGAATTTTGAAGAATTGTCGGTTCGATTTGATTGAGTGGTTACTATAAAAGAGTAAAATTAATGAACTTGTTTTACTCGCCGGCAATAAGCCGCGATGAACTTCCATAAGTTCACAAGTTGCGAAGTGAACTTGGTAAATATAAATTTTATAAGTCGATGTTTTCAGCTTAAACTTCGTTCCACATCTTGACTTCGTATAATACGATGCTTTCCTATCGACAGAACTATTGCTGTATTCGAGTTATATTAGCTTTATTGAAAAAAAACTTTCGCAGTTTACAAAAGGATCGAGTTAATTGTTTTGTATTTTGTTTTTCTTTTTTTTTTTGGTAGTGTGTGCGAAATAGAGAATTTTTCCAAGTCGGAGCTTAGTCCTGCGCGAAGTCACGAGATGAATAAATATCGAGAGAGGATTTCAAGTTGAGAATTTTTTTCAATAGCAGAAATAATTTTTTAATATTTTTCATGTTTGAACTCAATTCATCAAGCGTATTGAAGCAATTAATGAAAATTACTTTAAAAAAAACGTTTAGTTTCATAGGCGAGGCTCAAGATTTAATAGGTTGCATAATCAATTTTTGCAGGGAGAAGCACCAAAATTCCTGTGATTATTCTGAGAAATTATAATTGAGAAGTATTACTCTATCCAATTAACAAACGTACATTTCTGAATATTAGTTTAAAAAAATGTTAAATTTATGCAAAATTGAGATTAGGGGACCTTATGTTGAGATTTGGAGGTCCTATGATTTAAATTTTTTTTATAAAAGTGAGAAATTTATCAATCCACTTTATACCGCCCAAAAATTCTCAACTTTTAGTGGGGGGAGGGGGCAAAATAAGATCATTTGATCACCCACATGAAGTAGAATCTTGTTGATGACGTCATCGATCTAGATAGATCATCGTAATGACGTCATCAGATAGTTTAAGTAGCAATGGCGCCGATTTTGGATTGTCATCACTGATTGAACGAACTTTAACGAGTTGATTAATATTTCAAAAAAGGTTTGAATACATTTTAATGAAGTTAAATGAAACTCTTTTTCTTTTTTCGAAAATCTTAATTCTAACAAGAAACCAAACTTCACAGAAGTTAACGATGGTGTTCTAAATGAATTTAAAATCTTGCAATTTTTCCTCCAACGAGTTGACTCGAATTTCAAGAACCAAAAAAACTAATCGGATCGAGACAAACGCGATGTGATAACGTCTTTATAAAAGCGTCACAATATTGTCGAAAATTCGTCTATACTTGCGTTTCTTCGAGCTTTTTCCTTGTTCACATATTATGGCGAATTTATAGCAATATGTAAAATGTAAAAGTTGACTATAATTTACGAATTTTCTTATTCATTATTCTTCAAATTTCAAAGCTCATTTTACACACCCCTGAAAAACTTTCATCGCTAATGTTTTTTTGCTATTGAACAAGCGAATGTCTTTATACGAGTATATGGTGGAAATAACTTAAAAAGGAATTTGATACCGATGATGGAAATTTTTATTGTTATCGGATATGTTTTTATAATGTTAATGCGGTTCTTTTCGTTTATAAAATTTATCCTAACACGAAATTAATTTCGTTGTACTTATATAACGAAACACGTTAGAATTTTTTCTTCTCGAAGAAATACTTGTATAGGCACTCGAGCAGCTCGAAAAAACAAACCTTATTGTTAGTTCAAGTTTTTACAGTACTATAACTATTATTATAAAAAACACGCGTTAAAAAAACTGCCGACGCTAATGCCTTCGCGAATGGTGCTTTTCTATACGTTCTCAAATTCTAGTCTTCGTTTTACTAACCTGAAAGAAAAGACAACAGACAATCCAATTTTCACTTTTATAGCTACATTATTACTTCTTCTCTTTCCTGACCTTCTTACATGGAATCTGTTCGAGGTGGGATTATCACAGATTACATTCGTTTTCATTATTATTTACGTTTTAACGCCAAGATATGATGAAAACTTATATTATGGTCCTTATGGTTATACTCGTATGAACATCCTTTGATGATATAATTTTCACATTAATACTCGAGAAAAAAGGTACTTTTGAGGGTGTTCATTTTTTCCAGAAAATTATTTCAATTTTTCTAAGATTTTCTTCGAATTATATCACTTTTATGTGTATCTTTTTCTTTATTTTGGCGAAATGTGATTCGAATTTGGACGCAGAAGGTATATGAACGGATTACCAGGTCTGAGATTTATTAACCAAGTGATTAAAGGTGTTTTATTTGAAGACTTATAACAGGATTTTTCCAAGTTGGTGTATTCCTTCGAAATTGTGACCGTTGATTAGTTTTTTTTTTTCGGTTGAATATTTCTATTTTTTTTTAAGTGTGAAATTCTTATATGATCATGCGGGGGGATATGACCACCAAGAGCAAACGAGATTAGAGAGAATTGTGGCGTAGGAAATTTTTAAATACTTTGATATTTCGATTTCCATAGTTCGTTTTGGTATTCCATCCTCTACTCAGTATTTCGATATTTTGGTGTTTTGATTTTGATTTCGACGTATTTCATTAGATATTTCTATTTTCGACTTCAATTTTTCGATTTTGATATTTGATGTTTCATTATCGATAGTTTGATTTTTGTGTTTTGATTTCGACATTTCCTCAAAGATTTGAATTTTCGTTTCATTATTTCGATTGCGATGTTTTGATATTTTGATTTGTCATTTTCATTTCGATGTACCGATATATCAATTTTTATTTTCGCTTTCGATATTGTATTTCGATGTTTGATATCGATATTGCTGTATCGGTATTTTAATTTCGATGTCGATGTTTTGATATTTTGATTTGAAATTTTCATTTTGATGTATTAATATATCAATTTTTATTTTTGGTTTCGATATTGAATTTCGATATTTCATATCGATATCGTTGTTTTGATATTTTGATTGACATTTTCATTTCGATGTATCAATTTTTATTTTTCGTTTCAATATCGATATTAATATTTCAATATTTTGATTGACATTTTCGTTTTAATGTATCGATATTTCAATTTCGATGTCGATGTTTTGATATTTTGATTTGAAATTATCATTTCGATGTATCGATATTTGATTTGACATTTTCTATGATAAATTTCATCTTGATATTTCGATATTGAATTTCGATATTTCATATCGATATCGTTGTTCTGATATTTTGATTGATATTTTCATTTTGATGTAGTATCAATTTTTATTTTTGGTTTTAATATAGATTTTAATATTTCGATATTTTGATTGGCATTTTCTTTTCAATGTATCGATATTTCAATTTCGATGTCGATGTTTTGATATTTTGATTTGAAATTTTCATTTCGATGTATCGATATTTGATTTGACATTTTCTATGATAAATTTCACCTTAATATTTCGATGTCGAAATCGAGATTTTGGCGTTGTGATTGACATCCTCATTTCGATGTGTCGATATTTTGATGTTTTAATTTCGATGTATCGATATTTTGATGTAGTTTTGAGGTGTAGGTAAAGCAGTAACAAGCGAGTTATGTGGTACGAAAAAACATGTAAATTTGGTGTATATTTTAAAAAATGGCTCGTAAATTTGAAAAAAATTTATTCGTTGTAAAATTTTTGTTCATTTTTTATTCATAATTACATTTTTTTTTCATTCAATATTAAACCTAATTAAAAAATTTTAATCAAGAAAAATAATAAAAGTCAGCGGTGTAAATTTTTGTTCATCTTGTGGAATCCGTTTGGTATAAAATTGCACGAAAGTTCATTCCTCGATGTTCTCCGATTTAAGATATTTAATTAAGTATCAACGAAAAATCATTTTTTCTGGTTACATCAAGGTTATTTTGCGAGGGAAATTTTGTATAAAACTTATTTTAATTTTTATATTACGGTTTTTCATTTACTTCATTCGTTTGCGTAAAATATTCAGTGGAGTTTTAGCTGACTAGCCAATGAAGCGACGAAAATGTAATTTATGCGATGCAATGATATCGCTATGTAGCGAATGAAAGCTTCAAACTAATTTCAAGTTTCACCAGCGCCTCAAACCTTCCTGTATAACTTGATATTTGATGTCGAAACTTGATTTATAGTTGCTTGAAATTTATGAAAAAATTTGGTGCTTTGGATTTGGAATTTCTTATTAATTTCTATAATTGTGGTGGATGGCTCACCTACTTGCAAATACCATTTTATAATTTAAGAACACCTCGCGGTAAAATTTGTATTTTGAGACATTGTGGGGAGAGGGGAGTACGTGTCTTGGAATTTACGCGTAAGTCAAAAGCGACGAAGCGGCGTATATTAATATGTTATGACAACCTCAAAAGCTTCGGAGAATATACGCGAAGTTATATTCGAAAATAAACTCGGCTATGAAAATATTTTAAATTCTTTCTGCAACGTTTGTCGTGTAAATTCCTTTACATGAAGGATCAGTTACTCAAACGATTGAGTTTTCACGCAGATAGGATTGCTTTAGAGGACTGCTTTTTTCTTGTGTAAAATAAAACTTTCTTTATCGTGAAATTCTTAATCTTCTTGTTGAATACAAACCATAGACGTATGGATGGGGTTTGTTAAATTAAAATACACGCGCGCCGAATTTCTTTCGTGTGAGCTTTCAAATTGTTCGGTTCGAGTTTTAGATTACAGCACGCGAGAAAATAACAGAATTTTCACCGACGCCTGATTTTCAAGATGGATTATTTTCTACATGCTCTTTTTTTTCTGCCTTTGAAGAATAATGGTATTGGAGCTATCGGGTAATTTTTTTTTCTAAATCGGGTTTCAAGAAATGTTATATTTTTTTAACATGTTTGAAAATTGATGAAAGCGTGTGAGGTTGTGTAGCCAGGCTGATGCCAAAATTTAATCGATTTTTTTTTGACTGTGGTTCCCTGTGAATAAGCGTTTGAGGGAATTCGTCGTTGAGTTGAATTTTTGGATTGTTCGATGAGACCAAGAGATCCAGTGGTGAAGTTTTACTCCCGAGTGTGATTTCCAATCACTCGTAACGATAATGAAATACAAATTTAGAGATTTAAACGAAATATGCATATAATTCACGCGCAAATTAATAAACTAAGGGACTGGTAAGCTGACGAGATAGATAGAAATATCTCAAAATGCAAATTCATTTCGTTTTAAAGTTTCTCCACCTCGATATAGCTCGAAATATCGTCGTATTAAGCGTTAACTATTTCGAGATTAATTCCACTGTTAAGGAGTTGGATAAATGGCGAGACCAGATGTCGTAGCGTCAGCGTTTCAAGAACCACTTAACATTAGAACCTTGTACGTAGCACTTTCAACCTTATATAACAGTTATGAGTTCGCGAATCAAACTAAATGAATGTTATTATTTTAAAACGAATTGTGGTTCGTGAAATGTTGGGTATACTGACAGATATGTATCTTGGTATTTTACCTTATTAATCGTCCAATCAAAGATGCATCTTGAAGAGATGCTCAGAGAGGATGTATGATAAATATTGTAGCTGTGATGCGACTACATTTCTCCGCAATGATCACGTGTCAGAATAATATATTTATCTGATGAGTATCTAGAGCTTGGAAGATGGCGATGAGTAGAATCGTCGACAGAAACATCACGAAGGATCATTTCTTTGTAGTTTGATTTATTGAATTGTTTACATTTTACGTTGTGGGAGTTCATTCATCCAACGTGGCATTGTACAGTAAACAAGACACACTCACGTGGCGCTCTATAAAAAGAGTGCACTTGTAATCCTCAAACAATGTTGGTTTGCACAGAGTGATAATAAAGGTACGATCCTAATAACCTCATTGTGTATTATGACCTGAAAGTAGAAACAGAAAATTTTAAAATTAATGTTTAAAACTAACTTCCTTGCTCCAGGGTAAGTGCTGCTGCGTATCATATTATTTTTGTATTTTGCTCCTGTACCAAAAAAAAATTATAATATTATAAAGTCAAGGTATTCTCTGCAGTCCTTCGTTTTGTGAATTTGGTAAAATCTCCTACATCACTCCACCTCACATCTATGATTTCTCCGCTTTTCCGATTTTCTTTTCAATATAGGTGTCTAATGATTCGTAACTCCAAAACGTCACACTGCCTACTGCATATGTACTGTAATGAGAAATATCGACGATTCCTTCTGTATGGGTTGAGATACATCTGTATATCTATTGAGGAGTACTACAAACCCACTGTGATATTCAAAACTAACGTGAAATTTCTTCCGGATACTTTTTCCTTCATCATCTCACAACATCGCACGTAATAAATATACTGAGATACTTTTCCATCGTAATTCGGTTGATCTTACCCCCACAAAGAACATTTCGTGCGTATCCACCCCTTAAATATAAAACAAATTGTATACGTTCGTTGTTTAATATACTTTTCATCATAATAGGTGTGTATTATACGGAGAAACTTAACCTATACATGACATAATTTATATTCCGTTCGAGTATTGTATGGCACTTACATTTAATTTGAATTGGTGTACATTTGGCATGCTACATTTAAACCTATAATGCATTCTTGATGGTAGCAGCACATCTACGGGGATTATTTGTCAATTTGTATCATGGTTATTTTTTTCCGTTCGTTTGAAAAAAATAACACACATACCAGTACATTATGGCGTTAAAATAAATGATAAAAACGTGACAAACGATAAAACCATTTCCGTGTACATACTTCTCCAAGTGTATAAAATGTCTCCTTTTTTCTAATTAAATTTTATGCTAATAGGAAAAATATTTTTAATGTAGCAGCGCATTTAATGTTTACAGTTGGATACAAAATTATATTCGTTTCTATTTACTCGCGAGATGACTCGTTGTAAATTTATTTTCCAGTTGTACCTTTACATTTACTTTGGAATGTAGATGGGTAAATGCAGGAGAAATCGAGCGTGAGTTTATGTTTGAAATTTTAGGGTCACTATTGAGTACTTTTCTATTAAAAAAGGGCTGATTAATGATATAGGGTGATATCTTTTTAAATGACCATTTTTTGGAGAATTTTCGTTTAATTTAATGGGTTATATTTTGATTTGAATAATTGACAGTGGCGGCTGGTGGGCGAGGGCTCCGGGGCGCCGCCCTCCCTAGAATTCAGACGGAAATCGATTTTTTTTTAATTTTCAACTTTTCGGCAATATGAATCAATAAACTATATATCTGTAAAAAGTTCGGAATCTCGGCCGGACTCTCAACCGCTGAGTCCCTGTGAGACTAACACGCGTCGCGTTCAATAATTCCGAACGTACCACGAACTAGTACGAACACGAACGCGAAA
The DNA here is from genome assembly GCA_003261595.1 of Maconellicoccus hirsutus. Classification (NCBI taxonomy): domain Eukaryota; kingdom Metazoa; phylum Arthropoda; class Insecta; order Hemiptera; family Pseudococcidae; genus Maconellicoccus; species Maconellicoccus hirsutus. The sequence goes on from QBDW01006856.1 coordinate 13,796, forward strand.
GCGAGCTATTCGAGTATTTGGAATTGGATTCACCGTTCACACATGCTGGGACTCAACGCTGCTGAGTCCGCGTTTCATTCAAGCATTTCGAACGTAACTTGTGGCATGCGCATGCGCATTATACATAAATACATGCATAAACGGACTCTGCTACGCTGAGTCCGCGTTACGATTTTGCATAACCAACGTAACTCTGATTGATACCCCTCCCGATATTAATAACTTCCAGATAGAATCCTGGCGCCTTAATTTCTAATGTAGCAGGTTTTATAATATAACATAATAAATGGTAAAAATTTTAAAAAATATTTTTCTTAATGAATCACCTGCGAAGAGCCCTTCCACCCTCAGTCACCACGAGCCGCCACTGATAATTGATGTTCTGTTGCTGACTTGCAATTGATATAGAAATTCTTAGGTAATGGATCAAGGTCAATTCTTCGTCTTCATGAGATCAATTCCACGATCAAAATTGTTGATTGACTTTTTAATTGATTTCGGCACGGCACATGCTCTGCAACTTATCTTACAATACCCCTCTTTTCAGGAAAAAATTATGCAATTTTCGTCACAAAATGATTCAAGTCGATTTTTCACACAGTTAATATTTTTTACAGCGTTACCATCTCTATAAATTCATACCTGCTTTTAGAAAATCAGCGATAATTACATTACAGATAGAAATATCGTCACTTCCTCAAATCTAAACTTTCGTTATCGAAGGATTCATCATATAAAATTATAAATTCCTTTCTTAAGGGTGGATAATTAGAATACAGACGACGTAGCAATCAAATAGAACCCGTTACCGAGTAGATTACCGAAGTAAATAACATTTTTAGCGTAACGATTCCGTCGGCAATATCGAAAGGGACGCGTAAGGTTTGTTTTAATGCAGAAAAGTTTGTTCCAGTAGTTTGGATTTTATTAGAGTAGATTTGTAAATTTGGTAAAGAATTTGCATAGGTTTATACATCGTACGTATCTACGTACTAGCATATCTGACGTTATAGTTGTTAAAATTCCGGTTTCTTCTTTTTACTTCTCCATACGGAATAAACTTAGTATTTGCAATCACGATATTCTTGTTCATGGTGTTGTTTCATTTTAAACAAATTGCAACTTCTCTGCGGTTTGTTACCTAGTGTATACTTTGGTATTGTTAAAAAAAAATAAGGCACTAAGGATGTTATTTTACGTTATAAAGAACATATTTTCTTTGAAAAATATGGAAATCTTATTATGTGAAAAAGTACAGACTACGTTTCGATCCGTATTGCAAATAATATTACCATTTATGTTGAGTTTTTTATTTCAACTGTCGTTTCGAGCATTCGATCCAGTTGGAAAAATGCTAATGTATCCTTTGGTATGCATTTTGTACTCGATATTCCAATGATGTTTCTTCGGTGTCGCGTAATTCTACTACCACACGTTGTCCTCCGTACTCCCGTCGAACGTGTAGCAAAAAATAATACGTTAATCGAGCACGATATTCTTTATTTGATATTCCGCCGAATAATAAAACACTCGAGTATCAAATTGTCGACGCGAATTCGCTCCCATTATGATTTATTCAAGGAAAATAGCGCGTGTAAATATGGTTCTTTTTGGTATTAAGTTTCGGCATTGTGTGTGTGTATATGAGCATATGTAAAAGTACGCCTATACCATATAAAATGAATACGCGTCGCTGTGTAAAATATATATCCTCTTTATGTGTACCTTCGTATAGAATTTCAAGAATATTGATTCGTTTAACCACCCCACAACAGATCAGTTTTGTGAAAAATTAATTAACGAGTATGTAAAAAGCGGCAATGCAACAGTTTGACGCGGAGTTATTCCGGTGAAATTTGCATTGTGGTTTAAATTGGCGGTATTTCGATAATTAAAGCTGGTATTTGGATTACAGGGTGATTCAAACTTCAAACAGTGTTGTCAGAAAGAAAATAGAAAAAATCACATCACCACTTACGGTATTTATGACAAATTACCAGTAATTACCTGTGTTTATCGGCCAATTACTGGTAATTACCGCTGAATTACGTGTAATTACCATTAAATTACGTGTAACTTACTCATGTTATTTCCAGTAAATTACATACACGTAATTACCAGTAAAATACATGTAATTATCTGTAATTACCATTAAATTACACGTGACTTACTCTTGTTATTACCAGTAAATTACTTATAATTACTGGTAAATTACCCATAATTTCGGTAAATTACTTGTAATTACCCGTAATTACTAGGAAATTACTCGTAATTACTAGTAAATTGTCTGTTAATTACTTGCAATTACCCATCTCTGCTTTTTTTGGTAATTCAGACTTGAGATGCGTTTTAAATTTCAAAAGCTAAATAATGTTTTGAATTAATTTGTTGAATTAATATACATTTTATAAAATACTTTCTTTTAAATTCAAATATATTTTCTTTTCAATTTTTAATTGCATTTTTTTTTAAAAATTTCAGCTAGAACTGTATTCAAAATAATCATTTCATTAGTGTTAGAATAGTTTTTTTTCTTTAATAATGTAATTTTTAATCTGGGCCAAAACCCACCAAAAAATCACCACTTTTACGATAACACTACAAAAGCACCGGCGCAAAATTGAAGATTTCAAAAATTACCATTTCTGGCAGCCCTGATTTCAAAAGAAATTTACAAATTCTTTTTACACAAAACATTTCAAATGAAATCAAAAAAGTTTATTTTAAAAAAAGCAAAATCGATTTCTTCAAATCAAAGTGAAAATTTCGAGGTCGCATGATGAGTATAATGAGTAAGTACCACAGACTTGATAATTTTTCTTTGCTGTTCGTTTCTAGCATGTCGCAAAAAAGTCCACGTCACGTTACCACCTACACCACGTTTTTGAAATCTTATTTCGAGCTTTTTTTTGCAAGGTCAATTTTCAAAATAGAGGTATAATTCGACAAATAAAACAGTTGTATTCGTGGGCTTTGAATAGTAGGAATTTGCGACCGTAACAGCCTAATCTAAATTGCCCAATTTGTTTGAAGGACGAATCGTTTCTTCGTAAATTTCGTTTTTTTCTCCACCTTTCACGTCGCCGCTTCCTCGATGCGCAGAATTCGCGAAATTTACGTTTAATTGGCAATTTTCATTGAAATTCGAGCAACAGCTCCATCGCGTATGTGTAATGACGAAGCTTCGATTGTTTTCTCATTTACACAATCCACTTACTCGGATGAAAAGAAAGTTATCGAGGATACGGAATCGTATGTTTTTTTTTATTTTTTCAACAATAAAAAGATTCGCTTCGTTTGTCTCGCTCGCGACGGCCCAGAGGACGGGGAGGAGGTAAAAAGATGCTTTTTTTCTATAAATACGCGGCGCCAATATTTTTCCACGAGGGAAAACGAAAACACGTCATTATTAAAGTCGACAAGTTGAAGACACGGATTAAAATGGAATGTTCATTCGAATGGAAAATACTTTAGGGTTTTTCGCATGACGATAGAGAACTTGAGGCCTAATAAATGACAGCAACAAGAACATTTACGATATAAATACAAACGAAGACTTTAGCCTTAAAATTACACAAAGTTCCTTTTAAAGGACAACTTCGCAGATGTAAACTTCGATATTAATGAAAATACTAATCCGCATACAAACGCGCGCAATTTACCGACGGCTACGATTTAAAAAGATGAGAGTTGAGTTTTGACGGTGGGAGGCTGAAAAAAGTATTCTGTTGGATTACTTATGTACGTTGTTTGCTTTTAATTTAGGCAAGTTCGTTGAATATGATCTTTCTTGGAATCAATTTTCTTTTTTTTTTCGTGGAGATTTTTTCCACGCGAGGATGAAGAAGACTGAATTGTGTGCGGAGGAGAGATATTAAAAATACGAGTAAAATACCAGTTAGAAGTCATCCAACGTGGAGTGTTTTTGTGCTTTTTCGCGTGAAAATCAATCCTGTTTTTGATTTTGCCAAGTGCCGAAATATGTGAGAAGTTGAAACATGTATCTTCGAGAAATTTTAGTCTTCAAATACACGAGTGGTTTGAGGTGGTGAATTACAGACAGACGGATTGTTCGCACGTGTGTTTATTTTCATTTATAAATAGGCGAAACGAACCGAATTCTGGTGGTAATGCGATTTTTCACTTTAAACTTGCACCATGATATCTAATAAAGTGTGATGAATTTCCAAAGATAAATGGATTTTGAAAGGACACGTGTAGCGAGAGATTTAATTTATTGGAAATTAATTTGAATAATTGACGGAGCACGTATTTTCTGTTGGTTCTGTGAAATCGTCACTAAGCGAGTGAGAAATTTCGAATTCCGAAATTCCGAAATTAACGAAGAATGTGGGAGTAAAAATAAAGTCTAGAGTAAACAAGCGTGCGTCGATGAAATAGAAACGATTTGGATTTTCATGAAAAATGAAAAAAATTACCGAAAAATTTGGAAAATATTTCAAAAAGCTCGCAAATTAACGAGATAATAATTTAGAAAATTTTTATAAATTTGTGATTATTCTTTATACGAATTTTGTTCATATGCATCAAAAGGATTAAAAAATTACCCAAAAAAATGTATTTTACAAAAAATAAAAACACTTACTAATACAGGAATAACAAAAATGAACATCTATGCGGTCACCACCACCCTACAAGGTCCTCCAGTACCTCCTTTGATCTTCATTGGCAAAGCTATCACGTTAAATCCCAAAGGAGGCAGGCTGACACCTTTAAATGACAGATTCTCTATACCGTAGACCCCAGATTGTGACAATGTTTCGTGGGTAGAGAAAACCGTAGCTTTTCCAGGATCAGTGGACGGAGTATCAAGTCCGACGCCGTAGATTCCTCCGTGATTCGCGATCCATTTAGCGGCAGTTGGTGAAATACCTGGGAAACTGTAGGGTGCTGTTGTGTTACCAAAATACGCGATTCTATCGCCGTATCTCTCGGACCATCCGAAATTCACTAATAAAATAGAACCGTCTCGAATATGGCCATGTTTTTCTTCCCATTCCACCAAGTGCTCCGGCATCAGTACGAAATTCGCGTTATCTTTTACTCTATCGCTGACGTCCAGGAAAACCCCTGAGAAGTAATACCCGACGATTTATTCAAATTGGATTAATTTTAAAAATACATCAATTTACCTGGAGCGATCAAACGTTCTATGGGGATCTCGTCAACTTTCCAGCCATCTTTATTGAAGTGATAAGGTGCGTCTAAATGAGTACCGCAGTGCTCAGGTCCGGCGAAACTAAAAGCGGCGTAAAAATTGGGCTTTTTATCGATAATTTGCTTCTCGGTGATGTTAAATTTAGTACTAGGATCCCACGTCAAAGTACTTTCATCTAACGCGTGAGATAAATCAATTGGTCCTGGGATAACAGGACTTCTCGCGTTCGTCAAAGCGACACATAGCAAGATCACGATCAAGGCGAACATTTTTCAGGCACGTCGAGCTCGTGTAATTCACAAACGATGATAAAACAAAATTAACGTAATATTCATCTCGCGCTGATAACGCCCACAAAGAAATTATTCCGGTCGAATAAAATTAATCTATGTTTATTTGTTACATTAACGAGTTAATTTATAGGTACCTTATAATTGAGAGTACGTGATTTCTTTGGCAATGAGGTACAAGAGAAGGGTCGTTACGTCAATTGTCGGTTATTTTTACTTCAACGCCAAAGTCCGAAGCTCGTGTGTATTTTTGATATCGCTTTCAATATTTATCAACGACTAAACGACAGGGAGCACCGCTTCCGCCGGTTATTTTCATCGGTAGGGCGATCACGTTGAAATGTCTGCACGGTAATTTGGTCCCATTAAAAGAAATATTCTCTATGCCGAATATATTCGACCTCAGTAACGTATTATGAGCTGGGTAATCCTCCGAGTATCCTGCATCCAAAGATGGTGTATCTAATCCTACGCCATATATGTTGCCATTCTTCGCAATCCATTCAGCTGCCCTGGAAGATATCCCAGGAAAGCAATAAGGTGCCGATAAGTTACCATAATACGCTTTTCTATCGTGATAACGCGTCCACCAACCAAAATTCAACAGCAAAATGGTCCCGTAAGGGATCAATCCATGGGTTCTTTCCCATTGCATTAAATGCTCCGGTAATAACTCAAAATTGCAATTTGTAACTTGATCACTAACATCAACGTGAATACCTGCCCTCGAGATGTCTTAATTAAATAACGTACTATATTTTAAAATTACACCATAAATTTTTTTCTTACCTGTGCTTATCAAATGATCCAAGGGGATTTCATCAACTCTCCAGCCATCTTTGTTGAAGTGATAAGGAGCGTCTAGATGCGTTCCGCAATGTTCGTGTCCAACGAACGAATTAGCCGCGTAAAAAGAAGGCGGATTGTCGACGATAATTTGATTTGTTAGGTAGAATTTCTCCTCGGGTGACCAGTACTGCGTGTAATTATTTAGAGGATGCGATAAATCTAAAGGTGACGACAACCTGTGGCTTTTGCCTTCGTGAATAATCACCGCAACCATTACCACCATGTAACTGTTCAGCATTTGCGTTTAATTTACACCTTTTGTTAGAGCGCGTTAATTTTTAATATCGTTTTGGGATGTTTTTCAGGACTGTGACGCGTTCGATTTTAGAAATATACACGAAACGATGTAATTTCTTAGGTCGGAAGTTGCGCCGTGGTGAGATATCAGGTTATTACTGATGTTATCTGTATGAGGATTGAGTTTATGATTTATTTTATGAGGATTGAGTTTATGATTTATTTTCGATATTGATGGTAGATTAATGAGATTTAGTTCAAGGTTTTCAATGTGTATGGATTGTTATCGGTCATTACATTTTTTTAATAGAAAGAGATAATTTCTAGAAGAATATTACGCGGTTTATTTTTGAAATCATTGTAAATAAAAATCTGTAGACGATTTTTAGAACCCTAATTTCAAACTTTTTTGAGCTCCCAGTGAAATCAAAATATTTTCAGTTTTATGGAAATGATCCACAAACGTTGATGATACATTTCGGTGTTTGAAAATTTGCTCATCGTTTTTATTCTGATAGTTTTTTTTTATTTGGCGTTTGTGCTTATTAGAAATTTTCAAAAAATTTTCTCAAAAAATTCAATACGGTTTACTACAAAGTTCACAATCTCAAGAATTTTAACTCTAATTTTTGTTGGATTATTTAATTTTTTTTTCACAATGATGCTCAAATTTTTAAAATTGAAAAGAGATTCGCTCGAACAAACATGTTTATACATGATCGCGAAAATGTGCAATTTTTATTTGGGGGGGGGGAGGGTCATGAGAACAATTTGCTCTAAAATCATTAAAAATTCGAAAAACCAAAATTTTTTCAAATTCAGGTCAACTTTTTTTTATTTTTTTTTCACATGTGGTAAAGAGTGAAAAGTAAGAATTTTTCAAATATGGCAAACCAATTTTGGTACCAAAAAATATTTACAATGGCTCTTTTCGTTTTTGCGCATATATTGTGAAAAGTAAAATTATTGTAAATTGCTATTTATCGATAATGTTCTTGTATTTTTATGAATTTGAAGTTTTCAGCATGTTTGAGTTATCATAATTTGTAGATTTTTGTTAGCTCAGTCATCAATTAAATTTTTTTTTGCAAATTTTCAAAATTTTCATTTTAAAAAGTTGCCTTTTCTTTTTGTTTTACTTAAGAAAATAAAATATATAAATGTTTAAGGAAATCTTTCCGGTAAACTTTTTGTTTTCAGCGTTGCTAAATAATTTTTCTTTTTTTTGGAATTTTTGATACATTTATCTGCACGATAACAAACTGATTATTTTAAACTGAATTTGAAAGCTTTAAATGTTATTTGAGCATTTAAAATCTTTAAATTTTATTCCATCTTCAAAAAAACACCTTCGAAACTTCTTGAATCGGATGGGAAATTATTTAGCTAAATTCTTTTTTTCTCATCGTTGATTTTATTCCAACCGCGAATATTTACCTTGGAAGATTTGGTCGGAAATTATTTCAAAAAAATAATCATCTCGTAAACTTTGGTAATTCGGTTATCTGTTTTCGGGCATTAATCAAAATCCGCGTTAAAAATATGGAAAAGTATTAAATAACTATAAGCCAGCGAAAAAAAAAACAAGGAAAAACTACGCACGATATCAAGAATAAACTCGTCTTTAAAATTTAAATTTCTCGCAATTTAATTTGTTATAAGTTGTTAAAAGTTGAAACACGCGAATAAATCAAATTCAAACTAGCTCCTTAGATAAAAAAAACCGTAGTATTTACAAAATAGCGGTAATATATTCTAATAAAAATATTAAGGAAAAGAGCAAAGGCGACAAGTAAGTTATACAAAATTCTGGTGTTTTTTTTTTCTCGGATAACGTTGATTCTTTGGGAATTTTTTGATATTATCCGGACATACATGTAGAAGCCAATTCAGCCGTTGCCGTGTGCAGGAAGCGTACAGCAATAAATTTACGTCTCCAAGACAAGCACCGAATCGCAGACTGAAAAACTATATATCACAATTTACGTAGTTAAGTTGTTGAAGAATAATTTGGCGCAATTGTAATAGGCGACGGGCCGTTGATACGTTTAATTAATACTGTTGAACGCGGTTTAAAGAATTTTTTTTCTCTTTAGACTCTCTCAGGATGAAGACGGGGTTGGAGTAAAAATTTTCATCTTAAACGACGCAAATGTAATGACTTTCCGCGTGCTTTTGTTTCAAGCTCTTTTTCTCGCTATCGAGAAAAAACAACAAAGAAAAACATTTCCTACCGTTTCCGCGTTGTATACTCGACTGTGTAATTATGCAATTTTCCTTCTTGTAAATTCTTCTCTCATTGCGAATTTTCTCGTCATAACGTTTTAATCTTCTTTTACATGTTTTGTTTTTTCAGTGTAAATATTTCCTTTTTGCGCCTGGTTTCGGCTTTTGTGAGCTTTTTGATGGTATTTTTCAACGTGGTTTTTTCTGTCTTTCCCTTCAGGTCAGCGCGGTATTATCTTGAGATGTTTTTCAACGGCGTTAAAAAGAGAAAATAATCGCGACGTTTAGCATTGTCATTTATTATGAAAGAATTTCGACTTTATTAGCTTCGTAGGTTTGGAAATGTCGAGTAAATTGAAGTACGTAGTTGTGTTGATTAGTAAAATTGCCCGCGTCTGTAAAAATTTTGTAATACTTCGTTTAAAAAATTCTAATGACGAAAATTTTATTGTTGTATTTTGGGCTTTTAAATTAACTTGTTTGCTGTAAATTTTATGATTATTTTGAGACGATGCGATGGTGGATTTTAGAAGTGATAGATGTGAATTTATATCGAGTTGTGATTCGATATTTTCGATTTTCTTTTTATTGTAAAATCACCGAGATGTGGTAAACGACGCGAAATGAATTTCTCCAATATATGTAAATATTCATCGTCGATAGAATTTCATAATAAAATGTAGTACACGTAAACGCTGGAAAACAAAACGAAGTATCTCGTTGACGAAAAACAATGTTATAAAAAATTTTCGAAACCCCCACATAGCAGCTGCGTAAGCTGAAAAATTATTTTACACAATATGATGAAAGGAAAAGGTAATTTAGATAAAAAGAATAAGGTAAAACGATGCTTTTAACATTTCTCATTCTTTTTATATAAGCACTCTCGAGAGTGACTTGGGAAAGTGTTGAGTTCTCTCTCTTTCTAACTTGATTGTATGCAAAGTTATTCCCAAAAGACGAAGAAATGATTCCACTTTAAAGCCATGATATAAGGATTTAGATTAATTCCAAAAGCTACTTAATTTGTAATCCTTTGTCTTTGCAGTTTTTGCTCTTTTTTTTCTTTCTACAACTTTCTTAAAATTCGTAAAAATTAAAATTTTTCACTAATTATTCTTTTTCGAATGAACTCTCGAACGAATTCGAGCGTTTTTATAAATGATTCCTTTTCTTTTCGTCAATTCTTTGGAAATATCTTTTATTTCATTACGGTTTACGAGCCTAGAATTTTCCAACTTTCGAACCTAACAAAGAGTTTTTACATTTGCGATAGTTCGTGGAAAATATCCCGAGTGTTTTTCTACTCGACGAATGCTTTGGTAATTTGAATAAAGTTCGGTTTACCAATTGTTTCCTTTTTCCTTGGCTCGAATCTTTATAAATTTTGTTTTGGTAGGGGTTTTGAAATTATTTAATTATCTTAAAGTACGAAGAAAAATTTAATTGCAACAGGTGGTCGGCTGTTTAATTTAATATTTGTCGAATATTCGAGTTTTTTTTTGATTAATGGAAAATATTCAGGAAAAATGAGATAAATGATGGAATGCAAATGTTTTGAAAAATGAAAAAAAAATATCGCGTAAATTGTATAATGTCAAAAAAAACTTAGAATTTTCATATATTTTTACTAACAAGGAAACCTTTGCTTAGATTCAAGTAGGAGTTGGATTTTTGAAAAGTGCGTTTTAAAAAATTCCCCAAACCGAAATTTTCAGCTGTTCAAGTCTACTTTTCAATTTTTGGCGAATTTTTATGAAATTGAAAATTAAAAAATTTCTATCAAAAATGAGGTAAATGATAGATACTCATTGAAAAATAATTTAATTAATTTGGAAAAGTAGTTGAAAATAACACGAAGTTTATTTTTCCCCTAATTCGAATGCGCCGAATCAAAATGTCGCGTTGTCAAATCGTTGTGAAGTTTCCAGTGCAATTTTCATTTCTCTCAGAATTTTCAAAACGTTCTAGAAACCTTCCATGTGAGATTGGCAGTGTTGGCTGTTTTAAACGTTTCCGTTTAAGACAAAAATCTAACAAAATCTAAAAACGAACTACATTACCGGGATGCCCATAATAACTATGCAAATGATCTATTACAGAATCAATCAGATGAGTAGGTAACGCAGGTAATATGTTATCAAACTTTAAACATTTATAAAGAACACCATTTGCTATGAACATCTTTCATAGTTTTTTGAACTACATCATTATCTAGAATATTTATCCATTTTGCAATACGAGGATCCAGCCTCAGAAGTTTCTAAATCTTCTATATCTCTCCAGAAAGTTCATCGTATTGACTTTAAGCTTCCTTAACTCCTATTATCAACCTCGATCTCCAGAAAGACAGTCTTGGTTTAAAGAATGGTGGAGGGGATCTTGGAAACGTCGGTCATGTCGGCATCATGGTGCATTTACTTCAACATAGATAGCGTAACTCGGGTTTAGCCGACTACGCTGAGTTAAGTCATGATCATACTAAATGGAGCTCAAATCGTTGCACTTTGTTTATTTGTTTCTTTCATTATTCAATTACTTTATGTATTAAAAAAAAACTATCTGAACACTAAAAATGAGTGAGTATGTGGTAAACTATTGAAAAAAAAACTCAGGCATGTCTCGTGTACTACAGAAATACAATTTATAACAACTTTGGCGACACTTTTCACCATTGAATGTTAAAGCAACAGGCGTAATCCACTTTTCAACGGGTAAAGAACTCGTTAAGAATGTAGCATTCGTTTTAACCCATATTTGACCATTGAAAAGGTCTAATCGGGAAAAGTACCAATCGTACGAATAATTCCATTGTGAAACGAATACGCGTAAAATTCTCAATTTAGTTAAAAACATTTACTCAACCTCATAAAGAAGTTATTCCAGTAATCAACCGCGGTTGTATATTTGCTTTAGAAAATTATGTTAGAACGCGACGTCGTTCAATAGAATAAACAACGGTGTTGATTTGGAACTCGAGAAAACAATTAGAAATTCAAACATCGCCGAATGCCGTGTATTTTGCACGTGTCATATGAATTTACCGAGTTCCTAGAGTAACCGGGGAATTTATATAAAAAAATGAAATACAAACATGGCGGCGTAATTTTCAAAAACCTATAAATAACTTGGTATTGACACGGACACCTTTTTGAACTGGCTTTTCCTTCTTTTAATTTCGATAATTAAGTAATTCTAAAAAATTGCTTTTCGACGCGAAAATTGCTCGTGGGTTGGAAAATATAATTTTTAGACTTCTTTTTGTTGGGAAAAGAAATTCCCCGATGTCAAAACGTAATGTACACAGATCACGTCCAGAGGCTATCAAGTATACACAGTATCAACATCGTTTTCAGCCTTGATGTAACATCAGCGTCATGCTGAACCACCAACTATGAAAGAAGCTCCCCCCTTTTTACCCTCTTCTCATTATTTTGATGTTATAAAGAACAACGCCTTTTTATCTTCTATTTTCTTTACAGCTTTCTTGGGTTTTTCAACGAAAAACTCGCAGTGGTTCTTATACTTTAACCTGTATTCTGCAAATGTCGACTAAGAAAAAGGTCCCTAGTTGCATTTTATTAAAATGATGGAAAATGTAAATTTTACTCGAGATCTGAGGAATTTACATTTTTGCATATTTCACTCGTTGATAATTGCCGGCGCCGAGGTTATTAAAAATTCATTTTAAATTCAGAATCAATTTGTTAATATTTAAAAATTATTCTCAGTTCCGGCTTTCGTCGGTTCGACTAATTATACGATGCGAATACATCGGCACGTTATTTCATTGTTGGAAAATATCGAGAAACGGAAGTTACTTTTGAAAACTCCTTATTTTCGCAATATATGCAAATCAACGTATTCGTAAATTCAAAATTAATGGCTATCGATTATTTTATACATCTTTGGAAAGATGTTTTTTACCTTTTTCAAAATGCGTATGCTTGTGTCAATGCATAAAAAAAATGAAAAGATCGCGTCGAGTATTCAAAATCCATTAGCGAACGAATTTCCACTTGAGATTGTAACAAAAATTCAATTACAATTGAGAACACGAATGGTGCCTATTTTTCTTTGAAAATTAAAGTCATTCGGGTACCTGTAACCGAACCGCATACGTCACTAATTTAATTCATCGCTCGTAAATCACTAATAGGTCTTTTAATTTAAATTTTTCAAAGGAATCGCATCTCCGAGAACGCATAAATTTTTCCTCGTCGTGTTAATGAGCAAAGGAAACTTTCCCATAAAGAAACCTTGACCGATTAATTTATCGGCGAAATTGTACAATAGAGAAGGAACACCTCAAATGGAAATTTCACGCCGAGTAATATCCCTGGATTACTTTTTGCCACTATATCATCGACGAATTAAGTGTTTTCGGATATTGCATCCGTGTTTTAGGCAAAAAAGTATTTTTTATCGACACGGTACTCGGTGTAATCTCTTGTGACGACAGATGCGAAAAAATTATCAATTAGAGCTTTACGGAGTCGTTATGAATGAGTTAACGTGCTTCATTAATTTTTACCCTGGAATCTTATCGAAGTTTGTGTCTGATTTTTTCCCCTGGGTTGAAATATCGATGGACCTTTTTTTTTACGCGGTCGTTTATTGTTTTAAGCCTGAGTAGTAGTGCCCTGCTTTCTGTTTGTTTAATTGAGCCGTGTAATAAAGTTTATAATCTATGTAGTACGAGGGCATGATGTGGGTGTGAGCAATAAACTTGTATTTGTTGAGTTAATAATTTTTGGAAATAATTTAAATTTATTGGAATTGACGATTGTGAGCTTTATGATACACATGAAGATTTTCGTAGTGATATAGGAATTTTAATTCATTTAGAAAATAAAGGATTTTATTAATTTTACTTTGAAAGGTGATTTTTTCAGAGCTGAATTTTGCTACCCTGCTTCGAAGGATATTTTTGGATATTTTTCAAAAAGAAAATGTATAAGTAATTAAGTACATAAATATCCAAGAAAATTTCTTAAAAGTGCACTAACTAATTAGGGTAATTATTATTTCACTATTTTGAAAAAATTATGGTTTTTTGAGAAAAATATGTTAAAAAAATATGAGTGTGTATGGAATTTACGATTCCTTTTCAAAATCCCTCAAATAAGCGACTCTTTCGACTGATTCGAATAAAAACACGTGTAGTTTTACATGTCGTAAAGTATTGGTATCTCGCGGATCATATTTGAGAGCAAACTTTCAATATTAGTTCCTAGTATTGACGCTAATATTAAAATACCGATGTAGAAATATGATTAAAGTGCGAATGTGAAGCTTGTTGAGTTGGTATTTTCTTTAAAAGAAACGTGACAAAGGGTTGCGGATATGACGTATGATCTTTTAATAAATTTAATTTCAGCTAGAAGTTTGACGCTTTACTCGAGTATTTTCCAATTTCTTTTTAAGCTGGGAAATTTCAGTATTTGATGGTAAATATATGAGCGCGATTGTTTACGATATGGAAGAATTGCAATGGCAAATTCCCGATACTAAAACGGAAGTGAAGTTGTGAACTTTCTGTACTGTTTTGATTTAATAAAGGTGTGATTCTTGGAGTTAAAATTGGCTGTTCTTTGTACGAAACGAAGCTCGTGTAACTTTTTAATGATTCGTATTCATCGAAATGACGCTTAAAAGGGTTGCAAATGATATGAAAAATTATCTCGGTAAAACGAATAGCTAAGCTGTTTTAAGAACCCCTGTTATTGTGTACCCGTTCTATCGGTTGTAATTCTTTTTATACGTCCCTCCACAAACCGCTATCAATCAACAGCTACTTTGTTTTTACCCTTTCTGCAGTATCCTTTTATACTGTTGGCGTAAAATTGTCATCTTTCTGGCATACACATTCATTCGCGCCATTAAGCACTCTTTTCTAAATTTTAATACAGTCTTTTTAAATACGCGAGGAAAAGCGTCTAAAATCGTTTAAATTCTTCATAATTACTTTCTTTCCTTTGGGAAAAAAAATGCGTTATTTTGGCGCCCGGTAATGTTTTTAGAAAAAGTTTTCTTTTACATAATTTCTATATATAAACGAGACGCTTTTTGTGTATTTTTTATTTGCGTTCGCGATAATCAGGTATGAGGGATTTAAATTTAAAAATAGCTATTCGCAGCGTTTATTTGATAAATTACCCGTTCGGTATCGGCTCTTATAATTGGAATTATTCGTTAATCGTTTCAAAGTAAAAAGTATCTTTTCTGGGTAGCAGGAAGCGGAAAAAAGCCAGGGATCTAAACTATTTCCGTTATAAAGTGTTTTTCGAGTTATATGGTCGTCGTGTAGTTGAAAATTACAGCTTGAAAGCATAAAATACAAACAAGTTTTGTTGGGCGCGCATCGTACGCAGTTTGCGGTTCGAGCAAAAAGCATCCGTACTCATTAATCTCAATTTTTCAACGTCAAAGTGACCACTTTAAACTGCAGCTATTGTCAACTATAAAATGTCTAAGTTTTTCTCCTCTCGAAACACTATCTTTCGTTAAAATGCAGCCCTAATGGCTATTCGTTATGTTGCAAAACTTGCCATATTAAACGCTTTCTTTCGTCGTTGAATTTTCTATCGTAATCAATCTTTGTGTATAAATAAACGAGTTGTCATTTTTTTTTCAATTCGTTGTTCCGATTTTCGGTAATGATGACGAAATAGCCTTTTCCCACGTGTGCGGTTCGAGTGACGAATCAATCGTTGAAATCGTAGGGTGAAGGTCAAGGGAGTTTTTAACTAGGGAATCACTTGCACGAAGAGATGACGTGTGGAAGGATTACCAGCTTTGGTAACCTCATCGATGAGTTTCTGACATGAGGTGTTTTGATGATTGAAACTTGAGTAATGAATCATATCCTTCTTTATAGAAGGCTGCGACGAAGCATATTTTGTTCATCTGTTAAGAAGGATGAAATCGTTTAGAAAACAAGTAAATTATAGAATTTTGACCATGCAATTTGTTTTAGAATTTATAATCTTGCATGTAAATAAAGTCGACGCTGAATTAAAACATCATGAGAAATTCTAGTCAGCTCAGTAATGTTCTTATAAATCTTCAAGAAGTATCAGAACAATAAGCAGATAAGAAGAATATGTCCTTTGAGAATAAAAGTTGCAAAAAATATTCTGTAACAAGAGCTAACGTGCTCAACATTGCACGAAGATAACTAATTGTGTATCGGAAGGACCTTATGTACTACTGCGCGACGCACTATATATGCGAGTAGTGAAGCGGTATGTTTCACTTCCACGCGTCGCGTAACAGTCGTCTACTCGATCGAATCCAGCTACTGGTGGAAATTTTTTGTTTTGGATTTTTGACTTTTGGGATTTTTTATTTTTTGTTGTTGTCGAAATTTAATTTTCAGATATTTTGGTGATTTCACCCGTGGCATTTTAAATGAAAAACGATACTTTGATAATACGTATAACTGAAATTTTCGGTTACCTATTTTTTGAAGGAAAACAACCAACGTGGGGAAGGGGATGGTGGCATAAATCGATTCTATACCACTTTCTTTACCAAATTATTGAAACGCGTTGAATCGAATGTAAATGTGCAAGAGTTGTACGATGCAACAGGGAAGCTGTACCTGGCATCTTAGACATCATAGATACCATCTCAAACACGATCTCAAATCTACGACTTAGAATACGCTATCCGACGATGTTTCCTTGACTACACGAGCACGACAGTTAGTAAACAATTTCCCCAAAATAAATCCGAACGAGCTTAAAATTTGTCCATGATGCGAAGAGAAATTACTGACCATAATTCTCTTAGCTTTTGGTATTATTGGTACAAACAACGATATACTTTGGATTATATTTCGAGACTGTTTGCTGATGTTTGTGAGATAATCAGCAGGAAAAATCTAACCATCAGTCTTTGGTAAATGGTCAATTTAGGAAACCGTCATAGAAACGGTTATCACATCGTAGCGTATTTAAAATAACGACCGTAATTTCCCGATATAAAATTCCACCTATAAATTTGTACCAGTTTTCACCATTTGAGTTTATCGCGAAAAGTTTAATTTCCTTTTTTTGTTATTTCATTGCGATATCTAGAAAAAGAAAATACGTAGACGTGGTAGAGAAATTTGCAACTACACAAAACTACCATTCGCTATCGCGTATGTGATCGTAGAACAATAAACCTCCAACGGAAATTTGTCACTTTATAACCTCTGCATGACATTCAATTGTCCGAAATTAATCATTGTGAAAGAAGATAAAGTCTTCATCGATGTTAGCGAGAAAAAAGTAAAAAAGAAGAAAAAACCGAAAAACCTAGTAAGTTTTATCTACGAGAGGAAAAAAAATTTCACGACAGTTTGTGGGCGTGAATAGTACGAAAAGAAAAACCAAAAAAGGAAAATCATCTGTTTAAATCAGAAAGCACAATAAAATATATTTTCTACTTTACATAAAACAGACTTAATCAATTTCCTTTTTCTATCCATTTTGGGTGGGGGCCGAACGCAAAACGTTTCCTGCAATTTGAATGTTATTTACTTTGGTCTTTTATATACATCCACCATTTGAAAGTAAAGCAGCTTTATTTTAGGTACGCCTCGCTTATTCTTTTCTCTTTTGTGTATCTCCCCAAACTGAAATTTTGACACTGCTCTTTTTGATAAAATCTTTCTGCACAAAAAAACAAAATTAAACTTTCCTCCAAATAATGCTACTTCAATGTGTACCCCATAAGTTCATAAAATTTTAAATGGGCATTTTCCTTTGTACTTTGGCAATGATTAAACTTTTAATTACCATTTCAAAGGTACGATAGAATCGTTTTCTACCGATTCAATATTATCGTAGCATATCTTATGAAATATAAATGTAAATTTATTCGCATTCAATTAACCATTATATAGTCCAAGGGTGAACTTATGTAATAAAAGAACTTTTAAATGACACTTTTTTTAGAAAATGTATTTTTTCCAACTTTGATAGAATCTATTTTGTTTATGAGACGATTGCGATAGCAAGCGGTATGCACTATGCACCTGAAGGTGTATTAATTACAGAAAATTTTAACGTTTAATAAATTTTTGGAAAATTATTCATAAAATTTGAAAAACTTCAAGAGAAATTTTCCAACGCCAAATTCCTTAAAATTATCATATCTTAAATTTAAAATTATCAATTCATAAAAAATAAATTAAACACGAGCCTCTATAGTTTCCCTTTGCGATAATAATTTTCGTTAAAATTTTTTTTTCCAACTCGGAAAAGTTCTCTCAGTGAAAAAACTATATTTCAACGGACTCAACGAACCACCAGGGACACCGAAGATAATTTTTGAAAAATGAAATGACACCGAAATATTAAGATAATCATATTTATAAAAATACCCGACTCGATTTTTATTGCATCTCATTCGTATATTTTATTCGCAATTTAAATATTAACTGCTTTACAGTGTACATAAATATCTAAATTTGATGTAGTTTCTTTTGCATTTTCTTTTTAGTAATCTTTTAAAATAAATCATTTAACACAACATTTACCACATTTTTTACTATCGGTGAATTCATTTTAACGACGTATTTTATTAAGAAGGAAAAGAACGTTAGGAAAAGATAGTAGCCTATATTTCGTAATAATGTTTGCAAAATTTTTAAATGACTCTATTAGAATAATAATACGATCAAAAAAAGTAAAAAAAAGTCTCTTGTAGTGAATTATGTTTAAGGAAATTAAAGGGGAAATGAAAATCATCAGGCTCATTGCCAAATTTTACTTGTCACATTAAGTGGTTTCATTCGCCGCGCGATACTTTATTTACGACTAATCTTAGTAAAATCCGTATGAAATATTTTTAAACAATTTGCAAATATTGAAGTTTTTTCAATTATAGTATTTTACATTTTCCTCGAGCTTTTTTTCTTTCGTTTTAAATAATAAAACTGGAATATCCTTATGACATGCAAAGTGTGTAAATTTTATGGGGCATTCAACTTTTAAAAAATAATTTTTTGAATTTTCTTTTATATCATATTTAAATTTATTATGTCATTACTTATCTAAGTGAGTAATCGTTTCATGCTCAAAGGCGAAGTGTCACAGAAGGAAAAATTTGCAGCATTGTGTAAAAAAAAGTTAGTCAATATATTCTGAAAAACATAAATATCGTTTCGTAAAAAAGCAAACCATCTAATTTCATTATTCTACTTGATTTTCAATCAAGTGGTCCTACTCGTCTAATCATTTATATGAGGCTCCATACAGAAAAACTGAAAACACCTCTTGAAAGACGGATGAAACGAATGAAATAATCCAAAATGTCCCCATATAGCCTTTAATTACACCCATTAGTTTTATTTAACGGTTAATCTGACAAAGCTGTGATTACGTTAGTTGTGGTAGAACAAAGCCGAAACGATTTTCGCTTTTGGTAACAAATTCACTTCGTTGAAAACCTTAACTCTTTAAAACCAGACGCAGTCAAGTTTAAAAATTTAACACGCTTAGCAATTCGACTTTTGGGGAAATTTCTTAATACTTTAGTAATCGTTTTAACCACCCAAGGAGATTAAAACTTCTTACCTGAAGCACCAAATTGATAAAGTATTTAAAATGTCGATATGGTGATGGTTTCGAACTTTCGTTGTGCACCTCTTCACTCCTCTTTTCTCGGAAAGAAATTTTTTCAACGATTGACTAGATATGTTTAATTGAAAAAATTTAGTTATAAGTAAATTCATAGCCACTTATATAAAAAACAAAGAAGTAATATCTAAGAAAAATAAGCCAGTTAAACCATTTAGGTCTAAGGTTCATCCTTTATTTCTTTTGGGATTCTTTTTTTTTTGAAATACTCCTCTTGTACTTCATTTAGAGTTTTACCTTTAGTTTCTGGTAAAATGAAAATAGCGCAAATAGCAACAGCAAACATAAAGAAGGAAAATGTCCAAATAACAAATCTGATTCCAAAAGCATTCAAAAACGCGGGAAAGAATTTGAAAGTAACGCTCATATAAAAATTATCAAAGGCTCCATAAATTCCATTCAATATGCCTCTGGCTTCATTAGGAAACAGCTCATCTCCTAGACAAAATGTAATAGGATCAGCTCCAAAATTACAAGCAAATGCGTTTATGTAAAAGGCCAAAGGAACAATATATGGGAATAATTTGTCGCTCCTGAGGTGAAAGATTTCCTCATATATACCAATAGTTACCACGCAAATACCCATGATGAACGTAGATAGGAATAACAACGTTTTGCGATTCAACATGAACATAAAGAAGGCAGATGCTACGCTACCAAGAAAACCAGCTATTGAAAACTCAATCGTGAATTTTGAACTGTCAATGGGTAGATGGAATTCTTCAAAGATAGTGACTGTGTATACTCTCATGGTAACGTAGCCGGAATTTTGTAAGAGAGTTTTAATCAGTAAGCAAATTAGCAACGGTTTCCACGCTTTGAAAACGTTTTTGCTCATTTCACAAATGGACGTTTTGATTAAATCATCTTGCGCCTTTTCCAAATCTTTTATTTCGTTTATGATACTGTCTGCGTTTGAGCATCTCAAGGAACACAATGCCTTGATAGATTCCTCTCTTCTGCCTTTACTGTAGAGCCATATAGGAGATTCTGTTAATAATGTGGCCAACAGGGTACAAACGATTGCGAATATGCAAAAGGTTGTAGCTGCGGTATTCCATGTCATATTGCACATTGATATGTTACAAATGACGATACCCAAGCTGTACCATATTTGAACGAGGCCCAGATAAGCTCCTCTGTTTCGAGCTAATGCGATTTCTGATATGTATGCTGAGGCGCAGAACGTCATTCCTATTAAAATAATGAAATGACTTATCTTGGAATTGCTTCAGATGTTATGAAAATTAATGACGTAAGATGAAGTTACCTATGCCTAAACCTTGAGCGATCATTCCACAGAATAGCATTTCGTAATTTTTGGCGAACGCGATAATCGCCCATGAAATGATGAATGGAATGTACATGATGCATATGTAACGTTTTCGTCCGAGGAAATCCACTAAAGTTCCTGATAGTAAGCATCCTATTGGAGATAGAAATCCATATGCGCCAGCTGTTGATAAAATACGAATTTAAGCTCACTGAAATTTTACCATCCAAGTAATTTTGGAATAGCTTCTATTAATTCTGCGTATAAAAGAGATTTCCAACTCCTCAATCAACGTTGTCTTATTGAAGCCAATGAATATTTACCAATCCACGATCTTTGCTCTCCATCGAGCTGAATTTGAGAATTAGGTTGTTTCAGTTGTTCAAATAAAAACACCACGTAACATCTACCAATTCCATCCAGTATGTAGATGGTCAAAGTTATCATGATATAGGTAACCTTTATAACAAATTAATCCATAATGATTTATAAATTAATTTAAGGGATATGATTATTCAAGTGCAAGGCTACAGAAAAGTTTTTACTGCCTTTTTGAACTTTTCAAAATTTCAAATACCCACTCAAGACCATTTAAGCGATGAATTGTTTATAACTGATATAAAAATAGGTAAATAAGGCGATTACCGACCCGTGACGCACCGAATCTCTGTAGTACTTGGGCTGACATTGAACTACACGTAGAATTACACTTGAAAAGAAATACTAAGGCACCGATATGTTTTTATCTTAAGAATAAGAGATATAAATGTTCTTGAAGTTACATAAAAGTAAAGCAAATGGTCGTTTTACTACAAAGATGCCTGATCGCATTTATTTAATTTGTGCAATTATTTAATATTGACTGAGGAAGAAGATTTTTAGTTATGAGTATATAAAAAAGAAGTGAAAGTGAAATGAACACGAATCCTTTTTATGAATTATAGGAGCTACTGAGTTAGTAAAAATCATGCAGACGAAAATAAAATGTTGAGCTATGCGATTACATTGCACCAAACAATACAGGATTTTAATTGATTAATTATCAATAGAATCACTCGTACACATGATGATTTGAATTAGATTAGTAGGCATAGATATCTACTTACCTCTTTGAGGAAACCAGAGTTTGGAAATTGAAGTAACATTTTGTTAACCAGCGAAATGCAAATTTTGAGACATGAAAATAAATAATTATAATATGATCGTCATGACACGTTCTCTAAAAGTGTACTTAATCAAGTTTTATAGCTCTCACTCGATGTAAATTTCTTTATCTTATCGAAGCGATGATATTTTAACAACGCCTTTCACATTCAACGGAATTTCATTTTTCCTCAAAAACTTCCATGCTCAAATTTATGTCAGAAGTTCAAATTTTTAAAAAAAGAACATACTTATGCATGTAATAAATAGTAAAAACGAATAACATGTCTTATTACAATGTAATACATTATGCTTCTTGTGGTTTGGTAATTTCTACGTTTGTTTCTTTTTTTTTGAAGTACTCCTCCTGCACTTCATTAAGAGTTTTACCTCGAGTTTCGGGTAAGATGAAAACTGCGTATGCTGCAGCCAGAAACGAGAAAAAGGCGAAGGTACAAATAACAAATCCAACTCCAAAATTATTCAAAATTGTGGGAAAAAATTTGTAAGTAACGGATATATAAAAATTATCAAGAGCTCCGTAAATTCCATTTAAAATGCCTCTTGTTTCATTGGGAAATATTTCATCTCCAATACAAAATGTTATCGGATCCGCTCCAAAACTACATGAGAAAATATTAAGGTAAAATGCTAAAGGTATAAGTTGAATTATTATGTCTTTCCGGAAATAAGAGATTTTTGCATAAAGCCCAATAACCGTCATGCAAATACCCATGATGAAAGCGGAAACAAATAAAAGTGTTTTTCGATTCATCATATGCATAAAGAAACCTGCTGTTATGCTACCGAGAAATCCAGCTATTGAGTAAAATATTGCGAATTCAGAACTGTCAAATGGTAAATGTAATCCTTCGAATACGGTGATCGTATATCCCCTCATGATGATATATCCGGAATTTTGTAGGAAAAATTTAACTATTAAACAGATCATCAACGGTTTCCACCCTTTGAGGATATTTTTAATCATTTCAAGTGGAGAGAATTTGATTACATTCTCTTGCGCTTTTTCTAAATCCTTTATTTCGTTGGCGATTTTATCTTGATGAGAGCATCTTAGTAGGCACAGTGTTTTAATGGATTCTTCTTTTTTTCCTTTACAATATAACCAACTTGGAGATTCTATGAGTTGCGTTGCTAGTAGGATGCAAATTATTGCATATGCGCAATACATCATAGCTGCGATATTCCAACTCATGAAATACAACGATACGTTACAAATTACCATACCTAAGGTGTACCATACTTCTACTAGTCCAAGGAACGTTCCTCTGTTTCGAGTTGATGATATCTCTGATACGTATGCAGAAGCACAGAACGTCATTCCTGTTGGAGAAAACCTCATTAGGGGTAATTCCAAAGCGAAGAAACATCGAAACATCGTTATATTTACCTAAGCCTAGACCTTGAGCAGCCATTCCAAGAAATAGAGTTTCATAATTCCTAGAATAGCAGATGATTGCCCATGAAAGTATAAAAGGGATGTTCATCATGAAGAAATAGCGCTTTCGTCCGAAAAAATCCATCAAAGTTCCGGAAAGTAGACATCCAATAGGGGCGAGAAAACCGAATGCACTTGCTGTGAAAAATGGACGATGAAATACCCTTAAAAGGAGATATCTTTGCTGAAGTTTGCGAAACAACGTTTCTTGGAAAAAATACTCCTATAGTTTGGAAATGGTGAAAGTATTTATTTAATACGTGTCAAAAATAATACTAGAGTATCTCTCTGATCATTTCATCAGCACGAAGTTGCATTTTCTATTATATAACTCCATTCTGATCTAACCTGGAATGACCCTTATGTAAAATCAGCCAATATTTACCAATCCATGACTTCTGTTCATCATCGAGCACAATCGGAGAATTTGGAAGTTTCAATTGTTCGAATAAAAATACCACATAAGATCGACCAATTCCTTCTAAAATGAAAACTGACAGGATGATCATGTTGTTGATGAACTAAAAAAATAAATTATAAGAAAGTAGCAAGCGTAGTCAAGTAACTGTTCAGAATCATACTGCATGAGATCTTGATGAGGCGAATGAAATTATTCTGCTGAAATTAAACTAAAGTAACGTATTAAATTGACAGAAGTACCTCTTTGATGAATCCTGGACTACAAAATTGTAACATTTTAATGAATAACTTGTACGATGAAAATTCGAAACTGTAACCATGAATTTTGTGTATTACAAGTTCATCACTAAGCACTACTCAATTTTATTTTACGAAGCGGTTAAGAATGCACATTGAATGGTTTCAACGTTTTCTTTATCTTATCGTAATCCTCGTATTTTGTGAGCTACAGAAGATATATAGACATGTGTATGTTGCCGTTGATAATGTATGGTACTGGAGTAACGAACGTATCAACTCATTCATGTTGCTATAACGCAAGAGCAACATCGTAGAGCATTTACGAGTTCTGTGCTCCAGCAATGTCGAACTTGGCGTCATGTTTTGATTGTAATGGCAAAGTGTATATTACGTTACACCAATAAATCTTTTTATAGGATATATTCAGTCTCATCCATATGATTAACCTTCGCATATTTCTATTCATTCGGAGCACAAAGTATTTAAAGGTTAAGCTGGAATTAAAAAGTGAAGTACTAAAAAAGTGTAAAATTTATTTTAAAAAATGAAACAAAATTTAAAAAAAAAAAGAACAGGTACTGAAATGCGATTTCACTGCTTTAAATACTTGATACATCTTTTATTTCGGTGCACTTTTTCTTTTTTTGGAAATATTGCTCCTGTACCTCATTGAGTGTTTTACCTTTGGTTTCTGGTAAAATACAAAGCGCGTATGTAGCAACTATGAACGAAAAGCAGGCAAATGTCCAAATAACAGATTCAATTCCAAATTCATTCAAAAATGTTGGAAAGAATTTAAAAGTAGCAGACATATAGAAATTATCTACAGCTCCGTAAATTCCATTCAACACGCCTCTGGCTTCATTGGGAAATAATTCATCACCGAGGCAAAACGTTATAGGGTCAGCTCCAAGATTACATGAGAATGTATTGAGGTAAAATGCCAGAGGTACGATGTATGGAAATATTTTATCACTTCGAAGGTGAAACATTTTTCTGTATGTACCAATCAATATCATACACATGCCCATGATGAAAGTTGAAATGAATAGGAGGGTTTTTCGATTTATCATATGCATGAAAAATGCAGCTGTTATGCTACCAAGAAATCCAGCTATTGAATATTCGATGGTAAATCTTGAACTATCAAAGGGTAGCTCTAATCCTTCAAAAACGGTAATCGTATATGCCCTCATGAGGAAGTAACCAGAATTCTGCAAGAGAGCTTTGATCACTATACACATTATTAATGGTCTCCATGCTCTGAAGATGTTTTTAATCATGTCATTGATGGAAGATTTGATCACACAATCGTGTGCTTTTTCCATGTCTTTTATTTCGTTAACTATTTCATCAGGATTTGAGCATCTCAATGAACACAGTGCTCTTAACGACTCCTCCCTTCTTCCTTTACTGTAGAGCCAAGTTGGAGATTCGATCAGAAGTGTCGCCAGTAACGAAGAAATAATTGCAAATGCGCAATACGTCATGGCTGCGATATCCCATCTCAAATAATGCATCGATACGTTGCAAATTACAATACCCAAGCAATACCATATTTCTACTAGGCCCAAGTATGCTCCTCTGCTTTTAGCTGGTGAAAGTTCGGATACATAGGTTGAAGCGCAGAATGTCATTCCTATAAAAAATCAAAGTTGAAACATTTTAAAATTATTTCATCCCTGAAAAAAGTAATACACTGATGACATCTTCTAAATTACCTATGCCCATTCCTTGAGTAATCATTCCATAAAGTAACATTTCGTAGCTTTTGGCAAAGATAATAATTGTCCATGAAATTATAAAAGGAATGTTCATTATGAAAA
This sequence comes from Maconellicoccus hirsutus, assembly GCA_003261595.1. NCBI lineage: Eukaryota > Metazoa > Arthropoda > Insecta > Hemiptera > Pseudococcidae > Maconellicoccus > Maconellicoccus hirsutus. Next base: position 39,572 of record QBDW01006856.1, read on the forward strand.
AGTAACATTTTCGTCCAAAGAAATCCATCAACGTCCCAGAAAGTAAGCATCCCACAGGAGCGAGCAATCCAAATGCGCCAGCTGTTGAAAACCAATCATGAATTATTGCTTTTTGAAATTGGTCATGAACATAATCGTGAATTTGTTAATTACGCTGCTCCTACAATTACCCTGCTTCAGAGAAGGACATCATGTGGCCAGGGGCATGTTTTTAATAGAGCTTCGAATATGCTACTCGGGACATATCTTTTTTCGAAATGCATTTTAATCAAAATTAATATTAATGTTAAAATCAGAGATAGATATTTACCAATCCACGATTTTTCTTCGGTGTTGAGCTTAATCGGAGAGTCTGGAAGTTTCAATTGTTCAAACAATGACATCATGTAGCATCGGCCAATTCCATCCAAAATATAGACATTCAACGTTATCGCGATGTAAGTAAGCTGCGAAAATGAATCAATCTGTAGTGATGAAGTGATTATGAAACGTAAATTTTTGTTATCGAATTCTTCATTTTGAAAATAAACCTCTAATCTTTTTGATAATTTGTGATAATTTTTGACATGGTTTGATGGACATTATTCGAGTTGTTATTTTTTGGTTTTTTTCCATTAAGTACCCACTTGAAGGGTCATCGTATAAACAACTTGTTTTTAACAAAAATCGTAGAATTATTATTGACACAAGGTGTGGGAAATCTTTGGCGATATTTGATTAGATAATTAATCGATGATTGTGTAACGCAGAGTGTTTCATTAAAGACGAGCCTATTTTTTTGCAAATGTAAACATTTTTTTCTGCAAAAGTTGAAAAATTGAGCTTTTTTTAAGTGGTAGGAGATTTCTTTAACAAGAAGACGATCTTATGTGATGAGCGATGATTAACAGGAGTGGTGTTTTTTTTTTGTTCAATTTGAAGTAAGAATTTGAGGTGTTTTTTTTTGTTCAATTTGAAGTAAGAATTTGAGGATTGAGCAAGTTTGATTGAATAATGAAAAAATCACTAGGTATTTATTTAGTTGAAGAAAAAATGATTTGTTTTATCAAAGGTTCGTAATTAGTTGAAAAATTCGTTGAATCATGCCTTGAAATCTACAGATGAACGTTTAGTACCAAAAGATGAATCAATTCACTTATCGTATTGAGGCCTTGGTAATTATACCAAAGAAAATTATGAAGTTACCGATGGAGATTAAATTTATTTAAATCGTCTTACTGTGATTAAATTGTAAAATAAATTTAAAAATAATTATTTCTATACCTCTTTGATGAATCCAGAATTTAAAAATAACAACATTGTAATAATTTGTTCAACAAAAATTCAAAATCGTAATGAAATTTCACTACTTTATCCACGACCACACAGTATCTTCTCAAAAGCGATAATGTGCTTTGCATGTTTCATGTTCTAGATTTTCCGCGTGCTTTAATTTTTTTTTTATCTTATCTCAGCCCTAATAGTTGTATTACGTGGCATTATATACTCGTAGGATCAAAATATTTTTTCATTTCGAAAATGATAATGTCCAGATCGTATTTATGCGATTACCTATATTTGCTTTGATTAGGTGCTACTACTTATTACTCAACTCCTTGTGATCGAGACATAGCTTGATTAAAAGCTTGTTTTTCCTTTGATATTATTTTATGAGAGGTCAGCAAATTAAAAACATGTATTAGAAGTGCTAAGTTCGGTTGTTTTTTACAAATATCTCTAAAAGTACACTTGCCATTGTAGAGCTCTTTTTCTTCAAAATACTCATCATCTCTGTTCTAAATTTTCGTTAAAGTTTAATATTCAACTACGGATACACCTGTGCTTGCCATTCGTTCAACACATGATAATTACCTATCACGCTAAGTACACACAAAAACTCATGTAAGGTAGAGCATTTTATTTCGTTATAAGTAGATTTTTCACAGGAATTGTTCATGTTCGAACGCATGATATGGTATAAGTAAACATGTGTATTTTACAAGTCAGTAGATATCTCTATACATTTTTAATTGAAACTTTCATTTAAGAAAAAAATTGATTTTTTTTCAAAAAACTGATCAAAAAGTTGAGCGATTAGAAATCCAAGCTTTATTTATCAAATTTTTGGTATCAAAAAATATTGATATGAATGCCAAACACATTTATATCGCAAATAAGATTCAACCACAAGGATTTTGATTTTTGGTTATTTTTGATTTTTTCTGTAAAACAATCTTGGAAAAAGCTAATCGCAAATTAATAACTTTATTTTACGACCATCATAAGCAACAAAATTCTGAGAAAACGAGCTACGAGGACCGAATGATATCGGTAAATTCAACTTTACAAGATAACGGAGCATGTGCGTATTACCAAAATGTTACCTGCAGATAATCCAACCTGTTTTTGTTTCTTACAAATCAGTTGATTAGCATGTTGTAGCGAAAACATGTTTTACATGAACCATTATGGTAGTTATTAATTTAAATCACCAACCTCGACATATGCATATAATGGGATGGTCTTCTAGAATGTATTTATATTGCGTAGTTTCAATAGTTTTACGCAAATTCTGGCATATTAGCTTATTTCATCTTGACTTTCAATGAAACAAGAATGAAGGGATTCTTAATTTTAAGGGGAATCATAGATCAATTAGATAGAAAATTTAAAAAATAATTGAGCATTTAGGCATATTGTTCGTTTCTCATTTCCGTAGAAGTTTTCTTTTTTTGAAAATATTCTTCTTGCACTTCGTTAAGAGTTCTGCCTTTTGTTTCTGGTAATATGTAAATTCCATATGCTACGACAACGAAAGAGAAAAAAGTAAATGTCCAAAGAACAAATCTAATTCCAACCGCTTCCATAAACGCTGGAAATAATTTCAAGGAGGCGAATGTATAAAGATTATCAGCAGCTCCATAAATTCCATTCAAAGTCCCTCTTACTTCACTAGGAAACAATTCGCCTCCTAAACAATATATTATAGGATCAGCGCCAAGATTACATGCGAACGTGTTCAGGTAAAATGCTAAGGGTATGATGTATGGCCATATTTTGTCTTCATGGAAGTAAAATATTTCTGTGTAAGTTCCAATAATCATCATGCAAATACCCATAACGAGTGAAGTAGAAAATAAGACAGTTTTTCGATTCATCGTATGCATAAAGAGAGCTGTACCTATGCTACCAACTAATCCTGCGACGGAATACTCTATAACGAAGCTAGAACTATCGATTGGTAGTTTCAATTTTTCGAATACTTTGATTGTATATGCACTCATTACAGCGTATCCTGAATTTTGTAGCAGGATTTTCATCAATATAATCATCGCTAATGGTTTCCAAGCTCTGAAAACGTTTCTTATGGTTTTTCCGATCGAAGTATGTATTAAATTATCGCTCGCTTTTTTCATATCTTCTATTTCATCTTTTATATCATCCGGATGTGAACATCTCAAGGAACTCAGGGCTTTAATAGACTCTTCTGTTTTGCCTTTAGCATACAACCATGTCGGAGATTCTGTTAGTCTTAATAATAACAAAGTGCAGATGATGGCGCAGATAGTATGTATCAAGGCTACGATATTCCATTTGATTAAATACATCGAAACGTTACACATTACTATGCCGAAACAGTATGCTACTTCTATGAGACCCAAATACGCTCCTCGGTTTCGAGTTGTTGAAATTTCAGCGATATAAGTTGTCCCGCAGAATGACATACCTTTGAAATAATAAAAGTAACATGAAATTTACATGTCGAGTGCTTAAGTATAAATTACGTATTTACCAATGCCAAATCCCTGGAGAATGGTGCCATAAAGTAACATTTCGTAGTTTTGTGCAAATGTAATTATTGCCCATGAAATTATCACTGGAGTGTACATAACGAAGAAGTACATTTTCCGGCCAAAAATATCCATCACTCTTCCAGATAGTAAACATCCTATAGGAGATCCGAGCCCAAAAGCGCTAGCTGTGTAAAATTCATTCATTAAAGTATTTTCATTTTGGCCTCAAGCCCCAGATGTTCCAAAAAAGAATGTGAATAGTTCATATTGATTAGTGATTACTCACCAATCCATGATTCTTGCTCTTTGTCAAGAATAATTGGAGAACCTGGTTCGTTCAATTGCTTAAATAAGAATACCATGTAAGTTCGGCTGATTCCTTCAAAAATGAAGATTGGCATGGTGATCATGACGAAAGTCACCTATAATGAATATATTTTTTAATGTGTGTAATATATCAAGTATTATTGAATCAATGTATCACTATTTCCAGTCTTATTTATTTTATTAAAAAGGTCATATTCGTTTGTTTGATGGAAAATCTGCACTAATTCATCGAAATATTGTTCACTTCTTGTTTACTGTTCAAGGTTGTACATTTGATTACAAAGTGTGAAGGTAAAGTGATATTCAAATTCGATGCTCTCTTGAAGTACCTAATCACTTGACTTATTTTTTCACATGCATCTTTCATGTTTAATACTTGTGAAGATTACTTTTATCGATAATAATTTTTCAAGACTTCATCATAAAAAATCTATACTTGAAATTAATTTTTTACAAATTTGTACTTCAGTTTTATCAGGTAATTGACGAAATGTGTTCAGCTTTCATGAAATTGAAAATTTATGAGCTAAATCTTTGAAAACGCCTAGTGTGACTTGCATGCATTGGTAAGGGATGTATGATTTATGCCCGTCTCTTTAAAGATTAATTCTATTATATTTTATTTTTAGACCTTAAGAACAACACGATCGTTGAGAAGTTTAGTAATTGAGTCAACGATTGAAGTTTTTTTTTAAATGTTACTTGAAAAAATATTAGTGATTTTCAACTATTTATTACTTAATACTCAAGGTGAAATTTTAATTCAATGTAGAGATGTATGTATCTTTCATCGATCAAAGCAACAAATCGACTGTTGTATTGGGTATGTGACGTTAGTACAGTATTGTTATTTGAAAATGCACTTTTAAACGCGATGAAACATTAAATTGAACTATATTTAACTCAAAAATGATAGAAGTTTATTTACCTCATTTATAAATCCGGAATTACGAAATGGAAACACCATTTTGAGATTTCAAGAATTAACGAAACCAAAAAAATTTAGATCACGATTGCCACATTACTCTTTTCCTGAAGGTATTCATTTTAATGTGATAATCGCGCCGATCCAACGATACTTGTTTATCTTATCTCCAAACAAAGTTGAAATTCGCAACTTGTAAAAAATCAGGTCCTCATAATACTGCGTACTCGTCGGGATTTACATTATCAATAGCGAATTACTACCTATCGAGGATTATTCTCTCATTACTGGATACGCCATCCCCACTTCTCTTCACTCTGGACTATGGTGACGCGTGTAAACGGTAGTGAATGAACTTCCACGTTGCTAGTCATTGGTAGACATCGTTTCAGCTGTTAAAAGCACGAGGCATCTAATTCCGTTTACTTCCTATTGCCAGAAAAAACGTAAACGTTCGTAGTGTGATATTTTTAGGTAGTGAGACATAACGAGTTGAATGTTTATATATAAGGTGGCGTCTGAGTTACCTACTTGTGTGATTTGCATATCTAGGCGAAATCTGAAACGTTTAAAAATCAGTATGTGCATAACTGGATCTACCCCAGTTGTTGGAATTAATCGAAAAACCACATAGGTGACAAATGAGGTTACGTAATGAATAATTGAACATTTATTCCCAATTATTTCCATTATAATAAAGCAGAATGACACGTGTCAGCAAGTAATCAAAGAGTGATATGCCGCTACGTATGCACTTATGTGTTTCTATTTTTAAAACGACTTGTTTTATAACTTGATTATTAGCATCGAGTATTAACTACTTTCTTTAGATTAATTACCTAATACACGCTGCAGGAGAAAGTAAAATCGCTCGAGAACGAATCACTAACAGCTACGAAAATAAAAAATTGCCAGTTGCGAAAAATTTTACATCGCTCGTAAATTCGTCGTCGATACGTGAAATTTTCTTTTTCATACAAAATCGTTTCTGCGGTTATATTTTGTTTCTTTTACACTTCAGCACATTTTCTAAAACCTTTTTGAATAGCGAGAATAAAGATACAGCTCGAAAAACAAGCTAAACGTATTTATTTTACGATAAAACAACAAATAAATCGGTTCTGAGAAGTAATCCAATCAAAACGCTCGATGGCAAGATAAACATTTTACCAAACCGCAACGATGACTTATAATTCGATGGTGAAAAAACTACCTCAAAGGAGCATATTTTTAGGCGAATTAATCACGTACTTGATTAATGTCGTGACACCGTTCGCGTGCATCGTCTTTAAGTTCGTAAACTATGTTTGACTAGTTGCAAAAGCCCGAAACATAATTGAATGAATTACACTAAGAACCACCTGCAATTAAGCGAGATTAATTGCGTTACTAATGCACGCCATGGTTTTCCTATTTGATAAATCATTTTTCTCGATTTGGATTATTTCCAATGGATTATGTAAATTGCATTGAAAAAAGCATACCAGATTTTTTCCTGGTAATTTGATGACGTCGAGGTAATTTCTTCGATGCTTTGGATGTCTCTTTCCATAAGTCGGAATTTTTCCTAGCAACTCGTAATGGCGAACATCATTGAGATGAATTAATCGTCGAACAAATTATCGATTTTGCTGTCGTTTTTTCATGTTGAAACTTTTTATTTACTTCGGGAAACTTGCTTGTTTAATCGAGATGAAAATTTATTTCGATACGTGATACTTTTACTTTACCAAATTAATAAAAAATTCTAATATTTTTTAAAAATCATCTTAAATTAAGAATTTCGAAACATGATTCGTCGCGTATAAATATAGTTTGATCTAGTGGAAAAAGTTATGCGAAGAAAGTCAATGTTGTGAATACTAAAGGTAATTGTGTTTGCGCATTATTCGGTATTCTGTGTTGGTAATGCAAGTGCAAATCTATCTCCGGATGAATATATGAGACTTATATTGGAGGCAATTTTCCTGTTATAAAATCAAGACACGTTAAGACGTAACATCTAGCGCTATCAACATTCGCGCCGAGCTTTTCGCTTAAATTCCAGGTAGCGTATTATCAGTTATGCTCTAAGATGAAAAAAATCCTAAAAAATCAAGCCATCATTTCGGTTTCAAATATTCCTCGCGATGAATATTCGTTTCAAATATATGCCTCAATTTTCATCTCTATTTATACACATGAATCACCCACGTGGTATTATTGGTTATAAAATATATTTCTATTGTATCGTAAAAACACAATTCGCACGCCAATTACGCGCCCAGCGTTGTTTTTAAACCTGCGAAAATGTCAGCGTAAAATGCGACGAACTATTAAACTAACAAAAGTCATCTTTTGAAATGATATCCTACGCCGCAATAAAAAAATACTGTAAAAGTTACGAGCCGCGAATAGAGAAGAACAGATTTTTCGATTTTATGCACACTGTTGGGAATTCCTGCGGAGGTTATTTTCAACACCGGAGAACGGCTCCGCTGGCATTTTTCTTTTTCCTTCTGTTTTTGTAATGTAAAAAAATAAATAAAATGAACCGTATATAATGTTACCGAAATTCTGCATTTGTATAAGTCAACTGATGAAAATACACCTGTGTATTTTTTCCAGCGCTCGAGTCGGGGCTTAACGAAGAGGCGAAGGGTTGCGGAATTTGAGTGGTGTATTTGCATGAGTGATTTTATATTCAAGTTTTAGACTTTTTTCATATCGGAGTCGTAACTTTTTGATTTTGGTGATTTTTTCAACCCTGAAAAAATTATCAATTAAATTATGTATGTCAAATTGCCTTCTAATTTTTTAGAGTGAGATTTATCGGCACGACAGGGAGGGGAGCTCTCGACAAAATATTATTGAGCACGATTATAGGTATACTTGATCCCAGAAAATGATTTAACACCACTACAAAGATATTGTAACAGTAAAAAAAAAAGTATATTTCCCAACCAAAAAAAAAATTAAACGACTAATGAATAAAAAAAAATAGCGCGATTACATCAGCGACAAATCACTGCACTATAAGTACTTTTTTGGACTTTGCCAGTCATCTACTTTCTTTTTTCTGACTAAGGGTATATTTTTAGCCTCGTTGGGCACATCGATTTAGCCAACTCGAATATGGATTCCCGGCGAGTGCTCGCATGTGTTGCGTTTTCCAAGGAAGGGACAGGTACACGTAGTTTTTTTGACATTTTCTAGAAAAATTTTGAAATTTTCATTTTAAAAAATGTTAAAAAATTAAGAATTTCTTAAAAATTAAAAAATGTCGGAAAAGTTTCGAAAAAATGGATGTTCCGGAGGAAGTTCCAGTCAGCTTCAAAAGTCCGTTTTACCGAACTTATTCTGGAATATAGGAACACTGCATGGATTTCTGTCTCCCAGACTCCGTATAAATGGTCTTTAAAAGCGCCATCTATCTCAATTCTGACGAAACAGAGTGCCGACATTCTAAGTCATGACTAATGAAAAGGAAACGAACCGGCTGCTAGTAGTTGTAAAAGATCTCGTTTTAAATTATTCTGAAGCTTCTAGGAGGATATCGATGTCCTACGGGTATTAAACAGGATCTTCAAAACGTTCCAGAAGATGTGGAACTTTGAGTAGTCACATCCAGTTCCATTTGCTTTCGTGTTCCTCAACGTGGTCATCCATGCTTCGAGAGAATTTCAAGCCCATATTTTACGGGTCATTTTTGACCAGCATTTAAATGAGAAAGAAAAAAAGTTTAGGTATTGTTACTTACTGTCATCCAATTAGAAAAATTTTGGGGTCTTCTTAGTCATATTAGAAGAGTAAATGCAAGGAATATGCCACCACAAGTACTTTTTTACATAAACATGAAATGGAAATAAATAAAATATTCTTTGTTATTTTGATCCTTGAATCATCACTAATTCCCATGTCAATTGATCATCCCTTCAAGATGTCTTTTTGCTCAAACATCCCACATTTCTTTGAATCTTGTTTACGAAATCCATTAGAATTTCTGGGCAATTTAAAGCAGATCTATTTCAATCCCAAAGTCAAGAATATCTAGGTTAATCTTCGCTACGAGATGTAGGCTTAAAAAGTGAAATTTCTCGAGTAACGCTAAGATTACAAATAACACAAAAGGAGAAACTGACGCTAATGACATTTAAACGTGCGATTAAACAATTCCACGATATAGAAATTTGTTGAAAAAGTTGTAAATTTATCCGGCGTAAAATGCTGCTTGTTTCAACACTTATTGCGGTATCCAAGCGTAGTTTTCTTTTCTTCGATATTATATCGGTAAAATCAAGTTAGCTGAAATCCTTTGAGAATTTCGTAACGTTCTTTGTAGTGTATTTATTGTACCGTTATAACAGGAATTCTTGTTTCCGCGTATATAGAAATAAAACAAGCGAAACCGTTCGGCAACAAATTCGTGCGCCGTCGTTAAAGGCGGATGGAAATTTTGTACTTGGAAAACACAGAAATAAGTTGTATGTGTAATTTTTACAAAGATACTCGAGTCCATCATCTAGTGAATTTTTTATCCGGAAGCTTTCAATAAATTACTAACGTGTATTTCGATAAAAGCGCGTTACCGAACGTTGCCGCGTAGAGAGGCAGCAAAAATCAAAATGTCGCTTCTTCCCTTTACATAAGATACACGTAGAAAGAAGCAAAAATGAAATTGTATGTACCTCGTATACTCCACGCACATACGCGACGAAGAGAAAAAAATATGTAAAAGACATTTGTATCCGGAGAAACGCTGTGGGAAAAATTCTTTTCGTTTTCTGGTAAAGCTGTATTTTGAAACCACATTGTTGTAAAACACAACCGTATCGTTCGCTTACATTACTACCGAAAGAATGACATTTTTGGCGTCGCAGTTCTGGCTTTTATTTCACTTTAGAGACCGTTTATTGTAAATAAAAGACATTTCTGAGCTAAAAATTTATGTAGAGAAGAACTTTTTGCGCGACACGTTACATATAGTAATGACTATATGATCGTATAATTTACACGAACAAGTGCACAAGGTAGACATACTTTTCGAATATTTTGAAATTTTTTTTCTTCATCTCCGTCGAGTCGAGTAATGTACTGGTATATGTACTAACGAAATGGCTTAAAAAATTACCACTTACGACGGTGAATATATGACTTTATTTTCATTTTTTATTACGCCAACCATGGGAGATGAATGTAAATATGCCGACATCAGCAGGCACAGAAAAGCTGATAATTTTGATGCTTGGCAACAACGTAGAAATCAAACGGTTGCCTTTTATATAAAAACATTTTCGTAAATTTACGTTCTCTCGATCGACGATAAATTACGACAATTAAAATGTTAATTTTGTGCATAAATATTACACAAGATAAACCTGTAACTAGATTTGAATTTTAAAACGATAATTACATTCGTGAATTTAATTCTCGTTGCGATTTCCCTCGTATGATATTTCTCCCAACAGAATTGATAGCAAGCGCCATGATAAACTTTGTAATCCATTAAAAGAAGCACCTGTAGAATTACGCTTGAAAATAATGTGCAAGAAAAACTACAACGTTGAATTTTAAGAAGTCGAATTTTTACAAAATCTTGTAAATTCGTGAAATTGACGAATTAAAGATGTTAATTTTAGATCAAGGTCGGAATCGTGGGAGTTGAAAATATGTTACTCGAGAAATTTCTAATCCTAAAGATCATTAGAGCTACTGGATTTATAGAACTGAACAAACGCGCTATCTATCGTATCATCGAGGTAATATTGAGCCGACCAAAGATAGCCCGATGTCGGACTAGCGTTTTAGTAGTGGAGGGGGCAATTAACCGATTTCTTACTTTAGTGCTTATGGCTTGACCGACATTAATCATACATCAGATCTACTTCAATCATCTGAGAATTCTTTTAATAGTTTTTGCAAAAGTAATGATAGGATGATAAAAAAGGGCAATGGCAAAAGTATCCTCCTAGGACTTCAATGAGTCTTGAAGTTCTTTATTATTAAACATAGTAACGCAATGCATATTAAAATTTCTCTTCCTGATTCCTATTCCTCATTGGTTAAATATTTTCCCATAATTTTGCTCGCAAAAAAAAATTATTCAGCGAAGAAAAAAAAAGTTGTGCGAATTCGAAACTAAAAATTCGTTATTACCGAAAATGCCTCCAGCAAATCCCAAAACACGGCGGGAAAATTATTCGTATGAAAAAAATATATATCTATTTCGTCTTCGAAGGAGAAAAGTTGTTTGTCCGCGGAGACAACGCAATGAAAATGCTTCTGTTAACGAGTTGAAAGTTCATTTATACTGGAAAGTAAAAGTTAATGGTTTATGGTTTATGAATATAATGAAATTTCAGTCTTTCAATGAATAACGAAAATGCTTGATGAATTCACGACTCAACAGAATTTCCTAGTGTACTCTTTCTCAGTTTGAAAAAACGATATGCCATAAAATATATTCCTTTGCTTGTTGGAATTATTACTTTGGATTTTTTTTTCTACCTAAATTTATCAAGAGACGTGGTTTGGGATAGAAAATAAATTTAGGGATGGCCTCATCAGATATCGTCATGAATAAAAAATCGTTTGGATATTAAATTTTCGTTGCTTTATCGACTCTCTCTGCGCCATGTCCAAAGCATGCCTTTTATTTTGGTTTAAAAAATGATTTTTTTTTTTACAACCCATTAAATTCTAAAAATTTAATTAAACTATTTTATCGAGTGTTTACGAGAATTATTGTCGCGTCGATTTTTTTCTTAATTTGAAAAACTCGACGCGCGTGAATTTACAACCAATAAAAAATTTCTCTTTAATGAAATGAAGAAAGTTGAAATTCATCGAACTAGACTATTTTCAATTTCGAATGAATAAAAAGCGAAAATACCGGATACGAATAAAGTGCAAAATGTGGTAAAAAATAAAAGAAAAATACAAGAAAACGAAACAAATTTTTACATCGAATACGTATCGAAAGTATCGACGCAAATATGTTTCGATACTAATAAAATGGAAGTGTCGAGTGTTGTTTATTATTTTAAAAAAATATCGGTTTCGTTTTTCGACGCTTTTCTTATTTATTTACTTTCAAACCCCATTAAGTAGTTTAGGTATTCATATTTTTATATCGAAAGGGGTTCGTAAATTTTGGCGTGAATTTATCGAGTATCATGTTTCTTATGTGTGATCTCGAAGAGTAACTGTAAAATAATAGTGTTCTTGTCGATTTTTATCATCGATTATTTGAAAATTCAAGGTTGAATGTTGTAGAGTGTTATCCCACCCCCTCCCCTAAGTTATCATCAATTTCTTCGTAAATCCATTTTTTTTGACTCGAAATCTAATTAATAAACGTCACTTAATTGGTAATAAAATATTCTGGCATATAGCACCAAAGCTGGACTTTTCTCCTGAACTTTGCTTCGTAGTGTTCTCTTGCATTTCCATTTCAAAAAAGTATCTGTAGAAATTGTAGTAGATATTTTAATTAAATTCTTTAATTTTTTTGTGCTTGAGATCAACTTTTTTTTCCTAAATTTTAGAGCTACTAAAACAACATGACGTTAAAGCCGTAAAATTTTCAATCAACTTTTTATATTTTTTTTTCAATTTTCCACAGTGGAGAAACCTGTATCTACTCGATTTTTCAAATTTCAGTCAATTTTTGAAGTATTTGGGGATTTTGAGGATGATTTTGTGGAATTTGGGAATGAAAAATAATCGTTAATTTCGTTATTTTTTTCAAACGAAAAAATTCCGTTTCGTTCATTTTCAATATCAAATACGTCATCGCTGGTATAAAATTTTAAACCCCTTGGAATTTTTTTCCACGTTCTTGTCTTTCTCTCGTTAAGTTTTCGATCATGTAGAGCCCACGCCACGTAAAACTTTTTAGGTTTTCTAGTATCACTGACCCTTTGAAAATTTATTTTCACAACACACAAAAAAAGGGAAATGATAAAACCGTTTGTTATACTTTAGTAGTCTAAACCGACATAAAAAAAGCATCCTTATCTTGGAAAAACTTGTCATGTATCTTTTCGGCTTTTAGAACTATTGTTGACAGGTATCGTCGATTTTTCACATCGTACGAAAAAAATTTACAAAAAAACAAAACGGCCAGTAAAGTAGCGGTATTGTTTACATTTCTATCATTTATTCGGAACCACGTTCTTCGGTCTCTCATTATAGGGCGATGTATTCGCATAAACGAATACTCGTGTAAAGTTACCCATTAAAATTCTTACATCGACTAGTAAATAGCATCCATTAAAAGAGTGGATGTTACAAGATAATAAATATACACCATTACAAAAGATGGCCCTTTTCGTGGTAATTATTTTTCACGCCGTAATTACCAACGTATATACAAAAGCCTACGTTAAAATTATATGAGAAATGCACATACGTCAAAGTTTCCAGCATTACTGGATTCACACGTATTTCGTTTAATTTTTGATATAAAACCCTTGTAAAAAGCCCTATATTTTAACTTGGACAAAATTTGAAAAATATTTTGTCAGCATGTATTTTGTATTTTTGATGGGTATTTTGAGTTATTTAAATTTGGTGTATCTCGGTATTGATATTTTTTCAAGATTCGTAAAATTCTCCGATAAATATTTCAGCTCGCATTTTTGTATCTTTTTATAAATATTTGTACGGTAGTTTAACACATGACAGATTCCTCTATACTGGTTGACTTTTGCTGCGGTGCCTGCGTTTGATGTTTATTGGGTTTGATATTTATATGTAAAATGGTTGATAACAAGTCGCGTTAAGGGACGTTCACCTAATGCGACAAGTATCGGTGTATCGATGCGGAAAACTGTTAGATTTGAATTACAATTAGTCGTCGAGGGTTTAATTTGGAATTTTTTTCAGAGCTTTACAAATTTTTCAATACTCTTTGATATGAGAAGAGCCGATAAATATTTGTTGTAGGTTTATGAATGAGTGAAAAGCGTTTGTGATACGCGACCCCGATGAATTTTTCAGTTTTGTTTTTGACATCGTCGAGTAATTTTTCAGTTTTAATTAGATTTGTGTGATAAAATTCGCGGATTCGTTATGAATTAGAGTCCTGTGACGATTTGATAGTTCGTTTAAATGTTAGCGTACTTTCATATTTTTTTCAAGGGGGCTTCAAAAAATGTGCGGATAATTTCAGGATGAATTATCACTAAAATTATCTTTATGCGAGAGAGAGAAGCAAATTTGCTAGTGTTTTATTTGAGGTCTGACATTCCAACTTACCCCAATTTTTAATTTACCCCAGTTACATGATTTAAGAAATATGCTGATTTATAGACAAGCTCCGTAATTACCATGAATTTCTTCCAAGTATTATTTCGGGAGGGCTCAAGAACGAGAGTCAAGTAATGATTCGTTGCAATAACGTAACCAGTTCGTTTCCCCCACTTTACCCGCTTCACCGGCCGACTTATTCGTCGCATGGTATGTCGGCATGTCGGTAATATGTTTCATTTACAACAGCATAGATGGCGTCTAAAGCGTTGGAACGTTTACACCAGAATTCCAATAATTCAATGGGGTTTTCTCATTAAATTAATTTTTTTATTAAAATTGATCAGGTGATTTATTAAGCCATCTTTTCCAAGAGAGGATTTCAATTCAATCGCAAAAAATGATATATATTACAACTCCGATCTATTTCGTTTATTTAAAATTTTCAAAAATATACAAACAATTATGATACCTTAAAATTACTAGTCATTTATTTAACAATTTTTCATATATTTCACAAAACATCGATAAAGAGGAAAATTATACATACTCGTACTATTCGTGCGTTTCAATTGGTGCTGACAAAATGTGTTTTATAAATATATTTACACGAGAAAACTGAAAAGGGTAAAAGGAAGAAAGTTATTAACAGTGATTTGTGCAAAATATACAAAAAAAGTGCCGAAAACATCATTATATGATAAGCGTAAAATCCCGTCTTCGTTATGTACTCGTATATGGCGGCCAATAGGTCAGACACAACGTCAATAGTAAAGTCCACAATAAGATGGTAGTGTTTCCGGCGCCTGAAAAATTGAAAGTTTCGTTTTAATTTACCGCAACCGCACTTTTTTTCTTCCTTTATCATTGTAGCACTCTAAATGTATTCGCTTCGTACATCGGAATGCCAAAATTTAATGTGCTTCCTCCAGAGAATCTTTTCAAGCGTATACCAACGTGCGAAATATACGTGCTTTTTTCATAATGACCACACTGACATGCTCAATTAATGACTTCAAAGGGAATTTGATGAAATTTTCAAAACGTTCGCATACCGCAATGTTGACAAATCGCCTTTATTCTCAAATCACTCCGAATTTTTTTTTCGCACGTTCGTATCGAATATTGGAAGGAAAACGTGATAGGAAAATTTCCTCGTGTGTCACTGTTGGAATTCCCGTTTTGAAAAATTTATCACCTTTTAGTACGTAAAATTGGTTGGAAGTAAATAAAATATGCACGTTTTACACGGTTCCGAGTTCAATAAAAGACTGTGATGCATAATTAAAGTTTTATCGGGTGTTCATAAAATGTAGGTGTTAGAATATTTGTGTATATAAAAGTACTACGAAGTTACCTTATTGTTGGAAGGAGTACTTGGTATTATAAGATTTCAACTTGTCGTTTATTTACGCCGAAGTACGATTTAGATGATCAAGTTTCGGCCATGAATATTTTAACGTGAGAACGATTCCAAGGCAACAGAAGGATTTAAATTTTGAAGAATCGAATGGAAATTACTTTCAGAAACTTTTTTGAAAAAAATAAAAATAATAAATGTCATGGTTTTTTCTTTCAATTTTCACCTTCTACGTTGAAATTTCGAGAATATAATTCAAATTAAGTCTTTTCAGTCGATGAAACACCTTTGAATTTCAAAAAAGGCTTTTCGAAAAGAGCACCAAGGCGGTTAATTTTTATTCAATGAATTACTTACCATTATTTCGGTAGCTATCCGGCGCTGGCCTTTGATTACTGTATGCATGGTAATAAGGTTTTATTAATTTTTTACGTTCCCACGGAGATAAATCGGATATTTTAGCTTGACATCGTAATTCTAATTCATTATTGATACTAAAGTGATGTTCGTCGGCTTGAAACTTTAAGCCTAATGCCGACGAATATAAAGTTCCTTCTGTAATCGTTAAAGGATATCTTTCCATGAGCCAACTATCAGCCTGTAAAAACAAACGAAAAAAAAGAACCGTATTAAAAAATATCGCCGAGTAAATGGCAAAAATATGAAAATTTTCAACGCAAAAAAAAAAGAATCACTTCCATTAATTCCCAACTACGGAGAATTCGCCAAAGGGCCAAAGGTTTCATTAGGTAATAAAAAATATTAAAAGTAGTTGAAATTTCCTCCGAAAAAAAAGATGTTAAGAAAAAATGAAAAGTAATTAGGACTATTTAAAACTCGCACCATCATTTTCCCCTTTCGTACGTTGAAGTCTTAATTTTTAAAAGAAAAAAAACCTTTCCAGTTTACAGTTCATCGACCACGGTGACGTCTATTAGTAAACCAAGCGTAAAAAAGTTGATATTGTGAGAAAATTTTCTCGGCTGAAAAAAGCGCTGTAAATTTGCTACACGAGTTGATACTTTTTTGTTTTAGTCTACGATACGGGTACAATTTCTGAGCAGGACCAAGTTTCGGCAAAATTCTAAAAACGAGGTAAAAAACTTGTTGGCAACAATTTTGTGGGTTAAATGAGCGATAAAATTAGGATTTTTAAAGTTTGTTCAAACTTCGTTGTCGACGAAGATGTAACTTCTTTAGACATTTATTGATAAACTAAAGCAGGTGTGAAAGTTTTCGATAGATTTGTATCGATTAGAATTACCGAATTTGTAATACGATTGATTTCTTGCTTGAGTTACAAACAAGGGATGTTCTATGTAGTCGTTAAAATGAGCCTATTTTTGGTATTTTCATTGATATATTTTCAACTTATTAAATTTACCAAAATGAAAATGACTCTATTTTTTGTATCGTTTCTCTTTCGCTGATGAAATTTTATAATTTTCATATTTCACCGAATTCCAGAAAATCTGAACTCTTTGGTAAAATAACTAATCAGACGCTGCTGGCAACATAATTACTTGAAATGTTATCATAACAGTGGCATTGCACCAAGAGAACTTTTTCGTTTATTCATCTCTTTGTTCTTATTTTCAATTAGCCTTAAATTTTCCCCTCAAGCAATAACGTTTGAAATTTGCAAAGTTTTGTCAATTATCACAATCTTACATTTTTCCTTTTTCGTTGTATAATACTATATTACCTTGTTTGATGATGAAATGTTCATCTTTTTGGGTATTACTTTGAAAAGGGTTATTCGAGGGTTTCATCCAATTATACGTCGGATAATACAATTACCAAAGTTGCTACTGCAGATGTGCATAGGTGAATTATCATGTAGAAGTGTTTGAAGAGTTATGTACCCGGTGTTTTAAAGGAGTAAATAAGCGTGAAAGAAGCCTTATTATTAAATCGGCAAGTTTCTTCTTCCGGATGAATGTAAATGAGCGTCATTTTTCACGTGAATAAAATAAATTGTTCTGAAGGCGAAAGAAAATGAGATGATTGCAAAAACGTTTCGTATAGTATGAAATCTAGAAACGTGAAAATATGAGAATAAAAGATGAATTTCTCCCTTGTGACAAATTTTGGAAACCGTAATAGCAGGAGGTAAATTTGCCGAAACGAGTTGTGCTTTCTTATGGCATAGATTTCCTAATGATTATGTAATTCGAGCAATGAAACTTATGAAATGGAGAATTATTTGATCTATAGGATAATATTTTCAATAAATGAGTATTCGAAAAATTCGAAGATCAAAAAAATCTAAAAAAAGTTATAGTAATCCTGATGGTGTGAGCATCAAGTTAGTCTTGAGAAAGACAGCGCCATATATGAAATTATTGGTATAATATTGAGCTAATGGCTTCTTAAGGAGTAAACAGAACAGGGACTAGATCATGGAATTAGTATTACAATAATTATGTAAGATCTGCGACTACACTATCTCCAATGAAGTTGATTTTCAGCAATAAACATTTATTTAGCCACATTTCTACATTTATCACTGAAATTAATAAATTCAAATAAGAAAAAAAAGTCGCGAAACAATTAATTCTTCTTAACTCGGCGATGTGTGTATTCCGAATGCCGAAGATAAATATGAAAAGTACGCAGACATGTGACCTATCGTGTTTAAGACTGTACATCTCCGCATTCCAAACTGACAGAGTCTTACATAAATGCTGTTTATAAAAAGATCGATGAGAGCTATTGTGATATAAAATCGATAGTTTTTACAATTATATTATCAAAATTCGTGGATGTTTCTGAGTAAGAAGTATTCAGTTATGGAGCATGTTCATAGATAGCGCCACTACATTTTGTTTTTCCGCGTTACGCTTCCAATCTCAGTTTCATTGACCGTTATCATGGTAACGAGTAGTGGCGCTATCTGTGGAGAAAACATAAAATTACTAGAACTTGGTTTCATATACACACAGCTTTAAATACAGTTTTATGGTGTTTACCAGTCAAATGAACTTTGGTGTGACGATGTTTCACGTTGTCCTCAGCTTTTCTCGAGATTTTTCATTATTTTCTAAATTAGTGATCCTAATAAATTTTTTTATTTAAATCCAACATTGAAAGATATTAACACTAATTAACACAAGATAAAGAAATTCCCTCATATTAATTATAACGCGAATCCTTAATAAATTGCTGGCAAATTCTTAACTCAAGTACGATGAATTCATCATCATGAGTATCGCCGATAAAGAAATCTCGAGATAGGCAATTTTATCGACACGAACGTATTTACGGCGTTTAAATTATACTTTATCTTCGACGTATACGTTAATAAAGTAACATAACGGAGCATTCTAAGGCGCTAAATGATTTGACTAATGTGTAAGCTTACCGAGTTATTCGTACTACTCACGCGACAAGATTGTATAAACGTAACGTTAAATTCGTATTTAAAATAGATGGCGCTTGAAATGAAGATGAGAAAAAATAATGTATTGTAAAATGGAAATTATAAACTGCAAAAGTACTTTTTTCCATCTTACAAGCACCGTGTTCATCTGAAGAGATACAGGTAAGCAGTAAAAATATATATTTACTTCAACTTCGAACATATTTCATCATTCAGACGTTGCCACATATATCACCTTTACATTTACTTTCTACTATTGTAAGCTCATTTATGTTTCGCGAAGCGTAAAGTAAGAGGGAAAAAAGGTTAAAAAGTATCCATTTTAAGGGGAAGCCGGGCGAATTTATTACAGTATTACTTCGCGACGTCGCTTTTTCTGCTGGCACACTTATCATAAAAGCTGTCGAACAGCATGGATCCCCTTTTTTCTCTACTTTTGGGGGAGCAGTTTCAGCAAAAACTTGAAATGGATATGAGGTAGTAATAGCAGCTATTATCGTGAAATAGCCTTATCTCTATTTGTTACCCGTAGTTGGTCTTCTTCATCCTGTACCCCTATTGCCGGAGCGAAAAAAAGGTTGCTTTTTTTCCTTCACGGCTCATATACGTCTTTATTTTCGGAAAAGCGACTTTTTATGAGTTTCGTGTATAACACGCGGAGCGCAAAAAAAATGACAACCCATTTGATCTGATATACTACGTTGGTTGAACGATTTGTAATGTATGTTTACTTTGTCATTTCCGGATGCGGTATTAAGAAAGCGAGCCATTTCATAAAGGAAATTTTTATACGACCGCAATTTGGAAAATTCTAATAAATTCGAGCTATATTTTCAAGGTTTGGTTTTGCTTCTTTCCATGAAGTATGTTAATATCAAAGAGGCACCAGTGATGCATTCTCTCAAAGGTATCGTACATCGTACGTAGACCTTTTGAAATAAAATAGAATGCCATTACGTATTGATTTCACCTCTTATTATAAATGAAACCATCAATCAACTTGTTCACTATACAAGTTGTAGAATTAATTGAGACTTCTGAATGTAACGTTATCAACGTCGTCGATAACCGAGGATTGATCGTGTATTATTTGCGATTATGAAGCCGAAAATGCTCACTATGCTTCATACCAATGAAATACATGTCCAAGATGGAAATTTCAAGTGATTGCTTTACAAGGGTTAAATTATGTTGTTATGGTTGGGTAAGTTTACTGACCTACTATACCCTAAATATTCTATTGTTAGGGTAGTTCATTTTACGAAGGGTTACTCACAATAGACAGCTGTTGTACGACATTTAAAACCCGATAAATATGTGCTATATGAAGTTCTGATTTTTCAAGTGCACAATGATAAAAGATAGCTTTGTTTCTTCCTATTGTAGAATTATAGGGTCATATTAGTTGGTAAATAATTTCCATCTTATATAAGCTCTATTTAAACTTGTTTTGAAAAATTGATGGAAGATTTTTATCAACACGAAACAAGCTATTTTCTCGAGGACCAAGTATCTCATGAAAAATATACGAAAGAAAGAGGAAAAAGCAAAGTATACCGTTGATTTTATTTGTTGGAGTATTCTTTGGGGAAATGATTGACCAAATAAGATAACATAACGTCTAAGAAGTTTTATTTGAATATTCTTATTTGTTTTTGAAAATTTTCAATTTATTTTAGGTTTTACATCGCTCAACTTTATAGACCAACGTGTTATTTTTATTTCAATTTTTCAATGCGACTTTTCAAAAATATCACTAATCGAACTTTACGCTGCGAATATAGCTTTAGGAATCATTGCATCGGTTAAAAGGTGCGTCAAAATTACACATGGTTTTATTAGCTGTATCATTACTTATGGCAGTTACGACGAAAAGGCTTCTAACGAAATTTAAACTTCATAAAACACGCCGTAAAAGAAAAAACTCGGTAAATTTTCTTTTCCTCGAAGACAGGTGGTTTTTCTTTTAGGACTGAGCGTTTGTTTATCTTTGTCACTATTTTATGAGCCCGTAAAGCCAAAAAGATGTGTAGGTTTGCGAAGAACACAAAAAATGCAAACCTGATCCAAGGGATTGAATCGATACAACGGCTATCGCGTTTCTTCCTTTTGTCGTCTTGTCAAAATATCATCTCTGGGAATTACCAAGTTTCTTGTAAATTTAACATCGGTATTTTCATACCCTTGTGAAAATATTTTGTCGCTAAGTGATAATTTATTTATCCTGGTTTGCTAATTTAGTAATATAAATTTTCAATTCGTATTTTTAACGAAGATTTTTACTCATTTTTACACGAATATTTTCACGCGAAAATAAGCACTTGAAAGAATACTTTTATTTGCGAGGGAGATTTCCATCGTATAATTTAACTTTGGCTGGATAATTTGCCATGAAAATCAGTTCGATGAAGAAACAAAAGATATAATTATATTATCCGCATTTACATGCTTTTCAAATTCACTCCGCATAAAAAACAAATTAACTGTAATTACGACCAATTTAACGAGTTGTTCGATGACAAAAAAAAAATGCAAGATATATTTTCGTTCGGCAAAAAGGGATTTTTTTCGTGTATATGTAAATAATAATAAAACCAAATTACACGCTCATATTGACGACTAAATGCGAGCGTTGTCGTAAAAAATTATAGCCAAGATATTATATCGAATCGTACGTCGTAAACGAAACGAATAATAATATCATTTTATAAAAACCCTTTCCAAATGTAGCATTATACGAGGGCGAAATTATTGTTCAAAAACATCTTTCTAATGACTGCATAATGATGAGAAAGAAAACAGATGCGAATGGCTATGCATTAGAAAAAATTTACGCGATCGTGAGAAGTATATGACGTTTAGAGGAGGTGCTTGTATACTTTGAGAAAATTCTCTCGAATTTTTGCTGCAGCTAATAAGAGAAATATTTATTTTCAAATGCGCGTGAAAATAATAAAAGAATTTATTTAATGAAGGAATTTAGGTATTTTGTTTGGTCGAGGAAAAGTAAATTTTTTAGTAAAATATCGGTTTCCATTTTTAGTTTATGATTAGGTAACGGATGGACTGCGTTTAGCATGTGATGAATATGAACAAAAAAAAGATTTGAACATTATCCCCAAAAATAATGAAAACTATACCACCTTCTCCAGAAATGTTAAAATTGATGAATATGAGCAAGAATATGATTTATCAAAATGCCTCAAATGTAATAAAAAGTATTACGATGAAATATTAGACAAATGTCCAAAATGCAATGAAGGAAATCTTAATATAAAAAGAAAAGGAGAAAAATTTCCAAAAATAATGGAATTCAGATTTATTGATACTTTAGCTTTTATAGGTACAAGTCTAGAGAAAGCTGTTAAAAATTTAGCAGAGGTTAACAATAGTTTCTGTTCCAAATGTAATAAGGTTCAAGACATATTCAAGGGAAAATTTTTACCAATAAATGAAAATGAAATTTTAAAATACGAAGCTGAGTGTAAAAGCTGCGGGAAAACATTGAGAAAACCTATTGAGTACTCTAAATTCAAAAATATTTTGAGAGAATTTAGAAAGGAAGATTTACACAGTCTTACAAAAAGGAATTTATCCATATGAATGGGTAGATGATTATAAAAAGTTCAAAGAACAATTACCCTTAAATAAGAAAGATTGGTATTCTACACTGAATAATGAAAGAATATCTGATAATGATTTAGCATTTGCAAAAGAAGTTTATAGACATTTCAATTGTAGAAATTTTGGAGACTACCATCTCAACATAGATATTATTCTCTTTATCCAAGCAAGCTGATGATTTATTTTTGAGGGTACAAAAAAGAACTGATAATGATGAAATTACATTATTTTGTAATGTCACTTTTTCTGAACAAGAATTTGTGTATAGATTAGAATGGCTCAAAGATACCGACATATTAAATGTTGATAATTTTGAATATTTGAATTCTACCTCAAAGAAAAAGATAGAAGTTGTTTCATTTTTGAAAATTAAAAAGAATGAAAATTTTAAAGGTAGATATTTATGTCGTATTCAAACTAAAAAATTAGGTGATTCTATTATTAATGTTTATGATAGAACTATACCTGTTTTAGAATCATATAAATCTGCTAGGGAAATCAATAATCAAATTCCTCATTCGAAAACTTGGGTAAAATTATTAATGAAAACAGAAGGATCTGATATTAAAATTCCATGTGTTTATGATCCAAATAAATTTCAGAAAAATAATGAATGGTATGATTACTACAATAAATCAATTAGTTCTAATGATCGAATTCATATTACTGATCTTTCCATTAGCATAAAAAATTTGACGTTGAGTGATCGGAATTTATATAAATGTGTGAATCCTAATAATGAATTTTATACAATTCTAATTGTTACTAAAGATTATATGAAAAATATGTGAAATTTTAATATTCATTTTTAATTACATGAATATAATGTATACTTATCATGTTAAATGATTACCATGTACTAATTTGATCAGATAAATTAATATTGTAAGAGATATTTGAAATGAAAAAATACTAAATACTAATTAAAAAGATAACTTGAAGGAAGATTATTAGATTAATAAATTCCATATATTGATTGAATATTTCTCATCATTCAGTATTGAAATTACTTATGTGGCAGTGGTGGTTAGTCTAGCTTACACAATTGTAACATCTTTTTAAATTCTTCTGAAAGTGTGTAAAATGTTCTCAGCTTTCAAAATTTTAGTTACATGTCTCATAATTTCATCATGTACTTGTATACCAATACCTAATGGTGAAAAAACAACTCGTGAAACAACGCTCACCTTTGAAAAAAAAGTAGAAGAGGTAAGCCATGGTGGCAATCTTAATTATGAATTAATTTCAGTACCTCATTACAAATGTTTTTGTATTTTTAGGAATTAAAACCTTTCAAAGATGATTTGAAAAAAATGATGGACCCCTTAATCAGCAATGATGTCAAGACTGAGCTGAAAGGACAACTTCAAGGTGAAATAAAAAAAATTATCGAAAGAGCAGTCCAGTATGAAGACAAGAATGACAAACTCCTTATAGAAAAAGGACGTCTAGAACATCAGACGGTAATTTAATTTTTGAAATTTTGGTATTACTTGTTAAATGACGTGAATACAGTTAGTGTAAAATTTTCAGATCATTTACAGTAAAATGTTAAGAATGCTGGGTGTGCGCTCAAAAATGGAAACATTGGTCGATGATTTATATCCTGGGAGGAGACCATATCATGTTGGTGTAGTCCAGGCCTTCGAAGAAATACTAACATCCACTAAGAAAGAATTTAAAACCCGTTCTTGTATTAAAGTATTTCGCCAAAGGGTTTCGTCTTATGGCATCTCCACTGCAGATTTTGTAGATGGCATTAGATCGATTTATGGGAGCTTTAGTGACAAAGCTGCCCATAAAATGGCGGCATTCGCATTTGAGCCATTACCTCCGGAATATAACGATATTGCAGGTATTACAGAAATGTTCGAAGAGTGTGATATCATTCCCGACGAGCACAAAGTGAAAACTGCTCAAATCATTTTAGAACCTTTACCTTTGTCATATACCACAACTGTCCAAATTTGTAATTTCACAATTATATAATAATCACTCTATACTATGACTCTATTTTGATTACATAAAATCATATCGATCTTACAATAAAAAATCTGAGTTACTATAAATAATTGGGAAAATGTGAAAATTTTGGCGTTGAAACATGATGAAAAATGAATATCAACACAAAAATCTGGTTTCGTAAAAATTCATCAAAATTATAAAAATTATTGATGTTGAACTAGTATTGAGTCCGAGTTGAAATTTTTATAAAAATCGGAGTTCTCGATAGAATTGTTCGTGTTGATTTTTGTCGATTTGATTTTTAAAAATCTGAGTGACCAAAAATGATTGAAAAAGTGAAAATGTTGGCGTTGAACCTTTGTTGAATTTTTTATAAAAATCTGAGTTATTAAAAATGATTAAAAAAGTAAAAAATTTGGCGTTGAATTGTGATGAAAAATCAATATCAACATCTTTGAAATTGCTTCTTGGTTTTTTCTGGGTAATGAACTAATAAAACTTTTGATCGGTTGTTGAAGGGAGAAAATTGAAATAAATACGACTAGGAAACTGAAATTATTCTTATTGGTTATTGAATAGATGAATACAAGATGAATTCGGTTGGAGAACCGTTGAAAAAAATCTGAGTCAGGATCGCGTATAATACATACTACTGATAGTATTTAAATACTACCAATAGTGCTATCAATAGTTTCATTAGCCAAATTATCGATGTACTATCGATAGTGATTAGTTAACTATCAAATTGATAGTTTACATCACTACATGCTACACCAAGGTTGCCATCCCTGGTTGAGATCAATAAATCATCGAATTTGCCATCACCGGACTTGAAAAAGAAGTAAATGAACAAAGCAAGTCACAGGATATTCAGTTCCACCAATATTTCATAATTCGCTCGAAGACCCTCACGAAACCAGATAAAAGTCGGTTGGGGTAATTGGTTTTGGTTATCGAATGATAAATAAACCTTCTTCAAATTAAAAATTACATCTAAACAACGCGCGACTATTCGATTCAAAAATATTTTTAATATGTTTACGAAGAACTTCTTTAATATTGTCCAATGAAACATTACAAATGTCACTCTTTTAGATTTTCCCAACAAAGTCTAGAAAAACTAAACAAATCGCTTGCAAGAAATTTAACTCAATTCGATAATCATCTAAAATTTCATAGTTAGTGATGCTTAGTCTAGAAGGTCATCACAAAACTCTGTTATGATTGCTTTTGTGACTTTAATCATGTAAATATGGGAGGAGGATTGGAGCTTATTTCTTGGAATTTGAACCAGTCGACTTTTTTGAAGTTGCATTTGATTTCAGTAAACATTTTTCATCAGGAAAAATGGCAAGTTCTATAAGTAATGGAATAAAATCAAAATTTTGATGAAACCAACTACTCGTATTAAATTTTTTGAAATAAACAAATTTAAAAAATTTTTTTTTTTGTTTTTTCAAAAGTCTAATCTAGAGTAAAAAAAATTAATCTTTTGCAAAAAATTTTCGACAAATTATGCTTTTAATATTTATGTTGTTATGGAAAAACGTACTATATGACTTCATAGCGTTTTTTTAGGGAGGATGTGCTAATAGTATATTGATGCAATTTAATATGCCGTACAATAACTCGGTATTTGTTTCAGCTTTCATTTTATGCTGCATCATCTCATCAGGTCATTATTTTAGGTAGTCGAAGTATATAAATTTCCATATAAATGAGAGTTGGAAAACTCGATACATTTCTTATAGAACTTTCGGTTCGCCAGCAAATCAACGCAACCCTCCGTCGAGAAAATAGCGACACATTATCGCCTCGAATAATCCAAACGACCGATTCCTTCGCCCTATTCTCGTTCATAAATCTAATTTTACATTCGACAAGTAAAATACAGTTTTGGTTTATATTGTCGACGGCGGCGGCGAAGATTAATACTTGTCATTTTTCGTTAAATCGCGGACGTTGAAAATAAGTATAGTTATTTCGGTAGCACGAGGAGAACGTGATACGTGTATAATTTATGTAAAAGAATCACGTACCGTTGAGTTATACTATTTGTGTGTATACGTCTACCTACGAGACGCGTACAAGTTTCCAAGTGTATTGATCATTTTCGCAAAAGGGAACGAAAAATAAATGAAGTTAAACTTCAAAGGATATCCATGATGACACGGTTCAGTTGGAAGGCTGTTTTCTTATATACGTATCGACGACGTTTTAGCATTCCTTATATGTATAGTAGCAACATGTTTTCTTTTTACGCTAGAATTCGGTTATACTACGCTACGTACGTATAAAGTTCTGATAAATCTGTACCGTTTAAAGAAAGCTTTCAATAATTCAAGATCAACAGCGGCCAAAAAGCGTGTACGAAATGAAATGGACGTATTGATCTTAAGGTTTTGGCAATGTTTGCCGAGCCATAAAGAAATCTCGAGAAATAAACGGACAACGAATGTTTTTGTTCCGCTTATAACTCATTTCGTTTTTATGACAAGAGGGTTTCGTTCTCTTAATAAAGTTCTTTTAAAAGAGCTGCGAACTTTGGCGGGTTAGCTCATTTTTAGTACTTTTTCTTCGAGATGTAGCAACGTATTACCATATTTCAACCTTGCTAGACGAGTAGTGAAAATAACGCAAAACATGAAAATGAATTGCGCGCCTTTTCTGCAGGTAAATAGCATGAATAAGAACGTAAACTAACTCGTAAATTTTAATCATCGTTTGTAGCGTTAAATACAATAAACCGTAGCGTGCATAACGCTCTACAAATGCCCCGCAAAATGGACACATTAACTCGCGACACAAAGTACTATACAAGTTATAGCGAAAATGTTTCCTTATTGTTTACCGAGCGAGGTAATTTTGTGGCCAAGTGTCATCACGCCAAGTCCGAATATTAGTATTTTAAATTTCTAACCCGCTACATGCTAATGGGAATAGTTTAACAAGCTCGTTAAAATGTTTTCCTTTTTTTAAGATTTACCACCTTTGGCTTTTGGGAAATTTTTCATTTAAATTTGCTCGCTGTGGTTTTTCTGCTCTTTTTTATAGCTTCTTTTTTTCCCCCTCTAATGTAGTAAAATGGTAACTAAACTTACTATGAGAGGAAATCAAATAGACGTGTTTTAAATTTCCATTTTACTGACCCCTTATCCTTTTAAATAAAGATTTGGGTGCTCGTCGACATTCTCAAGAAGCAATGAAATGAATATGAGGAAAAAAAACGTTAAAGGAATTCGTTAAAAGGGAAGAAATTCTAGATAAGTGTTGAGTATCTTCAATAGAAAGGAGAAAAACAGGATGTCAGGTAAAAGCATATGTAATTCATGAGTCAAGAATTAACTTTTGAGAAAAGTAGCACACCTTTTTATTATCATATAAGGTCAGAAATAGACCACGTGTCAGGTTCTAAATCGCCATTATACTTTTTAGGTAGTATGGTGAAACCAGTTCAGGTTCAAGGGTCGCTACGTTCGTATCAGATTTTCATTTCAATTCCTATTTTAATTCATCTCCACATATTAACTTTTTTTTTTTACACCATCATCGCAAATTCACCACGGGGACTGTTAAACGGTAAAGTTTGAAAATTTGAAATAACACGAGGTAATTTCGACGCGAATTTACATCTCGGGTAATTCATCAATCAAAAAATATTTCAGATAAAAAAGTTGGCATATTTTGAGAGGATTTCAAATATATGGAAACTTTTGCTTTTACACTCCGTACAACGGGAGAAATTGCGTATTGGACGTGAAAAAACAGTATTCACGTGAATTAATTTCTTCGTAGATTCAGACGAAAAAAAATATTCGAGATTTATTTTTTCAATTTATTTTTTCAAATTTTCAAAAACATTTGCGTGCAAATTCATCAGAGCTGATTTGCTTTCTGTGGTTTTCAAGATTATTATGAAAAACAAAACTACTAAAAATACTTCGAGGTTTACATTCGAAGTCGATACTGATGGAAATACATTAATACTCGCGGATAATTCCTATTTATCGTTATAGCGTTCCTTTGGATGGCTCGAAAGTTTACAAAGTATACTTGATTGCTCTTTAAATTAATAAAATATTAAAGGAAATGGTCAAAAGTTTAAAAGTTTTGAAATACTTTCGAGAAACTCCATCGCAAATTAATTTAATAGGCTACAGTTTTTATATGTGCAGCAATAACTCAATCAAATAATCGACTAATTTATCGAGCAGTGTTGCCAATCAAAAGCGAAATTATTCATGAAATGGGTTATTTTAAAAGAGCCTCGTTGAAAAATACCAATGTACTACGTTGCTTATCCGTTTCATTAAATCTACCCAGGTTTCACCGAGACGCACATCTTACGATATTCTAACAACCCCTGGAGGTCTTTTTAACGTATAAACGAGCCTCAAATATACGATAAGTCTATTTAGAATTTTTCGCTGTTGTTCATACGCCGCCTAGGGCATCTAACTTTTCAAAATAACAAATAGTAATTTACGTTGAAAAAATACCGACACTTTCGTGCACTCGGTTCGTGAAATATTTCGCCATAAAAATTTGATAATACTGATATATTTCCCACAGAGCATTAAAATTTTAACCGCAAGTATAAACAACTTGGAAATTATCTATCTGTTGAAATATTTTCGTTATCGTCTTCGAGAAAGCCTCAACGCGAAACTGTTCGTGTAAAACCTATTTTGGCGAAAGTTTGTAAATAATTAAAATGTCAAATGGGTCAAATACGGTGACTTTTGTCGCCGTTATGTTACGAAATAAGCAAATGGCTTACGAAGCGAACACGTGTTGAAAATGTATCCTCGTACAGGTCTCATATGTGAAAAGTTTTCCATCTGATATCATATTCTTAGCTTATTTTGTAACGTTTCCATCGAAGGGTGAAATTTCGAAAGTATTTACGTATTAAGGCGAAGAAAGTGGAAAAAAAATTAGGAAGTTGAGTTTTCTCTTAAATTTTCAAATTATTCTTACGACGAAAGAAAGTTTTTTTTTTCTGAAAATATGAAAATTACGGTAAAATTTCCCATCATTGTACAAACTTATTTAATCTACATCCGGATTTCGTAATGCAGTTTCAAAGAGTACTTTATTTTTCTCTTCTGAAAGTATAAATGGCGAAAAAAAAAGAAAAACATTAGCTTTCTAGAATAGGATGTTGGCCAGTAATCCGTATATAGCGGTCTACATTTATGGCTATTTAACTTCTGTACCGTTATCAGACAATGATAAGATCACCGGATGACCATTCGGCCACCTAAAAACTTGGTCCTTAATCCCTAACTAAACTGGACTTGGCTGTATACGTGACTTAACAAAGAAACTAGACGGAAGGATTTTTTGTTTATATATTTTACACAGTATGGCTCTATCTTTGCATCTTTTTTTTCCCGGTGTTTGTCTCGGTATTTCTGGGAATAAATGCTTAAACAGCTAAGAGAAGGTAAATTTATGGCCCTTTAAGCTGGGCTAAAAATTATTAACTAGAGTCGCTATTTCTCTTTGTATAATTGCTTTCAAATCCCGTAAGGGTTGAGTATGGTAAACAGAGAAGTTGATATAGTCCAAGGAAAAAAAATATACTTCGTTTTAAAAAATTTAATGTGCGGATTTTTTATTGTTTTGTTTACATAGCTTCGAGGTAATAACTTTTTCGTAAGAAAAGGTACTGAATACTAACGAAGACCTTTCCTCTTCTTTTTTTTTTTAATTAAATTATTTCTCCGTCGCTCGAATGATTATTAGAAAAAATTACTTTTTTGCGCAATAACCCGAAGGGGAGTCCGACACACGAGCAATTAATACAAAAAACACGTAATTATTTACGACTCATCGGGCGCGAAGATTAAACAAAAATTGAATTACTATTTTCGCGCCGCCCTGTACGTTTTCAGGTTAAACATTTTTCAACTATATTACAAACGTTAATTAAAAACGGGACAGATGAGTTTAATTTGGGTTAGATCAAAGGTGAAATTCACGAGTTCAAATATGATGAAAAGTTCAACCAAAATATTCCTAAAACTCAATCAAAATCTTAAACCAATAAAGCTTTGCGCTATTAACGTACTTTCTATATAAACCAAAAAAAAAATAGAAAACCACCGAAAAAAGAATTTTCTATAAAAAAAAATAATAATAAGGTCATTTACATTTTTCACGTATCTCATATCCGCTAGTGTTTGTCAAACAGCTGAAAATCAAATTAGAAATTCGTCTCGTAAAATTTAATTATAAATTATCCGAACGATTCACGCCCTTCGAAACAACGATTGTTACTCATCAATTTTCAATTTGACGCGTCATTTGAAAAAGTGCATTTATAGTGCGAAAATTTACACAAACCATTAGCTTATATATCGCTACCCTCTTTTTTTGAAAATAAACATCAACAAAAAAGTGCAGCCGAATCCAAAGAGTAAGTTCAATTTATAACGGTGAATATTTTCGAGGCTTTTTTCCTTATTTTAAGTCGGAATTACCTTGAGATTGTAAAAGTCGGGGAAATTGTGAAAACAAATGAAAGGCAATAATTGGCCGAGCCAAATTCAGCAGACTGTAATAAACATCAACTCGAAAACGATATCCTGAGAAGAAATCTTCTATAAACGAGTTTACTTTTTATAACGTTTTTCCACAGGCGATTACCCGAAATGCGTTTCTTTTGCAAATTTATTTCGACAAAAAAAAAAAACGAAAAAAAATATTATCTTTAAGGTTTAGTAGAATGACATAAATTTTCCTACAGATTTTCACTAAATTATAGTTCAAACATAAATTCTCATTTATTTAATCTTCTTATTAATGGTTGCCTGGTTATGCTGCTCAAAAATACTATTTTTCTTAGATATTTTTGCATATTTCGCCGAATCGTATTTCTTCTATGAGGTAGTTTTTTTTATACTTGCCATGCTACATAATATAACAGTATGATTCCATGAAATTGAACCGTATAAAAAATATATACATATTTAGTGCCAGCGTTTTAGGTTTATTTTGGATTTTTTTCAAGGCTCAGACTCGCTGTAAGAATTCTGTTGGTTTTGCATTGGTGAATGAAGTTTATACGTGGCTATGTCTGGAAGGTAGATTGTAAGGATTCATGAAGCAATCTTCAAGGTGAGGTTGGAAAGGATGGGGTTGGAAAATAGGGCGCTAATTTTTTCAATTTTCACCTGCAGGTAATGTATTTTTGTTCTTGATCAATACAGGCCGCAATACTCTCAAGGAGGATCTACCAGAAAAGCCGAGGGTAGAGAAAGCTGGAGGGAGCTAGATGGTAGCCTGGGGCCATAGTCATGACGCTGAAAACCGAGCAAACAACGAAGAAGAATTTTCATTTCATATTCAATCCATCCTTCTTCGAATTTCTTCATTGGTGGTAATGTTAGATATGACTTTTTTTTCTCACGAAAATCTCTAAAAAGTCAATGGTGGATGGTGGAAATTTTCACGATCTTCTTTATTTTGCTCTGTGATTAAACGATTTTTCAATTTGGTGCCCTATAAAGCAGATTTCTTTCCTTTGTACCTCGCTTACTAGCGATTGCTTCAAAAAGTCATAAAATCAGAATTTACCAAGCTTGAACTTTATAGTATTTAGGACATTACAGTGAAATGACTTGTCGTTAATTTAATCTGGGACATTTTAATCGCATTACAACGAAAACGAAAGCATTTCTTCTCCCACGTCGAATGAACCTTAAACCTTCGAATGTAAACAACGAATTGACGAAATTCGCCATTGATTGAAAATTTCATTTTATGAGATTCATTTATTATCGAAAAATAGGTAATTCCTCTTTGTAGCGTTTGTAAATCGTTAGCGTATTGGAAAGAAGAAACTCGTATTTGTTTTTAAATAATTGAGAAGATATTCGATTTTGGACGAGGAGAAACGTCGTAATGGGAAATAAAAACCATCAAAGAAATTAATTCGGTCGTATAGAGTATATACTATTAGCTATTTGGAGCTTACGAATTGATAAGTATCGTCGAATCACGTCGTAACCGTGTACACGTCTTCGATTACAAATGAAACGAAATAGCGTACAGTTGAAATTCGCGTCAAGTTTGCTGAATAGTTTTTAATAATTCGTGCAAGTTTATTGATTAAATCAATTATTTAACGAGTAACGTCAACCCGACTAAATTGTAACAAGCAAAAATAATTAATCAAGTTAAGTTTCGTACTTCATTATTACTGTCTGTATTGCTACAATTCGCGATACTATTCGCTCTCGCGACTTAATAAATTTGTATACACGTTCGTAGCGGATACTTTCGCAATTTTCTTTTACGTTGTGAATAAACATCTGCTGGGAAATGTATTAAGAGTTGATTACTGACCCAACTTTCTTTTCGATGAAAGTTGGAAACTTTTTCCTCATAGAAACGTCAACTAGTCTACGTGTATGTACGTAAAACGGTAAAAATATTTGACTCGATTTCGTTTTAGATTTTACTGCAATATATTTCATTTTATTTTGACTATTTAAAGTTGCGCTTATTTAAATGAAATTTTTTTGTTGAAAAAAAAATCTTACGTACTCATGTAGGGCGGCGTTAAATTTAGGAGACGGAAAAAAAAGAAGCATTACTAAAATGAAACTTTTCAACAGGCTGGTTTCGAGTTCTATACGGTGAATTTTATTGCGACAATTTTTTTTATGCTTTTTGAATAAAAAGGCTTTGTGCACGCGTGTAAACAAAATTGTTTAATTTTTATTCCATTTGTCGGTACGACCCGTGTATTTCGAAGCACGATGGATGAATATACATGCGTGTAGGTTCAAGCTTCACGAGTATATAGCGCGATGTAATATTCTAGATGGCGGTATTATATGATTGCAGATTCTCATCTTATTTACTCAGATTTTGCTGCCACGATAAAATTTACACAGATGAGAAAGCTTATGTAATATTGTAATATCAATATTTATCAACATCCCTGCAGCATCTCTTCTTCGATGTTTTAGTTAGGTAGTTTTGTTTCAGTGCTGGATACGCGTGTTATTTGCCACGCAGACGAAAAATAACTTACGTAGGTTTATTGATAGACGTAAATTAATGGGGTTGCTTGGTGGTATATTGTGTGTTGGTTCGGTTTGCAGAATTCACGTACATATAAAAATGAAGCTATACGCATCGAGAGAAAATTATATGGGTATTGGTTTCGCAGTGCCTTCGATATTACCGCTGGCGGGTTATTAGTTTCTCTCTTCTTGGTGTGGTATTTTGGGTGGAATATTGGCTAAGAGTCAATATACCATTTTTTGGCAATATGATCTTAGACTATCTTAGACTAATTGTTATAAACAATGGAATTATAGAATAAATTGATACAGAAGGTATTACGTTATTTGTATTAATTGAAATGAAAATAATTACTTCTGTTTTATTTTATTTGCGTTATCATAATTGGCGAATTCGGCCAGTGCGAACTGCGGTCCACCATCCGTAGCCAGGGTCAATGGAAGACCAAATCGAGCAAAATACTCTTCAAAGCATTCGATAATTTTACGTGTAGTAGTTGAGTTATGAATTGGAGTATGTAGAAGTAAAAGACGAGGGACTAATTGGAACTCAAGAAGTCATCGATTTCTTCAATTTTGAAGACCGTTATTGGCCTATACAAGTAGTTCAAGAACCCATTGGGAGAAAATCACTTCAGAAAGTTAAAATTTTCTTTTCTTAATTTTTTTTAAATCAACGTGCCATATACTGCCGCCTGGGGCAGAGGCATGGAACAAATTATACTTGAGATTTTAGGACAGAATCAATTTTGAATGGCTGATTGGAAAGAATTTCATTACGATTGGATGGATGATTTAAAATAGATCGGAACGTTCGAAAAAAGGGGCAGTTGATGAATATATGTTGAATGGTAATTTGGATTGTACAGGATTGATAGATGGATAAATCAGTTTTATTTAAGAGGTGACTATGGGTGAGATTTGAATGACTAGGCGGAGCCTTGCAAGCACTACTTCTTCCTTTTTGCTTTCCCTGTTGGATGTGACCCAGAGAAGAGCATCACTTTTAATGGAACGAAGTTTATTTGAACATGGGACATCTGACTACCATTTCTGATACCAGGATCCTAAACTTTCCTTTGAGAAAGGTTTTGGGACCTATCCGAAGCCTGTAATGTGATGTATCAGATATTTTTGGTAGTCGGATTGCCAGCAATGTGTCGCTATGTAGTCGTGGTCTTATGTGAATACATCGTAGATAATATAGTCCTCGTTAGTCTCCGAAAGGCTCAATTTTTCATTTAGGTTTAATAGAATTGTCGGTGTTGGTTGTGGGCTTTTTTGAGCTACTGTAGTTCGATATCTTCATGTTAGTCCAGCCTGCACTACAATTTCTGAATGTATTAGTAAGAATTTGTAGCTAGCTTCAAATCGCCGTTGCCGAAGAGAAATTTTCTAAATTATTTTGCCATAATTTGTATGTTAATCAAATAATGAAATCAAAATTCTTCAAAGGTGACACACTCTACAGCACTAACAGGGAGAACCGCCTTATTAGTCCTCTATATTATAGCCTATTGTATTAAAATTTAAATTGTGCTACATTATACTATATTATATTAATATTAAAAGTCATGTGGCATTGCACTTGAAACAAGTTAGAATGAGCTGTCAATAGAGCCCATTCATGACCATGGAATAATATGAAAAAATAAGACAAGTTCTTCTCACCTTTTCATTATTTATGTACCATGAAAGTTCGGCGGCTGGATTTGACCGCAGCGATGTGCAATTACCTATAACGTACTCGCCAACGGAATAAAACTCTTTTATTCCCTCTATCGTTGGCTGATTAACTGGAAAGACTGTAACAAAATACAAAATGAACAATTAGTTTCAAAATTAAGAAACTAAAACATTTTGTAAGTAGCTTCTTTCTAACATATATTTGATATTTTTGTATCTCAAGTACTCTGTCAATTGTCCAACTCCATAGTAACGTCATTACTTTCTTTTCAGTCTGAGCCTTCATGAGCTTCATGCATGAATTTTGGGCGTTTGAAGATATTGATGGCAAAGAAGTGCTTAAGGGTGATAACTATGTAAGGTCATCTACGCAATTTAACTGAATTGAACAATTTTGAAATGAGTGAAAACTTGTTTTGAGATTTTTCTTCGTGAAAAAAAAAGGAATGGAATACGGTCTGATGCGACATCTTCATCATCAGTAGTCTGTGACTTTAGAGAGTAAAGCGAAGAAGTGTAGCGTAGGCATATGAAAGCCAAATACTGGAATCTCATTATGTAGAAGAAAATATGTATATGTAAAATTTTCGATAGTCTAGCCTCGATGTATGTACTTTAAAGTAACGAGACAACTAATCCTAATAGGCGAACAAAGGCCGGTCCCTTGTACTGAGATAATTTTAGTTGGAAATATTTAACGTTTGGTGGGGAAAGAGCTTTGTGAAGCGTTTCCATCCTTTCTAATTCGCTTACATCTTTCCCGCCTCGAAACGCCAATAATTACCTTCGTCGGAAAATGATCAAAAGGTTAAAGTTTATCGCGCTGGCGTTTGAGGTTATCCTGTTTTTGATGCTATCAGCGGGATGTAACAAAAGTTGAAGCCCTAATAGGAAGGTGAAGACCTACTGTTATACTAAACGCTGTACGAAAACTACTCGCTAATTGGATCTGGCTGCCGACGAATATTCATTGCACTCTGTAATAATAAGGTTCCAGGTTATCCGTAACTTGTTACCGTTAATTAACTAGAGTCGCAGTCGTTTGCAAAATCTGTTTAAATATCTCATTCGATAAACCACCTTGTTTGGCTACAGGTATGTCGTATTGTTAATTTCTTGTTTGTACATGTTCGTTTGAAGTTTACATATGTGACAGAATGTACCAAATGTACTCATACGTGTGGTCGAGTATATGTAGATGGGTAGTATTCGTATACAAGTAAAGGTTTTCGATGTACTTACCCATAACGGTCATATTTCCATTTTTAACCACAGTCTCGAAATTCGGTCCATCAGTCGATACTTCGCAACGATACGATCCGCTGCTATTGAAACTTAAAGGAGATAATGTTATAACCGTCATGTTTGATTTTGAAAGCTGTAACATTTCAAGTAAACATTCCAAATTGTAGATTTCCACCTAAAATAGAGTATCTATCTAAAGCACTAGGTTAACCGAATTTTTTTCTACTTCAGCCGCAACATAAAAGTTGACATTCATTAGAATTTATTTGAAATCGAGAATTCCCGAAGTTTCTTTAAAAGCTGCGAAGTGTAAATAGACGTAAGAGCAGTAAACGCATTGCGGTGTAACCAACTTAACCGCCAAAGTATACCGCAATATACTTCACATACCAAACTTTCAGACCTTAAGACCTGACTCGATGACGAATTCCAGACCTTTTATGTGACGTCTAACTTGCGTTGGATTTCGTTGCGAAATTAAACGCTACGTTACGTTTTAAATAACTTTTAACGGATGAACGTTTGTTGGATAGCTCACACGCTTCGTGTTTTATTGAAAATTACAACAGTTGCGAAAAAAAAAGCTACAAATCCGAACGGAAGTGTGGAGCCGGATTGTTTTACTGTTGCCATTATAGTCAAAAGTTGGAAATTTGTTCGAGAAATTCGGTGTATGTTTTCTTGAGTTGAGTCGAAATAACGAGAAATTTGGACATGGAGACGAAATTGGTCAACATGTGATAATCGAATTTCCAGCAGGAAATTATGCTTGAAAAATGTTTCATTAAAATAAACAAAAATCGCCATGAATGTGTCGAGATGGTAAGCAAAGAAAAGAAATATAAAATTAACATCCGCTTCTATTAGTTTTAACTAAGAGGGCCAATGTAAGCTGCGAGTTGAAATACAGTAATTTATTCTAAAAGGATCTCCAAACACATCATATGTTAAAATTCATAGAATTTGAAAGTTTTAATATACGTTAGAGAAAGTTTTTAGTGAGTTTGGATTTCTAGTATCAATGGCAAACTACTGCTAAACTGTATTCTAATGTGACATGGCAAAAGCTTACATGTTCTGGGTGTACTAAAATGCGAAGGAAATACATCCGTATTTATCCTTCCTTCGTATATTAGATTTATCGCAGTATCTGTGAATCTGCTTATGAGATGGAAAATTTGTTCAGAGATATTTCAAATATTATACTTCGTACCGTCCTTTTGTGAAAATTGTAAAATGTTCGATTCAGCCAATTGTGGAATGATTATGTTCACCATTTTTTTTACATATGCTACGAAAATTCTTACACTCTCAATTCATCAAAAGAGGGGGGGGTGCACTAACGAAAAAAATTTCTGCACTATCCTGCACTAACGATGCACCAACGATTCAGCCTACTTTGAACCAAATTGGAAGAGATGGGGGGCTGACGGCATGCACCTAAAAATTATATAATCGGTGAGATTGAAAAGGAAGGGAAGGGAACATATTTTGACCTGGATTGAAAAAATTATTATTAGAGCCGTTGTAAATAGATGGGAGACAAGGGGGCACTTTGCTTTGATGCTGATTTTCCTGAAAGGGCTCAGAAATTTTCAAGTAATTTGATTTCCCATATCATTTCAAGTATACTCGTAAATTGAGCAGGGTGCTCAATAGCGTTTGTCTTGGGCTTCTGGGCCCATTTTCGCTCTAACTGGCTCTAATTTTCATAATGTATTGAGGAAACCTGTTAACATACAAAAGAGAAAAAAGTGAGTTCTCACGAAGGGTACGCATAGCTGTTGAAATTGGACTGAGGACCAGCAAGGAGGCCAAA
Organism: Maconellicoccus hirsutus; assembly: GCA_003261595.1. NCBI lineage: Eukaryota > Metazoa > Arthropoda > Insecta > Hemiptera > Pseudococcidae > Maconellicoccus > Maconellicoccus hirsutus. The sequence continues at coordinate 77,950 of QBDW01006856.1, forward strand.
ACTTGCAGTTCATTCTAACTTACATCACAATAACCATGATTACATCTCGAATCCCGCTTGCTTACGCTTTCCCACGGCAAAATATCAAAAATGGCTGAGGAAATAAGCAAAACCCTTGTACAATGAAATCCCTCGCGTCGTATTTAATGAAATACACGTCCGCAGAATGCGCAAAATCAACCTGTATGAAAAAAAGTGAAAAATGTCACGTCAACTTTTTCACGTTACCCACCAAAGAAGCTGTACCAGGCCGAAATACAATCTGTCATCAAGGACCGCGCGCGAAAAATCGCACCTATCGTTTCCACCGGTCGCAACCGCATTAAAAATTACTCGTACGTGATTTTCTGCTTCGTCTTTTACACTAGACACACACAGGCAATAGTTTACCACAACGTACACACCAATAACCAATTTTCTACTTCTCGAGTGTAAAATGTTTCTTCGAGGATAATACATTGCTTGTAGCAACTAAATATACAAGCCGTGTACAAGCTTACAAAAAAAAGTTATGTTGACACAGGTACAAATGGCATACCGCTTCCTATTTTAACGCATACAAAAAGAAAAATCGAATTAGAAAGCTCACAAGTACGTGAAGTTTTTTGCAAACAGCGGCTAAATGCGTGCCCTACCCTGGAAACTCCTCGCAAACTCTGAATTGATTTACAACCAAGTTGCCAAATGAAGTATGTAGAGTAGCTGTACCGACGTTATTTCGAAACAGCCGAGGTTTTAAAGTAACCCTGTACTTCGTACATTTTAGAAAATTGATGAGAGCTAATTCGAACGCATTTTATACGCGTACGTGCATGTACATGTACCCACGTTGTACGTATTCTAACTAAAGAGCTTCTAAGATGGAACTAAATTACTATATTGAAAGAAATCATCGTGTACTTACATCTAAATTTACTCCGTTTAATGGGAACGTTTGAATTTGTGGGTTATTGTCTGGCATGTATCGAAAAAATTCAAATTCGTCTTTATACCATTTCACAGAGTATAGTTTACCATTTCCTAAGTCGAAATTACAAGATAACACAGCCGGTTGATGGAGATCCATGTGCTTTGGTATGTGAACGTCAGTCAGTCTCAAGCCTACGGTATCAGCTGAAAAAAAAAGAGGGTATTTATTAAGTATCGATCATTATGGACTAGAACAATGCTATAGATATGAAAAGAGGATGTCTAGATCTTGTTGAATGCCAAAAAAAGAGATTCAAACAAATGAAAACGCGATTGGAGGAAAATTGCCAACACCAATGGTAAACTTTTGGCAGTTTTGAACCAACTTAATCTTACTGATGGTTCAAACAGAAGCCCATTGATTTTCCTTGCCTCCCTTTAGCCCCGCATTGCTAATGAAAACCCCTAAACGATCATTCTTACCAGTGGCGTAGCCAGGCAGTTATCAAGGGGGGGGGTAGAACAAGAATGCAAAAAATGGAAAAATTTACTTGACTTGTTTGTTACTCAAATAATTAGATATTACAAATGACATATTACATATTATTCATTAAAAATTAAAATGTAAAATCTAAACGACGGGTTTTTTTACAAAATTCAGATAACACTTCGTTTGGCTCCAGATGAACGTCTTTATGTACGTTCATATGGGCTAGCCCATTTAGGCGATCTTGTCCTATTGTGTTTCTCAAGTACGTCTTCAACCTTTTAAGCGTGCTGAATGTTCTTTCGGTTGGAGCGTTGGAGACAGCAGGCAGGATGCAGAAAATTTTGAGCAGGGTATAAACGTTGGGGTATAATTCTTTATGACAGAGCTTAAGAAATTCGATTGCGGTTTTTGGTTTGTTGTCTTTTTTGAAAACATTAATCAAATGCGTCCGCCACATGTCTATTTCAATTTTAATCTGTTTTTCTGATTTTACTTTGAAGTCGGTCTTATATACTCGAAAATTTTTTGGAGAGCCGATTCATCAGTCGAGATAAGCTGCGCATCTTTTGGAGTAATTAAAATTTGGAAACTTCGGAGTATATCTCGATGTGCCATAAATTTTTCGTCAATTTGTTGTAAAACCGAATCTAAAAATGGTATGAAAACGTTGATTCGATAGTGTTTTTCCACCGTCATGTCTGGGTCCCCTGCGCCGGCATTACATCCCTAGGCATTTTAATTTCATAGTCGATGTCTTCAGCGTCATGCTGAATTGGCCGCGTTACGGTGCACGTGCGTGCGTGCTACAGCAAACGCAGAGTGAGTCATTCACTATAAAGATACTCGTACATGTAATCGCCGATTCGATTGAACGTTGTCATAACGTGTTAGAACACGTAATACTAATAATAATAATTTGAAATTTGCATTAAAAATTTAAAAATGAGTATTTTCGAAGACCTCAAGGAGGGGGGGGGTCCAGACCCCCTGGACCCCCCTTACGCCACTGATTCTTACTTACATGCTACCAATTTATGTATTTTACAACTACGATGACGATCACCAACGCTCTGCAAAAGAGGTCGATGACCTGAAAAAATTGGCAAAGAAATTGAACCTCCACGTGACCGGTAATGTCTCTTTATTAATAAATTTCAAACGTCAAAAATATAAAGAAAAAATTTAACCAAAAGGAAGAAAAAAATTAAAAATTTATTAATTTACATTTCGTTAAAAAATAGCCTACAGCTTTACAGTGATACCGATGAAAAAGTTTGCGTCATCTATTAAAACACTTTAAAGCAGTTTTTTACGGTGGTTAAACGCTGCAAATGGATTCATTGTTTTTTAACGATATTTTTCCTGCACGTCGTCGCGCCGGTTAAAATAGCCGCAGTGCATTCAACAATGCACTACGAAGAATGGAAATAAGTTCGACAGAATCAACAGTGGTTTAATCCTTAAAATGGTATATAATTTGAATAACATTAACGTTGGTGTCGTAAGAGGGAAACAAATCGTTAATAAATAAGCGTCCGCAAGGTTTGAAAAAATGTATATAAATTCCTTCGAATCCTTTTAATGTTGTAGAAGTTTTATTCGTTTCGGCGCTTTTCTTTATCATTAGATTGGTTTTCTTTGCAATTGAATTTCTTGAAATCGAGTTTTTTATTTTAAATACCTTTTTCTCTCAACGCTATAATCTTGTAAATTTACATTTTTCAAGCGTGCTACACAAAAGGAAAAAATATAACCCGTGCAACGTAAATATTGTATAGATTTTGAAAATAATGGTGAATTTTTTTTTCACCGCCAAGAAATTGATTGTTGAAAAAAAAGAAACTGTTTTCCAAAATACGATTCAATAAATAGGTAGGCAATTTTTAAAAGAAAAATATTTTTATTAAAAATGAGCCATAATTTGATACTTTTTAAGTAGATTTTGGTACATTGCTGTTCGCTTTCCTTTGTATTTTTTTCCACCTTCGTAACTCTTAAACCGCGTTAAATGAAACATGCTCTCGAGATAATTACAAGGCAGTTGTTTCTACTTGGCTTTCACGCTCGTTTAATTTATTCGGCTTTTATGTATTTTCCATAATTATGGTGATTACATATCGCGTTTCCTGAAGTATTCACGAATAATTCTGACGCATAAGCGCCCTCTCTAGCGGGTCGATGGTGTTTAATCGATAGTTAAAAAACACATAAACCTTTCCTCACAGTTTTTCGGATTTTGAAATTATACGCGCGTTGTGACAACCATAAATTCAACTAAGTATTTTTTTGCGCCGTCGAAATGTGCAAACAAATTTTTATTTACGTCGGACGCATATGCAATGTTACAAAAATGGAGAAAAAAAAGTACCCACACACGCGGTCGGGCGCGCGTAAATAAAAAATATAAGCGCGAGGAGTGACGAAATGAAAAGCTACTAAAGACCGAATGAAGGGAGGTGTCAGGAGTAGTCGTAAATTTTAACTTTTTCGTCCTCGCTATCTTCATGAGTCTCATTTACCGGGTAAAATATCAACCCTTATAACTCGCGTCCATAATCCTGTTTAGTCAGGCATCAGAGCGTAATAAATTACGAGCCGAAATTTGCAAACGACCGTAAGTTTACTCGTCTCATACCCGTCGCGCATATTATCTATCACATTCTAGAAGTTGAAGTAGTTTAAAAATATTTTTACGGATTTTTACGTTTTCGATACGTGCCAACTTCATGTGAGGCGCGAGAAAGTCAGAAACGGTGAAATTACCTTTTTTATTTTTTTTATGTACTGGTACGTATATCATTACGTATGTATTTTTTACACATCGAAAGTACCTCGTCGTGAAATACGTATTTCTATATGTTTTTAACACCTTCGCGTGAAAAGTATTTTCACCAGATTCCCAGCATAAAAAATTTATTACTTTTCAATTACTCTTAAATCGAAGATTATTCGTTTGAACGAAGGTAATTCTCAATACGTATCGGTCTTATATTATTACGAAATGGGTTCCTTTGACGGTATAAAAATACTTAAATTCTCGATATTTTTTGTTCTTTGGGATCAGAATCATGAATTTGCGATGAGCTCGTAAAAAGAAACCCAAACATTATAGCTGAAAAAAACCAAAAGGTTGAAAATCCTAACAAGTGGTTCAATGATCTCATTGGAGGACTTGAAAGTTTTAAATTTTAGTCAAAAATTGATTAATCGTCAAACATGTTTAACTCAGGTAGGTATTACTTTTTGACAGTTTATTGATGAACTGAAATTTTACATGCATACCTAATCGATATACGTGATTAACTCGTAATCATAATGTATGCTTAAAAAAAAGAATGAAAAATAAACACCCCAAGTCCATTATCAACTCCCTTTGGTGATTGTTGAGACAGCGATGTAACGTATACATTTATTGGAGAAATATATGTTGAAAGTTTTCATCCCTAAAGGAATAGATAACATGTATTTTATGTTATGTGTTGTGGTTCCATCTTTCCAAAGTGTAAAATCGTATTTGAGTTATCAAAGCAGCTTAATGATTCCTGAGCAGTTTAATTAACAAACAGTACAGATTTGCTGATTTCATCAAACGTTTGACTTGACGAAGTATTAAAAACTGTTAGGGTATTATCACAATTGTCATTAGTTTGATGGATTAAAATTGAAGATAATACAAGCGATTGATACAAAAGTGCAGGGATTAGGGATTTAAAGATTTCAATTGAAAAAGAAATCACTCATGTCAGCATTTATAACGAAATTAATTCAGGAAATTGATATTATGATATCGAGTGTCAAAAAATTGTATTTCTTTGCAATTTTACACCTTTGACAAGGTAACTTTTGAAGTAGAGGTTACACAACGTAGACCGACTGACGTAAACAGCCTGCAGCCCTGAAAGCAATGTGATGTTTGCAGGAACTATCTAAGTTTTAGTGTATTTGTTTAGACAAGCGGTATATAACCACGAAAACCAACAATGTTACAGCATTGTTTACAATACAGCAAAGCCGTTTTACAACTATTGATAAGTAAATCTCCTGAAGCGTGTTATAGTTTAATGGTCTTAATTTTCGTTGGCGAAGTTTGCTGAGATTTCGACTGTGCAAAAGACGGCCATCCTTAATAGCTGAAACTTGGGTTTGTATCGCCGCATGAAAATTGCACAACTTTTAACTATATTACTGAAATCTTTCGAGAACGTTAACATCGAACGTCGTTACATTGCTTCCTTGTATATTCACTGTGGTGTTGAAAAAGTATCATCATTCGTTGTAATCGATTCATGGCCGAAAAATAATGAATGATAGGTCTTGAAAACTCGTTAGTAAAAGCGTCCAACTGTCTCGATACATTATAAATGACTTGTTGCTGTAATTTTTATCAAATTAGTCGATTTCTAAATGATAGCGGAATGTTTTTGCATTCTAATAAGATACCCTTATGTTGATTTCAATTCGTAGTTCATCCGTTTGGTTCTTGTTGTGCGGAATTTTTCGTCATTTTGAAATTAATGTTATTTTAAAGCTTATTTATAATTTAACTCGAATCGAAGATAGGAATTATTAATAAATCTTTACAATTCGTATTAGTTCGTGGTTATCAGTTGGAAAATTTTAATGGATAAAAAGGTGTTATCAATGGCCAATCACGTAACAGTAACAACACACTAGCGCACTCTAGTTTCAGTGAACGCTCCGAATCGTTATCAGTACGTTTTTTCTTATTATATTAGTCGCAAATTCGGCATATTTTTGTAATTTTACTTTACTAATTTCGGTGTAGTGAATTTAAATGATTTATAATTTCTAATAAAGTACATAATTCATTAAGCATTCTGAAGTGTTCGTGAAATATGAACAAACTGAAGTCAACGTCGTGTACGATACATATACCGTAAATTTTACAGGTAAGCCTCATTTGAATTCATCTCATAAAGATGATTCAGTTTAAGAAATAACCCTCGAAGGGATGATGTAGATTGTACATAGAACGCTGAAAACAAGCTACTTCGTTATTTTCCTCATATCCGAGTTCTTTTATTTCTTCGGCATTTCGTGTTACTGTTCAATTACATTATGGTTTCTAGCTTCAGCAGAAACGCGTTAATTGAAGCTGTTTAATTAGTGAAAAAAGTAACGTCTACGGTGTTTTCATTGAAGTATTTCAATGAGCTGTTGAACTTAATTCTTCGTATTTACATTACGTTTTTGTAAGCCTTGAATCGCTAGGAGCTTTTTTTCATTTGCATGAAAATATGTATTGTGTTATGTTTTTCATTAAATGATGTCAATTTTTTTCAGGTATTGTTCATTTTATATGTACCTGACGAGTAGGCTAATTCATTGTTTCCTGTTCTCCATTTTCTTGTGCTAGTTCATCTTGGTGAGTGTCGAGTATTTAATTATTAATTACCAATCAGTCGTCGATATTTAGCATCAATATCTATTTAGCTTATGATCTCATCTTGTAATGTTTGAAACAATGTAGTATTGAGATGCTAATCGTGCAATTTTTAGCAGCAAATAAGATCTCTGCTGCTTCTAAACCATTATGAATGAAATATTGCATATCTAGGGCATATCTCTTTGAGTCTTGTATTTGTAGGTATATTTAAGTATAGTTGTTTTGAGAGTTGATAGCACTACAGAGATGGCTGGCTTTTATTTATCTATTTACATTACAAAATGAAAACATCTTCTTGATCAAGTATACGTATATCGATTTTCAACTTTCTCAAGGTATACCGAGCTACTTCTGATGGTAATAAAAAATACCCTCATATCTGTATCATTCAAATAAAAAATGAATTAAATTTCACGCCCTGATACATTTCTTTTCAATTTTCCCAACCCTGATATAGTTTGATTACTAAGGCCAATAACTCTTATAGTGTCGTTGATTATAAAAATATCATGGGGTTGATAACATTTACACAGGGTAATCCAAAACACGAACCCAACCACCATGCTGTAGTTGCCTATTACACACGACTTAAACGAGGCATCGTGACACCGAGCGATTTATTTTTCATTATCGACACCAGCTGGAAAATGTTTATTGGTATATTTACGCGTGTGATTTTGATATTGCGGTCGTCACAACCGTCTTTGTAATGGGATTCCGTATATTTCCGTTTCGTGCGTGTATTTATTAACAGTTTCATCTTATTCATGAACGCGACTCGAATAAAAGACTTAATTTTCAACCTGTCAGTGTAGCGGTTAATGTACGATAAGCGATCGTCCCTTTGGGGATGGATTTTAAACCGGCTACTCAAAGCTATTGGGTATCGGATTGTCGTCGAAACGAAGACCCTCTATTTCCTGTGTAATATTGCATCTATATCTTCAAATATCTGTGGAATTGTTGGAATCAAAAGAGAAGTTCATCTTGGTACTTTTTTCGCTTTGTTTGTTCTTCAACAATGAAGATCATTCGTGGAATGATCGTGTTACGCAAATTGACAAAAATTTCATTTCAAATAACTGTTAAATTTACTGGTAACAGCTTTCCACAAATTTTGCTCGTTGATTAATCCCCAAGTTAATATTTCATGGTAAAATGTTAACCGCCATACTCCTCTTAAGAGGTTTCACGTCATGTAGTGTTGGTATAATGAAGAGCTTAATTATGTCGACCTAAAATCCATTCGATTTTTTCGAATTTCACTATAGAATTTTTCTCCATTCATTTGTACGCGTATCGCGTTAAAATTCCACTCGTGAAATCATTAAAAAATTTTTCTCGCTCGATGAAAAGAATAAAACATATTTATTAAATTTTCAAATAAACACCATCATATTTTTCTCTCGTCTTGCGTTAAATTAAGGTAAAAACTATACTTCAAAAATAATGAGTAAGAAAAATTAAAAATAATTAGTGTCAGGTTTAGTGGGGGAAAAAAAGAATCCAAGCCGTTCAGCGTGTTCTCTTAATTATTTCTTTATCTATGACAAGCGACGAAGCTTTTTAAAACGAGAAAAAAAAATGTAAACATTGAAAAACTTTGATTTTACGCTCTCAACTTTTTTTCACGAGGTATTTGAAATTGTACGGTTCAGTGACTCGTATACATACGGTTGGAACACTCTTGAAAAACCGGGCCAGGTTTACTGACATGATGAAAAATTCATTAATCACCTTAAAGACGTAAACTTGTCAACGCTTACAACTTTTTGATCTCTTGGTTTGATTACGCGAATGGGAAACACATGGTTGAAAAAAACTACCATAGTTTTCGCATCGAGTGTTCTTTTTTCAATTCAATTATATCTCTTTCCTTTTGGAATATTTTTCAACATTATTAAAAATTGATTAACTCGAATTAAATTACTTTTTTTCGCGAAATTCTAAATTTCATTTGTAGGCTAAAAAAATGAGAAATTTTAGCTGGAATTGCTAATTAAAAGTTTACATGGACGATAGAAACTTCTTAGCTGGTTAATTTAAAAGTAAAAAGGTGTATCCGCGTATTAATTCGGTGAACGAACTCCACAAACGAAGAAACTTTTTCAGTTATGGATTTTATAAACGAGGACTTTCTGCCGAGGTACTCTAATTTCACCAATGCTTATTTTAAGGCTTGTTCAATTAACTATTTTCCGAAGTTGTATCTTGATTAAATTTCATGGCGCAGATAAAAATTTCCTTTTAATTCGCCCCCTAGCGATGCGCTACAACAATGAGGGTGTTAATGTTAGCAGGGCTATATTGTCGGTAGTAATTCAGCTCTCTAAATGAAAAAAAGTACCGGCGTCAGGAAATGAAAGTTATAGGAAATGAGGCAACTGTCACGAGATGAAAATCAACCTTAGGTTGCCGTGTGCAATTGCTGACCCGCCTTTGTTCGCTCGTAATCAAACTGATTGGGAGTAGGGATCTCGTATAATGGAAGTCGTTTATTATTTCAACCAAGTGGTATTTGTTTATGGAACTTTTTTTTACGAGCTTTCCTGTTTTACGTTGTACATGAGAATTGAACTTTGAAATTACTCTTGCAAGTGGGGGCTGCGTATGTGTTGATGTAGCCATGGCGAGATTTACGACGAAATAGGCGTTTTTTAGTGGCAATTTTTTTGATTATTGCTTCGAAGTGTTTTTTTTTCAACTTAATTTCATTTTTTTCCCCTATCAACTTTCTATTCGTCGAAATTTCGACGTGAAATATTTTAATGTGAACTTGAACGCGTCGTTATCGAAGCATTTATATTTTAAAAATATTTCTTCAAGCGATGAAAAAATAAAGGGTTTTGCGTACCACTTAATTTCAATAAATTTGACATTATAATCCTTTCTCCAAAGCTTCCGCTTTTGATCGAATCATTCTCGGGTAAAAGTTTTTGCATAAAATCAACTACGCGGTTTTCCACTCGGTGAAATTCAATCTGATAAAGAAAAAGTTAAATTTTGTAATACGTTTAAGAACAAACAAAAATGCCGAGTATCGCATTCCAACGAGTTGAAAGGACAGTCTTAAAAACTATCGAGTTGTAAAAACTTTTAAATGAAATCGGGTATCTTTTTATCATAATGGTAATGCCAATATTGGCAGAAAATCTCGCGTGTTCTTATACGCCATGCTACGTCGTATAAACGAAATCGCCTAATTTTACATGCAAATCCGATTTGCTAACTGTCGATTAATTTCGTGTCAAAGGTAATGTATCCATATCCGACAAAATGACGTTGTGTTTGCTTAATTAAGACATTTACTCGATAATTTGGATTATTAAATCGAGATGTTTTGGTAGATCAGCATTTTCGTTTGGTTGAAATTACATTGAAATGAGGCGGGGGGTGGAGCCTTTTATAAAGTTTGATCCTGTTGTAAAATTTCAATCAAATCCATAAGCCATAACTTAAGAACTAAATTCAATGAAAAAATTATCTCCAACGACGAGGGAGGGAAGAGGAGAAAGCTAAAATTTTGGTGGTGAACATTTGCTGACATTTTCATGTCTTGGTATGGCACACAAATTCAAAAATCGTCATAAAAATCTTGATATTTTCATGACATCATAACATGTCATAGATGACAAGTCATTGTTGTGATGACGTGTCATGGTCATGACTCATGAATGACATGTGATCATATCATGGTGGCATGTCGTAATCATATTTTTAATGACGTGATATGATCACGAGTCATTGTCATGGTAGTAGTGACATGTGATCATGTCATGATCATATGATGACAGGTCATGGTGACTCATCATGCTGACATGTTATGGTATTGTCATGATGACATGTGATGATGTGTGAGATAATTGCATATTCTAATGTGGTTTTTTAATGTCATCATAACATGTCATAGTTATGGTGACGTGTCATGGTGATGAGTGACAGCTTGTAAATAATAATTTAGAATCACCTAATCGTCGGACTTGATAATTGCAACCGGCGATGGAAGAAATGAAAAATGAAAGGGCTACGTTGATTTAACGATATTCGAAAGTGCTAGTCACGAATCAGTTGGTATTTTTACATGGAAAAGTTGTTTTTTTTCCACACCGATGGAAAAAGTATAAACAACTCGTCGACAAAGAGATGAAAACACTCGTTGGTTGAGTTTCAGCACCGCTGTCAATTCTAACGTTATCCAATCCTTGTCTAGTCTTAGGGTTACTTTTTGGCTAGATAAACGATTACGACATTTTCTCAGGTTTTTCATTTACGGTTTGTCTTTCGTCGAGGGGCGAGCGAGAAAGAGGGAGAAAAAAGTCCAAAACTACCTCTCGCGAGTAATCAAGTTATAATGCGTTTGGTGGTCGAACACAATCGAATTAAAAGTCGCTTATACGAAATCAACGAAGATTCGAGTTTAATATCACTTTTAGAGGGAACGCTTCGAGCGAGTTTATTTTTTGCGAATTTCACGATTCCGCAGACAAACGCTGGTAAGTTTTCCCTTTCGTATTATAACGTTCTCGTAAGTTATGTAACTTTTTTTTTATCTGCGAAACTAAATTTCCACTGTGCGGCGTTCCTTTCCAAGCGTTTTGGCGGACGGCTTCGCGAAATAATTTTAAAATTCGCTCGTCGCAGTACGTAAAAAGGGTATAAGCGAAAAAAATAACCGCTAAATCGTAACGGTCATCGGTACCGGGAGCCCGCAATCAAAAATAACAAATGGCTGACCCGTTATTGTTGTCAGTGATTGATTTTAGTTTTTCAATTTGAACGCGACTGGGAAGATGAACGGGGGACGAGACGCGGTGACCGGTGAAGCGGTATGCCGCTGATGTTATTTTCGCAATCTAAATTATTTAGCTTTATCATCGAAATTGCACCAAGTCAGTGCCCGAGACGCTTCTCGAAATTACATTTTACCAAAGTTATGCTTTCGGTAGTGGCTTTGTTCGCAATACCGTTATAAATGAAGTCATTTAAATTCCCTTTCGATTTCAATACTCTAACGGTAATTATAAAGCCTAAGATTTCCAATTATCCCGCAAAGGAATATCGGGTTGTATTTTAACGAACGAATTGTGTTGTAAATTATAAATTTTAAGAACATGTTTAACTTTTGTCGTCGACTTCGTAATTCCGTAAGGGTGTTTTGATATCGGGGTAAAAATTACGCAATGTGAATGTACAATATTTATTCGGGTTATTTTTTCTTCGCGACGAGTGTGATGTGGAATCACAAAATCGAAAAGTTTTATCTTCGAGCAAGTTTTTACGTTTTGGAATTTCGACATGTTTTGCTATTCAGTATTCATTCAAAATTGCATATAAATTGTGCAAAACAATTGAACTGATGAACAATTTGCTTAAAATTTACCAAAATTGCCAAAAAGATATTAAAATTCTTTAAAATTCCACAAAATTGTCAATATGTTGTTACAATTGTTTTATATTTGCTAAAAATTGTTGAACAAAACAATAAAATTAAGGAAAAATTTGGTTAAAATTACAAAAAATTATCAAAATGTGTCAAAAAAAAGTTTAAAATTAATAAGAATTCGTTCAAAATTACATAAAATTGACTAAATGTTGTTGAAATTGATTAAGGTTGATTAATATTCATTGAAAGTTGCACAAGACTAAATCAACGAGAAATTTGGTTAAAACTGCATAAAAACTGGTAAAATCTTGCTAAACAGTTTAAAATTGATTGAAATTTATTTAAGATTGCTTAAAATTGCACGAAATTGTCAAAATGTTGTTAAAATTGTTTGAAATGGTTCAATATTTGATTGAAATTGCACAGAAGTTTCGCAAAACGACTAAATCAATGAAAAATTCGGTTAAAATAGTATAAAACAACAAAAATGTTGTTAAAATAGCTTAAAATTAATCAAAATGTATTTAAAATTACTTAAAACTGCTTAGAAATGGTTAAAATCGTGAAAATGTTATTAAAATTGTTTAGGGTCGTATTCATAAACGATACTTAAGTATTCATTGTCCAAGTAACCGATTTCGAGCCAGTTTTTCTGGTATTAAATATTATAATTTAACCTTTTTATAATGTAAAATCGATGCTTCAGAGTCCCAACTTTTGATTTCATTTTTCAAAAATGTCAAATTTCAATTTTTAGTATCTGAAAAACTGGCCTAAAATTCGTTACTTGGCCAAGCAATACTTAAGTATCGTTTATGAATACGACCCTTAAAGTTGTTCAACATTTGCTCAAGATTGCATCAAAACTACTGAAATGTTGTTAAAATAGTTTAAAATTAATCAAAATGCGTTTAAAATTGCTTAAAATTATTTAGAAATGCTTAAAACCGTTAAAATGTTGTTAAAATAGCGTAAAATTGATCAAAATATGTTTAAAATTGCTTAAAAATGGACAAAGTTGTGAAAATGTTGATAAAATTATTCAATTTCGATAAATTCTAAACGAGTTTAACAATATTTTTATAGTTTTTTGCTATTTTAACCAAATTTATCATTGATTTAGTCGTTTTGCGCTACTTTTGTGCAATTTAGAGCAAATTTTGAGCAACTTCGAATAATTTTAACAATATTTTGACAATTTTAAACGAATTTTGATCGATTTTGAACAATTTTAACAACATTCTGATGGTTTTAACGCAATTTTGAGGCAATTTTTTTGACAATTTAATTGTTCTGCACAACTTTTGTACTATTTCAAGCAAATATTGTACCACTTTAAACAATTTTAACAACATGTTGATAGCTTTTTTCAAGTTTAAGCAATTTTGAACAAATTCTAATAGATTTTAAACTATTTTAACTGCAACTTAATAGTTTTCATGCAATTTTGAACAAGTATCAATCAACTTTGTACAATTTCATAAAAAGTTTGGCCATTATTTGCAATTTTGAACAAATTTTGAACAATTTTGCGGTATTTTAACAACATTTTAACGGTTTTAATGTAATTTTGAGCAAATACTGAACAACTTTAGACAATTTCAGCAACATTTTCGCAATTTTAAGCATTTCTAAGCAATTTTAAGTAATTTTAAATACATTTTGATTAATTTTAAGCTATTCTAACAACACTTTAACGGTTGTAATGTAATTTTGAACAAATACTGAACAACTTTAAAAGATTTCAACAACATTTTGACGTTTTTGTGTAATTTTAAGTAGTTTTAAACAAATTTTTATCGATTTCAAACAATTTTAATATAATTTTGTTAATTTTTGTGCGGTTTTCCAGAACCCGGTCGAAATTTGATGATGAGAGTCGAGACGCTAAGTGAGCATCATTTCAAATTTTTTCCATCATTCTTTCTTGTGGACGATGATATTCGATAGTCTTTCATTCACGCGCTGTGGAAAATCACTAAAAAAATAAACTTTAACATGTAATAACCCAGTACGATGACTACCCTATGGCTTTTATAGTATGTCCAAAAGGGTTACACGATACTCGCAACGCGGCGAATAAGCTCGAATAATAGATACAATTTTACCCATAAATGAAAAATTTATTCGCATAATTTTTTCATATATCGGTAACGGTTTTTAGTCATTTCTATCGTTATGTAGTACGGGTACTAGAAAAAGCGGCGAATTCAGCGAATCTCTGTAGCGTGTATTTTGGTTAATTATTACGCTGGCGCAGCGTATTAATGAATGCTATCAAGAATGGGTGTTGGTTTTGTCGGAGCTTAGCTACGAGATAAATACGTTAACCTCGATGTAACGTTTCCGACTTTATTTCGTCTTAAGACGACTATACATGTGCACGTGCACGAGAAAATCCCTTTACGAAGTGAATGCACGCTTCTTTAATTCTTTGCCGAAGAACGAAGTACCATTGTATCAGGTCAAAGTGATTTTGTCACGTTTTTCGATGATTTCTTGGCGAATTTTCTTTGATGTGAAGGTGGAAATTATCGTAGATACTGCAACGAAAACAGGGCAGGAAAAGTTCCAAGGATTATTTTCTTTTTACGTAAAATGTACTTTATACATTCTTCATTTATCAAGAGCCGTAGTTCGTTTCTTCGAGTAATAAGATTTGAAAAAGCATGAAGTATGAAAAGGGTTGTGGCAGTTCGCGGAGTTTTCATTTTAAAACCGCGCAATTTCAATTTTTTCCTCGGCAATGGAAATGCGCTTCGTGAAAAAAAAAAGATAAGAGAATTTGTTTTGGCCGTGACTTGAATTATTTATAAATTAAAATACCATCCGACACTTGCGATATATACGATAAAATTATTAAAAAAAACTTCTCTTGTTATTTATTCGAATCAGTCGGCGTCTTTGCGAGTAATGCATAAATGAGCGTGTTAATTGTGGGGTATCTTTTTTTCTCGTTTTTGTCGGTGGGTTTTTAAATTAAATTCATTCGCATGATTCGAAATTAACGCGGAGATATTGCGCGAGGTTAATTTTACGAGTGAAGTGTTGATTGTTGGTGAAGATGAGTCGACGAGGTGTTGATTTGCAATCGTTTCGTGTTATAAATACGCTAATTGTGGATTGTTTCAAATTCCGTGTATTTCAGGGTTTCAATGGGTAAGGTGTTCAATTGCAAAAATAAACTCTTAACGAAGTACTGAAATTACGTTCATGTTTTGGAAATGAACAGCAACTCTGAAAATTTCTCGTGATGTACAAATATAACTTATTTTAGGGGTAGACTTCGAGGATGAATTTTTGTTGCGAAAGTACTCCAGTAACTTCCATTTCTTGGTGTTTTCCTTATTAGGAATATCATCTGGGATTTTTAAGTGTGTGATGCGATAGAAACACCTGAGGTTTTTAAGCTTATTTTGCATAATTCATCGCCCCCCTCAGTGTTGGATCCAAGAGCTATCGTCGGAATTGTCTCACTTTGTGCTGCGATATGCATACTGGATGACCTTATTTTCAGAATTTGCCCATTGGTAGTACAATTGAAGTGATTTCCTCTTGATAGTAAATTTCTTTGGAGCATTTGTAGATTTTTATCAATTATCAAAAAACTGGTCAACAGAACAGAATTTTTACATCAATGAATACTTTAACTGGAGGTCCACGAGTAATTAATTAATGAAGTAATTAGTATATAAATTCCGTTTTTTGTTTTCTTGTTCCATTTTATTTCATTTACTTGATTGACAATGTTAGAAAGCATCGACCGGTGTCGCCTTATGCGAATAAATTTTATCTCATTTTATCAAAAGAATTTTAGGTTTTCAATAGAGAACGCAAGAGTTCCTCATACCCAATAATTTTACATTTTTTGGTCGAATTAATCCCAAAAATTTATAATTTCAAGAAAACATCCAGAGGATTTTTGAAAATTTGGAAAAAATAGTAATTTAATTAGCTAATCCGTTCCGCTTGTTATTTGGTGGAGCAGGGGAGAAGGATCTGTGTGACATTCCATCAAGCAATTTTTCAAGAGGCTGTATTTCCTTCTTTTTTTTTAAATTTGAGTATCATTCTTGAGTCAAAAATCGAACCCCCTCCCTCTTCTGAAAAATATATACTTCAGTTTTGTCTGCAATACAATATCTTCAGCTATCATCTAAATTCTATGGATTGGCGCATTTCAAATATTCTGTAAAAAATGATTATCTCGCTAGAGGCTTTAAACTAATGCAAAATTGCAGAATTGTTATTCAAGAAGTTCAAATTGGTCAAAATTGAACACGTTAATTACGAGGAATTGATAAAAAAATGATTTTGACCTGTTTCAAAATTTTCAATTTTCAATTATTCAATTTGAAAATAGATTTTGGTGAACTGAAATTTTATAAAACTTTGATCACTGAAGGTTTTCAACGTCCTCTTTCCAAAATTCTGTTTATTTCAAATCCTAACTAATCATTTCCTGAAGTTTCTCTAGTTCATATAAACCTTTTGTCCAAGTTTTCTAGAAAATGAAACAGAACAATCCTTTCGGGATGTTTGACCATCATGAACTGCGTTCCTTTTCAAGTAATTTGTGCCTAAAAAAAATCAATTCGATTTCGGAAAATAAACCCACGCAGTAAGCTCTCTTTTTTCTCATGTGAAGATGTTTTCAACTTTTTTCACATTTAATTGTTTATTTTTTTCGAAAATCACCTCAAATAAAGATCTGTTTTTGAAACAGCTTCATGAAATTCCGAATATAAAAAAGTAGTAAAAATTACTTTATTGTTTTTGTTATATTTTTTCAAAATTATTCGCCATAAAACCGGCAAAATTAAGAGATAAATTAAAGGTCGAAGTAAAGTCGCGAAATTAAGCTGCAAACTCGACGTAAGTTCGAGTCGCATTTGAAAAAGGAACGAAAAGAAAAACATAAACGAGCCGTTGTAAAACGAAAGGAAAAAATGAACGACTCCAAAGAGCAATTATTTTTATCTTAGAGTTTTTACGCGCACCTGCGGCAAAGACAAAATTGATATGTAATTAAGAGAGAATTTTTTACAATGAAAAACGGTTATGTTCGGACATGGGCAGAAATAAACTTTTCAACGGTAGGTTCCAATAAACGATGATTTATTACATATAGAAAAGTTGAAAGTTCACTCGTTGGTCATTTTTACAAAAAGTTACACGTAAAGTTTACGAATAAGTTGGCAAAAAGTTGTAGATTTTTTTTTTGGCAGAGCATGAATAACAAAGAAATTACAACTAAGCTAAACTGTTATTTAACGACGTTTAAAATTTCACCAAATTTTCAAAACCATATAGTATATTTTTTGACGATAATTTTTGCCGCTTTTCTAGGTTTTATGTCTTTTTGAAATGTTTTTGAGTAGTTTTTCATATATGTAGGCCGCGAACGGGTATTTCGCGTGGGTATTATTTTTCCTCTTTTTCTTATCCGGATACGCAAAAGGTATCCTGGGGCGAGATGGGTTTTTTAAATTGTTTAATTCTGACTACAACCGCGTTGGAAATTCGAATAAGATGTGTTCGCGGTATAAATTGAAATTGGAAAGGTTTTTTTTTATGGAAATATATACCGCGAACTTATTAAAAATACGTGGGAGAGCTCGTGTTTGTTTTTTAATAAGATGAAACCGAAACGAATCTCCGGAATTGTGACGAGGAAATTTAAAAATCTAAATTATCAAAATATCCCAGCGAATAAAAGTAAATTTTTCATGCCCACTCGGCGTTGTTTCATAACGAGCGCGTAAAAGTCGCGAAAAATAATTATAACAAAACACTGGGACACGTAAAGTAAACAAATGGATGGCAAATTAGGTTTAAATGAAAATACTTCGTCGTTGTAATTCAAAGGTGCTGAAAATGTTTATTTGTAATTGGCCCGTATATAGTTGATACGTTGGAAAGCGTTTAAATTACGGTTTGTCGTGTGTTTCAATATTTAGACGGAATGTTCCAAAAATGACATATTTTATTTACAATTGAAGTTGTTTTTTTGCCGGGTAAATTACATATGAAAACGAAAATAGGAAATGATAAAAAACGGTGTCATGAAATCTTGATATTACAATAAAAAAAGGCGATACTTTCAACACATAAGGTGGCGGAGCTTTTTATTCAGGTCATTTCTATATACGCGTTGAAAAATCTTTTCTTTTTTCCATTTCTATGATAATGTGTTAAGTGAATAGTGTAAATGGGGTAGGGTCTATTTTAAAATAGTGTTTATTTTTCACTTTCTACGTTTTTTTCCTTCCACTTTCGTTTTTTCTCAACTTGAACCGAAGAGGCGAGCTTTTAATAAATGGATAACAAATCTGTATATTTAAAGGTTGCTTTTTCCCGAGTCGTAAATTTTCTAATCTCTCGTACAAATTTCAAATAAATCGAATTACGAACCGGTTCGGCGATAAAAACGATAAATGTAGCATTAGTGAGGGAAAAAAACGATGAGTAATTTTTACGTATTACGATACACGTTTGTATTTAGGGTAAAGTGGGTGATAATGCATCTTACATGAGTTTTTTTGACATGTACGTGTAATTTATACGTTGAACTTTTCGTCGGGTTATACGAATGAAATAAAAGCATCATTTATAAGCAATAACATTTAGCAGAACAGCGTGATCAATCATTTAAACGTAAAGTGCCAAGTTGTACAATGTAATATTTAGAAATCGGTTTACTGCTCGAAAAACTCCTAAACAAGTATGTGGGTCTTTATGGTGGAAAAAGTTTAATACGTTTTGGTATTTTGCAAAAGAACGCCATTTAGCGGCTTAATCAAAATGAAACTTTTCACGGGCATGACAGCTTCATTAAGATTTATACGAAACGGTGTCGTATTTTTTTTCAAGCCTGATGATCAGGTTTCGAGGAACGGAGATTTTTTTAATTTTTCAACTCTGCTTGGATTTAGGTGAAATAGCATGAATTTTTTACGAGGTGGTTTGATTTTTTTATTTTGGGTTATTTTTTTTGCAACCTAGTTTTTGTACAGCGGAGTGAGTCGAATCGTGAAGTGTTTTTAATTTAGTGTAGAAAAAGTCAGTTGGTGTTTAGGATCGCTTATGTGGATGAAGAATGATGAAATTTTCAAATAATGGTTTTTGAAGCTGCAAAACTCATTTAGGAGAGACATTTGTGGAACAGAAGGATTAGGATGTTTCTTTTTTTTCATCTACGTTTCACTTGGAACTGAAGTAAGAAAGGTTAGTTTTATAAATTGAGAATTTAGACGTGGCGAGGGGTGTTGGTTTTTGATTCCTACGCATTTTTTTCTCCTTAAAGCGGAAATTATCGCTGTGTGGGTGTATTTTCAAAGGCAGTATAGAAAGTTTGCGAATGTTTCATCTTGATGGTATTTATCGTATTTGACCGATGGATGGTCTTTGGCAGAGCTGTGGAGTAGGGGGCAAGGGAGCATTTTGCTCTGGGCTCGATTCTTTTGAAAGAGCTCGCAAATACACAATTTTCCAATATTTTTTTCAGTTACTAATATCATGCACAAATCGAGAAGAGGACCCAAAACATGTGTTGCTGGTGCATTTTCACTTTTAAGGGCTCTGGTCCTTGGTGATGGTGGATTTAGCTTGATAAATGTGCGTCCATGAAATGTTAAAAGAAGTTGAAAGTATGGTCATCCAGATGCATCGGTGCTTTGGCTTTGGAAATTTCTCAAAAAAAACAAATTTTGACAAAATTGGCAACACTGCTGAAAATTTTCAATTCCAATTACATTTCATGGGACCTCAAACGATTAATTAACATCGTGATCGTGACTTATAACAGCCAAATATCTCAAAATAACGAAATTTCGTTATTTTTCCAATAAAAACACTACTTGGCAAACTTTCAAGTAGAAAGTCGCTGATAAAAATTTCCTCCAGTCGAAAAACCAACATTGCAGTCGGATTCAGTATATCAAAAACTCCCTTTTAAGCCCTATCCATCTTCGACCTGACACTTTTTGAGTTTTTTGGGTGTAAAAACATCAAAAATGCGATTTTTTCGAGAAGTATCCCACTTTGAAGGGTTATAGATCCTCTTGAGGATGAATGGGGGGGGGCTAAAATTAGGTAGGGATGGTTTCACAACATATTTGATAAAATTTCAGCCAATTAGAGACCCCCGATTTTTTGCCCCACTCTATGGCATAACCAGAGTTTATGTACAAATCAGCTTGCAATCCCCATCAAGGGGGGGGGGATAATGATTGACAATGTTATAATTCGTATTTAACATGTACAGCAAGAATTAAATCAATGTTTCTACTCTTATTAATACAGAGGGACTTCCATTTTTCATGTGTAATAATTGAATAATTTCGAAAAAGGGGTTTTTTAAAAGAGGTGAGAGAGGGGGAAATCGAGCGACTCCCCGGGGGTCCACTGGATACTCATAAAGATAGACTAACATTACGTTTTGAGTGCTTTCGTCATGCCTCTGATATCATTCACATGCTTATTTCAAGCACACTCCAAAATCCTTCCTCTTTAAACGATCGTAGCTTCACCCCCTTTGAACTTGGAAATTTCGTTGACGTCTCATTCGACGAGAAATTTGATGTAGATTACGTAATCATGTAAATACAATAGCATTACGATCAATATTTTTCGAGTTGTTGAGCAAAAATCGAAATTGGGAGGCGAAAATCCACAATAAGGGAGAACGCACACCCGGGACACTAGAGGACTTCTCGGATGTGTAATCAGGACATCGAAATTTACCTATAAACAGAAATTCAGCATACTTTCAAAGGGCCCCCAATAGTCTTGGGAATCTGCTGGCTTAGGAATCCTAATTGGTGACAAAAACGATCTTCCAACTTGCATCCGGATTTCCTCCAAGGGAAGAACAGTAATCACTAAATGGCTTTCGATAAACAAGTGAATTCTGGGAACTCGAATATTTCATTTTCACCCTTTGGTTGACTATAATATTATAAAATCTTTTGAATGAGTTTCCTTATTGATTTAAAATTTTCGCGTGTTCGATGGAAATCCACTAAAATGAATTTTCCGGTTAGATTTCTTAGCAAAGAAAAATACGAAGGCAATTGACTTATTAATTTTGTTTCATCGACTTAAGTCAACATACTTGTTGCCGTTCATCGAACCATCGGAATAAAAAATGATACCGAGATGGGAAAAGTAAACGCAACGTGTTAAGATTTCGTCGAATATAGTTAATTAAATTTCGATACGTCGTTTTATTCCTCGAGGTTTGTAACTTTCCATCGTCTATAAATTTCGTGAGAAAAAACTTGATAAAACTCGCGAACAAATGTTTCAAATCTGTCGTCGGTATTTTGATTTGAAATTGGAAGTTGGAAATAAATTATAAATTTCGTTTTAAATTAACCCGGATATAGGTATAAATCACTTTGGGAAGATTGCATTCGTATACGGGTGCGATTTATAATCTTATTTTATAAAATTTCGAAATGCGAACTCGCTTTTGTAGACTGATTAAAAATTACGTTTCATTCCCTATTGCACGGTTCGCGTCAAAAGCTTAAGCTTCTCCGGGGAAATGCGAGCTGTATGTTTTGTCACTGCGACGTTTTAACGGATTTAACGGGCAGCATTTGCTGTAAGATTCGCGTCGTCCACTTAATTAACGATAAAGTATTAAAGCCAGTTTTAAAACAATATTAACACTTTGGATGATTTTCGACATGATACAGGGCTACTTTGCGAAACTGATAATGCTAAATGGAGCTTAATGCATTTTACGAATGATCTGACGTTGTACGTATACTACAGTAAAAGGTTTAACGATGCAAAGGACGGAGTGCACGGTGGGCAATACGAGGAACTATATACAATCATATCTTGACGAAACTGACAACCTATTAATCCTACACGAAATATCTATTAAGGATCATTGTTTTTAATATTGTTATGGTAATGCAAATTCGAAGTTATCGCAACATTTATAATTAACTTAAGCTAGTATGTCAAAAGTTTCAATCTTGTTTATTACGTTTCATTGAACATGGCTTATTGTTAAGTTGACAACATAACGCAGGATACCCTTAATTTTGCTAATTTTACTAACTTTTCATCGGTGTTACCAATTTAGATTGAATTAAACTCGAACGCGTCTAGAGAGCTTTAAAAATGTTCTATTTGAAAGCTCGTTCTTTACACAGCGACCGCTTCGTGTTCTATGGTGTAACTTCACGCCTATATACGCCACTCGAAAACCTATTTAATTATGCTTTCACTTTTTAAATACTAACGCCTTGATTAAGGCTCGTCATAACATGTAATGACAGCTGCGAAAAAAAGGTTTAACTGGCGAACGGCACGTGAAAAAATGCGTCGACGTGTTTACAAAGTAATAATACAATGGCAATGTGAAATAACTTTATACGTCCCGTTGCGAGACTTAAACAAATATCAACGTTTGACTTTTACTTCTATGGCAGAACTGTTTGGTTTTTTTTTCAACTACAATGCAGCTGGTTGTATGTAAATATGGAGTATTGTGGTTTGTTGGGGAAAAAACTCGATATTGGGTAAACTCTGGAAAGAATAGCTGAATTGGTATTTTTCACCGTCAAATAACGAGAAATACGAACAATTGGATGAATTTTGATGTATCGTTTAAACGCCATGGTTCAAAATGGCTACAGGCTTGATCTAAAAATAAAGGTTCAGTAGCCGTGTAATTGTACGCGCGTGGTTTAAAAAGGAACAAAGGTTGATTTCTGTGTTTACGAGAAAAAGGAATTAAAAAGTTCAAAGTATTCGTTCTCTACCATGAAGCATCAGCTTGCGTTCCAAGTCCACAACACAGTGTGACATTTTCTTGTCACTTCGCGATAATGATGTTCATCAGAAGACGTCATTTGATGTCACATGTCAATCGTAACCATTCCACGTCACCATAACATGTTACTTGACATGCTACCATGACATGATCATATGTCACTCCTGACCATGGCATGTCACCATGATATCATAACATGATCATGTGATATCACCATGACATGTCATTCGACATATCACCAATACATGATAATATGTCACTCACAATCATGACACTTGATCATTCCAATGACGTTCATCATAATAAATCATTACATATCACATGTCAATCATGACCATAACACGTCACCATGATAATGACTCGTTATAATATAGTATATCATTCATGGCCATGATATGTCATTATAACAAAGACATGTTATCTGCGAATTATTATGATCACATGAAAATATCATGAATTATTCATGAGCATGACACATCGCCATGACAATGAATTGTCATCTTATATACGTATATGACTCATAATCATAATATGTCACTATACCAATGACCTGTTATTTATGACATGTTATCATGACATGAAAATATCAAGACTATCATTCATGAGCATGACACGTCGCCATGACAATGACAACCGCGTGGCGCTTTTTTGTAACGCTTTCTCGTGACAATTTTCGATTTCATGTGTCTTAGCCAAAACGTGAAAATGTCAAAAGTTGATAGACAAATCATCAGGAATATTTTTTGAGGTACCTAATTACCTATTTAATGTCTGTTTTTTCTTCAGATGCAGAGCCGTTGAGAGCAGAAATGGGTCCGAAGCAGTGTCCTGCCCCCTCTCAATTTATGCATCATACTTATTTACTAAATTTTGTCAGGCTTTGCAAATAATCGATTAAAAATAAAACATTCGCTTAAATTAGATGATCTTATTAAAAAATTATTAAATAATTTGGAAATTTTCGGGTCTTTTTAGAAAAGCCAGTACCAAGTCGAAGTGCCCCCTTCGCCCCCTACTCTCAATGGCTCTTTTTAGATGTTATTTACTCTCGTAAAATCTGAAAAAGTGGAGAAACCTTTGTTTTCAATTTTTCTTAAGGGCAAGTGGTCGATTTTTGGGTTCATATCAAAGTGAAATAATACACATCCAAGTTTCTTCTTAGTTTTAACGTGCTAGAAATTCGTCCCAAAGCCTAAAAAAACTCTTCACTGATTTCTAGTACATATTTTACCGTCCTCACGTACAAGTCGAAATGTATTTAAATTCATAATTACAAAGACACTTCGTAGGTATCCAACGATTCCAAATTTTATATTTACTGAACTCGAGTTGAATGATTTTTATATCCTGTATCGAAATATCTTTCTTTGTGGGGAACAAAATGTAGGAATAATTTCATATTCTTACTCGTGAACAAACAGTTGAGCAAGAGTAGAGAAATATTTTTGACAATCTCGCAACGAATTACTTAAAACAGTACAAAGCCTGTTAAATTACGTTTTAAATATCCTTCTGAAATCACAACGGTGTTTGTTCATTTCAATGTCTCCGTTTATTTACCAAATTAACGTGTAAAAACGCGTTTACGATTGAAAAGATGTTGAAAATTTAACTCTTTTTTTCCTTTTGAGATCTTTTCCTTATTCTTGTTTTCATGAAACGCCAGTCCTTCGCTTTCCTTAGAGACAATGAAAAAAAAAACGTACAAAAGGGAAAAGCTATCTCTTTTTAACGAATAAATTGCACGGTAAAATTTAAGATAAACGAAAGCCTTGAAAGTTCAACATCGAACTCGGCATTTCACCGAAAAGGTATTTTTATACGTATTAAAAAATTTTTCGCCACCGGATTCCAACTGGAGTGTTTGCATAAATGGGAGTTTTGTTTAATGTGAAAAGCTCTCTTATTTTGAGCTGGTTCAACGAAACGTAAGATGAAAAATTATCTACTTTTCCTCTTCCGCTGTACGAAGCGATGGATTATTTTAATTTTTCTTTCTTCGACGAATGTAGCTGTTGAGTGCTTTTGCACCGAGTGATTGCTCATCCCTGCACGAAAAATATTTCGTTGAAGTACTGTAAACTTCGTGATTAGAACTTTATGAGGGTTCAATATTAATTTTAGCCTATTTTTGAGTTGAATTTTTTTCTCCGTTGTTGAGGGAAAAAATGGCTTTTTATGTTTTCATTAAAATAGCAAAGCGTATTTAGTTTGGTTGGTTCATTTTTTACAATCATTTCAATTATCAGCCTCCTACGTCTTTTTTGAAGCGAATATATCAATGTCTAATGTTGTGTTAACAATTTACTCCCACTTGAGTTGAAACTTATTTATTGAGCCTCACTTTTTACGTATCGTTTTAATTATCAACTTCTTAAAACTATTTCGAGACAATTAATTAACATGGCATTGCCCAATATTGTGTTTACAACTTACTCCAACTTGTTTGAAATTAGTAATTTTGATAATGATTGGGGTAAATAAACTGAAATAAAGACATCTGAAACCTTGAGTTGGTAAACAGCTGATACACTAATAATCAATCGTCTCCTAAATTCGTTGTTTTTCATTTTCACCCAGAAGTCATCCTTGTTCGATGAAAAATTAAAAATATCCACAAGTATTTTCGTAGCTTGAGTTGAAACTACGCTTTAATTTTATTTTTCAATTTTATCATCCCGAAGAAAAAGAAAAAAACTGTAAACAAAATTTGACAAGGGAAGCTTTCCATTACGCTTTGAAACAACAACTTTGATGCTAGCAGGTCAACTTTCTCTTCCTATAATCAAGTTTAGTATTGATCAAAGAAAAAAAGAAAAAGTACTAAAATCAAGCTGTCATCGACATCTTACAGCGTAAAGAAACGATTTCGTCGAAATAAATTCACAACGAAAGTAAATGGACGAATGAAAAAGGAAAAAAATGAAGGCCTTAGTTAATTGAGAATTCAAAAGGAAAGGGTACAACTGGCTTGTTTAGGGTTACGCAATAGAAATCCAAAATTTACTTTTTTAAGCATAACGTCGTGTATTTTCAAAATGGACTTTTTCTCAACTTGAGAAGATTTTTTTCGAAATTTCAACTCTTGATTTTCTCCTCGGCATAATTTCGAGTAATTTCTTTCCAACACTTTTTTCTCGCTAAATTCATTAATCAAATAATCAACAAAAATTACAATCCACGTCACGTGAAATTTGAAGAAATGATGAATTTTGAATTAAACGATATCGAGGGAAACTTGCAAGTTGGCGTTTTAATCTAGATAAAATGTAAAATAAAGTCGAACCTTTAATTATAAAAAATAACCAACACGCAGCTTACGTCATCCGATCAAACGTCCAATTAAAATCGCTTCTTGGACGTAAATATTTGTAAAAATAGCTTTCGGAATAGCTAACACATCATATACCATGCGCCGTCTACCTCGTCTGTTCAGATTGCAAAGCTATGGGAAATATAACCCATACTTCGAATCTGGCCCAATAAACAGCCAGAGGCGAATTATCGTTTGCGTCTAGAAAAAAGCTCGGGGTCACGTGAAAGGCGCACTTTCATTATTAATTTCGATAATGGAAACAATCACGTTTAGAATATGACGCGTTGAATTCGCTCGTAGTAAGGAAAGTAATAAGTCTATATATAAAATTATTAATGACTAAGGGCCTTTGCTAAACTGAACTAAATTGTAAAATGGGCTTCGATTTTTCTGGGCATAGGGTATCTTCTAACTCGTATATACCGTTGAGAATCAGAGCGAGAGGGAATGTTAAATGGCAAACGACCCGTAGTGAATAAACCGGAAATTAAAACGAACCGAACTATCGATAATACCACAGCTTACGTGTTGTTTTCTTTGAAATTAAATAACTTTTTTGCGCTGATGTATAAAACGAGAAGCTTAAATTTTAAATGTAACCTTTTCGTAGTGAATTTTTATCCTATGAGGTTCTCTTTATTGTGTTATTATGTAATTTAGCTAAAAGGTTAGTTTTAATAAGCTTAATAAGATGATGCGATGGATGTATTGGAAACAGACGTCTTGCTTTTTTCCCATCATCTGTATTTTTTTGTCGTACAGATTCGCCAAGTTCCACATTCAAAACGTCTCCTATAACAATTTCATTTGATAAATGTATTCATTCTTCGATGGTGTAGTGCTTCTGTACAATAGATTTCATCGATAGTTGAAAATATCCATTGAAATTTTCAACGCAGCTTTCTTCATGATCTAGCTTTTGAATTTATACTGTGTGTTCCATTTCAAATTGTATTCCTTTTGGGTATGGTTCAGCAAGTTTAATTACATTCGTGTAATGCGGTTTATCAGTATATACAATCGAAGGAACTGATGGGCTTGAAATTTAGATAAAATGATAATAGCTTTTATTTGTATATTTTTAGACGATTACGAAAAGCAAAAATCGATTATTAATTAAAACTTTTACCAATTGTGTTTTAGTGCTTGCCACTTAAAGGTAGACAAATTATACTACACGAGTGTTGCATTGGTTGCTATCGATGGTCTAATAAAGGCGAGGTTATGATTCGAAACACCCTGTAGGTATCATAATATTTGTTATATTTTTTTTTCAGTTTTATGCAAAATTAAAAATATACATTCATTATATGTATTTTAATTGAACATTAAAAATTCAGTAATGGTTTATTTTTCACGTCGTATCTCGGATTCGCTTATTCGGCTAAAAAATTATTAAAAATTCTAACTCATCTCATAAACATTCATATTTTTATTAAAAATTCACCGATTCTATTGACGTTGGTACTCTTAATTAATAATGGTTCTAATAACTCTGAAATCAACGCGAAAATTCATTGTTTAAACAGAGAATCCGTTTTATTGGAAATTTTTCGCGTTGAATTTGTTCTCATTAATCAACAACGTCGTTTGTAAAAATAAAAAAAAAAACGAAGCACGCCGATAAAAAAAAGAATAAAAAAGCACCCTCGTTGGTAAAAATGGATATCAATACTAGCGCGGATTAAATACCGTTAAATCTTTTCCTTTTGCCTATTATTTTATATATTTCGGCAGATGGGGTGAAAAAAAATCAAAATAATATCACGTTCGGTGTCAACGTGCGCACGTGCTCATCAACGTAGCACGAAAGCTTTAAATTGGTACGATTTAATTTTGTTTGTATAAATGATTTGTACTAATGAACTAGGATGAACTTAGCCACATTTTAATCACATACACACACTACCTACAACTAACTTCTATCTAATTGAAAATGTAAACGTAATTATCAGGGATGCATGGCTGGTAAATGTAACAGAGACTCGTTCTGATGTTACTATGTACATTTCGTGTTGTTTGGACTTACACGGGAGAGGTTTTT
Organism: Maconellicoccus hirsutus; assembly: GCA_003261595.1. Classification (NCBI taxonomy): domain Eukaryota; kingdom Metazoa; phylum Arthropoda; class Insecta; order Hemiptera; family Pseudococcidae; genus Maconellicoccus; species Maconellicoccus hirsutus. Next base: position 106,294 of record QBDW01006856.1, read on the forward strand.
TTTTCTTCTATTCGTTATTTTACTGGTACCTCAACAGTGATGAAATTTAAAACGAGCTCGTTGCCTACAGCGTCGAATTGTTGGCCTTTTTTTCCCCCGAAATGATAATAAATATGATGAAGGTTTACGACGAACGAGATCGCAAGACCTTTTTTTTTGTCGTCTCGATATTTTACGCATTATGTGGTCTTATATAAAAACCATTGCACGGTTTCAATAGACAAAAAAATTTATTTTCGGATTCGATGGTCGTCCTTGAAAAGTGTAAAATCGATTTATCTCTTCGCGGAGAATTTTTTTCACGATGTAATTGCACGATTGACCCTCGTAAGTTTCTTTTTGCGGTTAAAACGTCTGAGAGTGTTTGACTGAAAGTTCAAACACGTGATGGACAACGTTTCGTAGAAATAACATCGAGAGGAATTTTTTCCATGTCGATGAGACGAACGTTTTTCATACGAAAACGGTTACTTCGTTCATGCGAGTTACAGTCTCGGTTACACCTGTCGAATTATCGGTGGGCTAAAAAAGTGCTCTATCGACAGCTGCATTATAAGATTATTTTACTGGGTCTATGGAGCTTTCAAAGTTAGAGAATTTGGGTGAAAAAAGTGAAAATTTGAAAAGCTCTATCGCAGCGTTACAAAGTGATGAAAATTATGGTTGGAAAAAGGTTTTAGGAGGTTTTGATACGATTTACAGTGGTGTGTTGGTCATTTAGGGAATTTTACAAATCGTTAGATATTTTGGTGTCGCATTACCATTTATATGGGATTTTGAGAGTAGCAACGCTTGCGTTGTAAATTCAATATAAAAGGCTATTGAATTTTAAAACTTTTTTTTTTCGCAGCGAGTATTAGTTACTTGACGAGCAGTTTGAAGGGGACTTGTACATTGATTTGTGATTGAAAATTTCTCGCGAGGAATTGATAGATTTTGATGTATTTGGATGTTTTTTACAAACGAATCCGTCAAATTAACGTTTCCAGTTTCGTTAAATTTTATCAAAGCGAAAAATCTAAAAAAATAGATGATTTAAATGTAACTAAAAAATTCCAGTAGTCAAAGTTCATTTTTTGAGTTTTGTGGAGTTCTAGAAAAATTAAAAATCTTTGCACACTTTTGGGTCAAATTATTGATGCTTGGTTTTCTGCCTAAAATTGGTTTCTCAAAACTGAATCATGCTTTTGCAAAGCGTTCTGGAGCCTCCAAAACAATTTTGATTTTCTTAAAGATTTTTGGAACACACCAGAACGCGTGAAAGTTTGATTGAACAACTTGGGTATGGCTACTTAATGCTCATCTACAATCTGAGTGCCCGTACTTTAGGAAAATTCCGAATTGAAATTTTTGAAGTCAGCCTTCTTACTATTTTTTAAATAATGAAAAAGTATGTTTCAAAAGTAATCGATTTTCCTAAGTTTTTGAAGTATTTCAAAAATCTTGAAAAAATCGAAATTGCTCCAAAGGCTTTAGAACGGTTTGAAAGGATATTTTATTTTGGAGGAACAACAATTTTAGTGAAAATCAATATTCATAATTTTTATTGCGATTGAGCATTTTATAAAATTTCAATTTGAATTTTGAAAAATTTGTCAAAAATCAAAAAATAAATTTGGATAGCTGAAATTTTTATTGAGTGGGTTTCAAATGAGAATGAGTGCACGTTGCTGAAAAATGGCTTCATAGAACTTTCTAGTTCATTTTTATTCATAAATTTTTCCCTAGTAGAGCTTTCTCTCTCATTTCCCTTTTTACTCGCTCTCTCAAAATAACTGCAAAAATTTCAAGATTTTTTTTTCATTTCCGAAAAAAAAATGCATTTTCTACTCGCAATTTGTTGGCATTCAAGGTGATATCATCAACTAACAATCTGTTAAAAAGTCGAAGAGACCTGAAAGATTTTGAAATAATACAGCTTAAAATTTCTTACCCCTTAAATTACATTCAACCACAATAGCACTCTTAATACAATGGTAGCGAGGTAATCGAACGCGTAAACCACTATAAATTTTTCGCTTTACTGCGAAAGTACATATCTGTGGGTACTTGGGGGTGCGCAGCATCCGCGTTCTATGGCGCTTTTCGCTCGCTCTCGTGCGCCAGCAATTGTTTCGATAATAGACAAAATGCTTATCAACTAGTACGCCGCCACCGCACGAGTATATTTTAATTGCGACCGAATGCGTGCTTCCTTAATTATTCTTAGCTCCTACCACCGACCCGTGAAATGGCACTCTGGTTACATTTCGCCTTCGCGTTCAATATTGCTAAAAATACAGCCACTGCGCCAACGTAATTTGCATATTTTCGACAATAAAATAAAGAGAGAAATTCCCAGTTAGTACGTGACATTGTAACCGATAGTAGGCGAATCGCGCCAAAGGTGGTGGTTTTGAACGCGAGAAAGAGAAAAATTAAACGGATTTCTTTTGACGTGTTTATAACGCAACAAAAACGCCTTTTTTGTAGCGACGAACCGGCGCGAAGGCCTTTTTCGTATTAACGCGATAAATAGGCAACGTTTTCCGAATTATTTTCGCGTATCATGATTAAACTACACATAGACGAATCTGGCGCGTTTACTGTAATTGCATTAACCGGTAATAAATTTCGTCGTGGAAAGTACCAACGTAATACTTTTTTTTACAGCTAGTTTTGTGTATTTGACAGAAAAATCGAATTACGAAACACGAAAAATTTCACGGTACTCTCGACACGACGACGAGTCAAAATGTAGTCTTTTTTTTACCAGCGAAAATTTCTAATAAAACTTTCGAAAATTTTTCCCGCCGTATGTATGTGTTAAAAAGTTGTGATGGCTATTCCCTTGTTAGGTTTGCTTTTTGCCGGGCGTAATATTTTGCGCAATTCGTAACATTTACTGACAAACGAGCGTATACGTATACGGGCGAACCGTGTTTCCACACAGTTTATTTAATCAACAACGAATGCTTACACCGTACACGAAGCTTTTATAAAAACCGTACGATATTTTTCTTCGAAGCACGCGTTTCGGGTAGAAATTACAAGGCTTTTGTCTTCTACTAACATTCGTCCGTATACTTTTATCTTGCTAAATGTAACCCGTTACCTGTAATTACCTTCGTAATGGATTTTTAAAAGAGCCAAATTACCAGTATTTGACCGGATGTCATTTCGCCGAAGTAAGGATGTTCTTTTTTTTCAGGCTTCGTTTTTCATATCGTGTACTTTTGAGGTGGTGATGTTTCTGCGATTTTTCGAGGGATGAGAGAAGTAAGAGTAGTGCAGGTTTTACTGGATAGGCATCATACCTGGCTGCCTAAAGCGACCAGCGACAAATCTTGACAGGTAGCAAATTTCAAAAAGAAAGAAAAGGCGGTTTTTCTCAGGGGCGGAGAGATTTGGGTGAAAATTCCTCAAGCGATTTCTTAATTTAGTAGAATTTTCAACGACAACAAATTATTGAACTGCTTCAAAAATTGTAAAAATTGTAAAAATTGTGAATTTCTTATAATTATGTATAAAAATTTGTACCCTCGCGTAATTTTTTGTTTCTTTTTTTGATTTTTAAAATTCAGGCATTGTTGTTGAGAAAAATAACGAAAATCCTCCGGCCAAAATTAAAGCTAAAATTTCTGAGATCATTAATTTAATTGTAAAATGGTCAGAAAATTTCTTCAAAATCTTTAATTACTCGCGATTGTATGAAGGGGGGGAGTGAAGAAGAGTTGAACTTGTCAGTTGAAATAAAACAAAATTTATTTTGGCCTTATGGTTTTTTAAGGGATAAATTTTTTGTTATATTTTTCAACAGAGTATCTAATAGGTAGTGAATGTAGTGAAGAAGTAGTGATTTTAGAAATAGTTTTTGAAAGTAGTAAAAAAATAGTGATTTTAAAAACAGTTCATGAAAGTAGTGAAAAAGTGGTGATTTTAAGAATAGTTCATGAAAATAGTGAGAAAATAGTGATTTTAAAAAACAGTTTATAAAAGTAGTGAATTTCTTCAAAAAGTGGTGCAAGAATGAAAACACTCATCACACAAAAATTGTTCACTTTTGATGAATAACTGCCATTTTTTTATGGATTGGCATTGGCAACACTGTCAAATTATCTGACATCATGTAAAAATTTTTTAAGCACCATATAATGCGTTAATTTTTTTGTAATTTTAATTTGATTTTTTTTAAACACAGTTTCTTTTCTAATCTGAAATTTAGGGTCGTATTCACAAACGATACTTAAGTATTCCTTGCCCAAGTAACCAATTTCGAGCTAGTTTTTCTCGTATTAAATATAATTTTATTTATTTATTTATTTGAAAAAGAAGGCTTCAGCCAAAAGTGACTAAACCTTTTTAAAATGTAAAATCGATACTTCAGAGTCCCAACTTTTGATTTCCATTTTTCAAAAATGTCAAATTTCAATTTTTAATATCTGAAAAACTGGCCCAAAATTCGTTACTTGGCCAAGGAATACTTAAGAATCGTTTATGAATACGACCCTTAATCTCGTTGATAGGGGAGGGGGAAGGAGTGGTGAAGTTGAGAAGTTTTTGAAGATAAGGTAAAAGATTGTTAAAAAGTTGTGATTTTCAAAAAAAAACTCTGGTATCTTGCTTAAGGAAATTCTATAGACTGCATTGTTAAATTACTTTACGCTAAATCCATAGGCTCCAATTTTGAGTCGAATTATTTTTGGATTGGATAGAAGTGGTTTCACTGAGATACAACGGAAAAATTGTGAGTGGAAGGGGGTTACATCTACAAAAAAAAGCCTCGAGAATTTGTTCTGGAGTACATAAGTTGTAAAAGATGATGAATTCATGGCATAAACGAAACATCCTTTCTTCTCGCGTTGCATCGAGTTGATTTAAGGTCTGAATTTAATGGACTTTCAAAAATCATAATTTACTTAATTTTGCTGAATTCATTCCCTTGATGTTAAATTGCCCAAAAGTTCATTTTCAAATCTGTATTTTGCACCTTTAGAACACTTAATACCGGAATTAACAGTTTTAAAATCATGTTCAAGATTCAGAGGTGTGCTAAAGCTGCCGTGTTAATTCAGTAATCGAATTCGAAGAATTCTTTTGATTCTCTGAGAGTAAAACGTAAAATAAAGGATTATTCGAAGATTTAAGAAAACTAAATTGAAGCAAAGCAGGATTTTAAGATTACATGATTTTGCAGTTATCTTGCACATCGTTATTATGTTCACTTTTTCATATGTTTTGGCGTCCATCTCGAAAACTTTTTGTGGGTTTTGACGTCACGTTGATAAGTTTCGCGTTAATGTATAAAATTTATTGCATTATTTCATTTCTAGACGTAGAGAAAAAAAAGAGGTGAAATCCGAAATAAAATTCCCTTACAAACTCGATTTTTCCATTACGGTCGGCGTTATCATTGCAAATGTCTAATTCACGATCGTTTCTTACGTTTTCAGAAATAAGACAACGAATACCGTAGACAAGGATGAGAAATAAAGCTCGGTAACGCTCGTATATCGTCAACATTCTCAGCACATAAAGTCATAAAGTTGGCGTGCATTATTCGGTTGAAGTTGCATTACAATGTAAACTTTTCGCTGATGCGGTAAGTAAGCTCGTTGCGAAATTCTATTATAGCTATTTAAGCGCGAAGAATTCACGAATCGCAAGAAGACGGCGCGATTCGTCGGATAAATACCTACGAGATGTAAAAGGAGGAAAAAAAGCTATATTTCTATCCTTAATACATGCCAACGTAAACTGTAAAATTTCTCGCTCGAATTCATAACGCTTGTCGAAGCTTTAACCGAAGGATTCGACAAGTTATCGCGAATAAAATAAAAAAAAAACTGGAATCCAAAGAACGCTAAATAAGAATGTAATCGCGTTGTGGCAAATCTGTGTAAAAAGTTTCCATTGATTGAAAATTTAATACGATAATTTTCAAATGTCATTTTCTCATTTTGTTTTCATGTATTTTCGCTATGGAATCGAAGAACAAAAGGAACCTAATACAATGAACTCCTGTTGTTTTAATATTATCTTTGTTAACGTATTTATGGTGGAAGTTGCGAATGGGATAGTATTTTGCTTCGGTTTCCTATGTACTCGATGAGGATGTACGAATTTATTTCGTGTATCCCCGCTTCCTCTTTCTATGCTTCCGGTTTTCTTTGCCGGTCGATGACGTTTCAACGGACCTTTTACGTTGTCGATGTCAATTTCGTCGTTATACGTAGTCGCCGTAAATAAAATGGAATCGAAAAGTGGTCGAAGATGATGCGTGAAAATATACGAATTATGGATGTTTTTTGTATTCGAATACAGAAACATGTACTGCACATGTAATCGAAGCAGTGTTGGAAATTGACGTACCTGAAACAAACAAAAAAATTGGATACCGTTAATTTTTCATAATGTGAATTTTTTCGTTTGTTTTTAAAATTCGTTTCTTACAATAAACACGTTCTTCGTTAATATTTAGTGGTATTATAAGCTTATGTAGGAATGCCGGCTGAACGGAAAATTTCTCGTTACATGACGTCATCATTTTGCTCATATACAGCGTTCACGGTATCTGATTCGTTCGTTTTTAATGACTCTAGTCTCTTTTTTTTCAATTCCCAGATTTACTGATTTAGCAACAAAACGTGTAAAAAATTTGGTAAATTTTTTGACATAGAGGGGGAAAAAAGCATAACTGAACTTCCTCTTGGTATTATTTATTTGGCACCGTATTTATTTTTGATTAATTTTTAACTCGAAAAAATATTTAGATTGTTTTTCGAATCGGTAAAGATAAAAAACATGATTAATTTTTACGTGAACTATAAATAATTAAGAAGTAAAAAGCGAGTAAACACCATAAACACGGGGCGTTAATTATCAGCTTCACCACGTACACGCAGCGCCGCCGTATCGAAGCACCCGCCTGAGAAAACGTAACAGAGCCACGTACACGTAGTGGAAAACATCCACTGACGAGCGCACTCTAACGACATACCAACGAATTTACACTCGCGTCCGCGACGTTGTACTCTACCACCACGTACTAGCGGCTTTGTCTCGTTCACGGACGCTCGTCAGTTGACGACTTCCACTACGCGTACGCGGGATTACATATGACTACGCGCATCGTGGACGTCACAGAGATGAAAAAATTTTCCATTTAGTCGACATTCCTACCTTAAATTCGTGAAGTGTTTGTTGCGCCTGCGCTTTCCGCGCTTCGTCGTCAAGCGTAACCGGGTTTTCACTCTCCCTTCTCCCTTTGCCATCCAACGTACTAAATATCAGCTTAGTTGTGATTTGGTGCTCGTACAGAACGCTTGTGTGAGCATGTTTTACTGTCAATATTACACCCTGAGTGGTCATTTTACCTTTCAAAAAATTTTTATTTAATAATTTCGACTGTCAACATTTGTTGCTTCGAATTACTATGCATAAACGATACTGGTATCAATTTCGTGGTATTTTTGATTTCAAGATGAATTCGTTATACCTCTTTCAAATTATCTGATTGTGAATGAAGGGAGTCCTTGAGCTAAAAAATCGTTTTTACTCAAATTTTCATATTTTTTACAAATTTTTCGATTTGCGCTATTTTTTACGTTAACTTTACTTCCACAAATATGTTTCTAGGTCGTTTTTCCTTTGTACCTAACGTCGTGATTTTTTTTCGTAGATTTTACACAAAATATCGTACTGAAATGGTTATGTCGTGAAAAAATTTGATATTGCATCTTTAAAAATTCAAAGAATCGAGGTTGTCGAGAATTCCATATCCCTTCGATATGGTATTTAGGTAAAATCTCCATGTGACCTTTTTTTTTATAGAGCGTGACGAGCTCTGCAGAACGCATCGGTTGAATTATTCTCGTCGAGTAAACGAGATTCTTTTTCAAAATCATGATACAGTAGGACACGGTTGTAAAGAAGGGACGCCAAGAGAGACTACGATAGTTTTGAAAGTATAAAAAAGAATTGGACTTGTGGAAGCTTCACTAAAATGTAAAAATAACGTCGTTTATTAAATTTACATTAAAACTTATAAGTAAATTATACAAACTGAGATTGGTGGAAGGTTTGTTCTCGTAATACTATTTTGTTAAATTTAAACAAGCTTTTCTACGTGTATGAAAATTATTCGTAAGAAAAATAAATGTTTTTTGGAGTACGAGGACTGTCACAAAAACCCACACTGTTGAGTATATTTCTCGTAATAAAAATAACCTCTCTTTAATGGAACGTAAAATGAAATTCGTATCACTTAATGAACCGAAAGTGAGTATTTATTTTATATCAAAAGCGAAACCGTTTGTACTACGTGACGTAGATTTTTTTGCATTCTCGTCTCTTCTTTCCCCTTTTCACTTTTTCGCTTATAATGTATAGAATACGATTAAAATGTACTACTTTTGGGCGATTCGTTAACATGTAATTATTTTTGCGTCAAACTTTTTGCAAGGCGCTTTGATTCGTGAGTTTTAACATAAACACTTTGTATGTATAAGTTTTCTTTGAAAATAAATGTGATTATACGAGACGCGTTTGAATAAACAGAAAATTTTCGTATTACGTAGAATCCAATTCATAAAGTTATAATTTTACTCGAGTTATATCCGAGATTATAGGTATTTTTTGCATTAGGTGTATGCTAAATTTTAATACGAGATGGTGGAAAATTAATTATGTAGCCTAACATAGAGAGCAGCTTTCATAATAAAACGTTTAGTTCGCTAACAAATTAGATTTAGTTAGGAATAAAGTGTATCTAGTTCGTTTACAATCTTCTAACGACTTAAAATCTAAACTTCATTAAAGGCTTTAAGAAAAGTAAAGTAAAACAGATGCTTTAAAATTTCATTAGGTTCCTTTGAATTACCTTTTTGGGAACTTGTAAAACTTGTAATTTATAATCTAAAGGAAATGACATAGATTAAATTCATTACCGTAATTGGAGGCTGAACCGGTGAAGAACGATCTGAGAGAAGTCCGATGTGTGTTAGATGGTGTCGCGGGCCGTAGCATCGGCGACGTAGTTTTATCGTAATTAATAGTTGTACCTTTGAGATTTTGCGACCGGGTTCGGTGACATTAGTTACCACCCTTTACCTAAGTTATTTCGGATAAAGCAGCCAAAAGACGAGAATTAATTGTATTAATGGATAGTTAATGGGATGAATTTTTTAATTTTTATTACGCATTGCGCGCATCGATTTATTTTTCGGGTTTTCAATCGATACTTCTTGTACTTAACTAACCAAGGAATTGATAAAAAATAACATGTTTTCGAAGCCTGTATCCGAGGATTGTATCGCTGACCTTCTACGAGTATACGAAGTTTATCTAATAATGGAAGTTTTCTCACGTATTCGTCGAGTATACGAGTATTTCGAAGAGAAAAGTTCAGGTAGAGTGAGCGTAAAAATGTAACCGTTTGAAGCTCGAAGCTTTTTGTTTATTTTTACTTTTTTTTCCACTTAATTTAACGTATTCTTGGTGTTACTACGACGAATATCTATGTTTTTATCACAAACAATTTCATTAACATGGGAAAATATCATAAGACGTTAGCTTTTATAGCTATTTGCCAACATTGAAATTTTCTTTTGTTTTATGTCATTTCAACTTCATATCAAACTTTTTAGTTTCACAAGTCAGCAGTGAGCGTGTAATGAAGTCATAACGTGGTACTTCTATTTCTTATTATTAGGTTACCTATCTGTATTTTAGTAGAAGTCGAAAAATGGCCAGATGGCTCAATGTAGCCAGTCCTGTATATTTGGGTGAGGGAGGTGAAAATAGTGTCAATTGTGGCTGTAGCCCATAACGTGCCTTTTTGATAACAATGGATGTGTACGACCTCGAGCGTACCACTTCCAGAACAATTGACACGGGGATACTTGCTTCCTTGTCATACGTTCGGAGATTCATGTGCGAAAGTAACAACGCAGTGTTGCCATATCAATTGTACGTAGAATTGAATCGCGTCGGGCCTCAGGACCACATGACCACCTCCCGCTTCATTCTTCAAAGATAATTAAGAAAAATAATTAGTAGATCATGTGTAATTTTTTAAATCGCTTTTTCTCTGGTTTCCACTGGGAAACGGCGACGTCGATGTATGCATCGATGGCAACACTGCGTTGTTACTTTAGCACATGTATCTCCGAACGTGACCGAACGTATGACAAAAAAGAAGGTATCCATTGTTAGAGGCATGGTGTCCCAAAAGGCGAAAAGGTGGCAACACTGCGCTGGAACGGTAGCTCGTTGTTAGAGCAGACTGAACACTCGTGCCTGGTTGATGCTAAATTAATATTACATATTTTTAATGGGAAATGTGATGAAGTGATTACTCAATAATAATTGTTAATTTGAACTATTATTTAGATAATGTGAATTTTGCGCTGAAGTATATAGTTAATCGAACAGTAGTCGTGTTTCTTTTCGCAATCATTAGATTAGTTTCGACTCTATGACACCGTGTGTCCACTGTTCTGGGAGTTGTACGTTCAAGGTCGTACATTTCCATTGTTTTCAAAATCTGGCACGTTCGGGGCTACGGTCTCAATCATTGGCAACGAAACGATACACAGAGCGCGCTGCAACGAAATTTAAAAACGGGATAATTGAACTGTAATATTTGAGAAAATTGAAGTTTTTAAATTTTTACTCAAAAACTGGAGGGTTTTAGAAAATTGTTCATCTCTTGTAATTTGAAGAAAATTAAATTTCCTATTTTTTGATGTAAAAACAATTACGTTTTGACCATTTTTACGTTTGTAAAGCTCATTTCTTCTCACTGATTTTCAGCTTTTTTTAACGTTTTACAACTTTACATTAAAATTACCTCGAATTTAAGTTGGAAACTCGAATTTTTTATAAAGCTCGAGTTTGTAGAATTTTTTCTTCTTTTTAACGATTTAAAACGAGATTTGTTGATGAATTTTTCATTAAAATATTCACTATTAATTACTTTATTATTATGTTAGTCTGTCGGTATTCATTTTAGTATCATTGACACATCGTTGAAACGAGGAAAAAATTTTGAAATTTCGGGGTTTACAAAAAATTCAGTTTCAGGTTTAATCTTGAAGTAATTTTAATGCAAAGTTGCAAAACATTGAAAAAAGCTAAAGGAAAGTTGCTTTACATCCGTGAAAATGGTCAAAATTCAATTGTTATTATATCAAAAAATAGAAAATTCAATTTTCTTCAAACTTAAGAGATGAAAAATTTTCTGAAGTCCTTTCCTTTTCGAGTAAAAATTTAAAATCTACAATTTTCTCATACATTGTAGTTCAAGTATCCCGCTTTCAAGTGTTTCGTCAATTGCCCCCGAAAGCCTGATTTGAGAACAGCGAGGGGTATTTTATTGCTTTGAGGAAGGTGTAGAATACTTAACATAACATTTAAATTTCGATCGGTGATCGTGGATTTGGCAATTTTGATTTTTCGCACCCCCCCCCCCCCAGTTCATCTCTATTTCACCGCTGCCACGGATCGATTGATCTTTACGGATTTTGCAATTTTGATTTCTCTCGAAAATCTACGTTATAAAAATAGCGAAGATTTTTACACGAAAGAAAGAATTACCAGATAAGAGATTTCTGTAAGTAGGGCATTTGCAGTTTTTATGATACGAGAGATTCCTTCACTCGGTGAAAGTTTTTGAACTTCATTGCGAAAATGTTACATTGGTTTTTCGTGCGTTTATTTTATCGCTGTATTATTTGCTATCGAGTAGGTTATTTTTTCGCGATAATATTCACCTCGATGTACTCCATTAGCATAATTTTTGGATCGAAATCAGCACCTCGCCGATAATATATTTCATAAGCGAATTTATCGAACGACCATAGCTACAGATACGCTTTTTTGCGAAGGGTTCGTGTAATCTTTTATCGTCGTTGGAATAGGTCAGAAAAAGAAACCATCGAGTTATGTTTTTCCGTTGTAAATCTCCTCGCGTATAATATTTTGAATAAAAGAGCTCGGTACTTGGAAGCATACAGAGTGCAATGATCTTACATGTTTAAATCATGTATCAAATTTAATGACGGTATTTTTTTTGCGCTACTCGAACCACATTATATAACGATTTTCATTGCGCAATAAAACAACAACGTTACAAGAAAAACAAGATTATCTGATAATATAATTCTGATTGTTATATGTAGCTCTAGGACCCTTTTTACATCGGTATACGCTGTTATACGCTCTCGGAGCTACGCTGTGTGGGAAAACAAGAGTATATGCAACCCGTTTTGCGGATTACAAATCATTTTCAAGATGTTAAAATATTCTATAAGACGTGTACAATTCATAATTTGCATTCCGCGTACTCGAAAATGCCGCGCAAACTGTTCCACTATCACACATAAATTTGCTGGTTAATACGCCGGCTACGCCATTTAGTGACCATATTTTTCCTAAATTTCACCACCACATCGTGCTCTCGTATTTTCGCCATTACATTTCAATCCTACTCGCTATTCACTGTTTGCAGATTATATACCATGAGTTTGTGAATTTTAACATTGAAGCGTTGAAAAATTTTCCACGTGTTTGTTACCGGCGGATCAGTTTTTTCGAGTGTACAAGGTTTTTTGTATCGTTATATTTTGAAATTTCGCAGGCTTTCAGCGACGAGTTGTTATGCGAGGTATTAGTATGTACGATAGACTTTCAAATCGTCTAAGTATGAATTTCGAAAGTCGAAAGGAAAATTCCTCGAACGAATTTTTTTTCGTTATTACGTGGATTGGCGCGTCTTAATAGAGTCCTCAGGGAATTCCGCCTTGATAAAACGTTCGTCGAGAATTTAATTCTTATTAAATAAATAAACTGTTCATGATAAATTGTTTCTGCGGTAGCGTGCTTTGGTATGTTTTTCAACGCGAACAAACTCGTGTATGTAGTATTGTTAATTCTTTGAGAAATTCGTTTCAATGGATTTTTGAAACTTTCTTACCGAGTTGAGATTTGACGATATTGTAGTTTGCGCGTATGTTATTCGTGGTGGTTAATGTAATCAAATCCTCGGAGGAAATTTCATCTCATTTGGTTTCGTAGACCGGTCGACTATTGTTATCGATTGAATTTTGCGAATGGTGGATTTTTTTCATAGTAATATGAAGATTATTGCGTGGTTGTGGTTTTCCAACAGTTTGTATAGAAATATACGAGATAACGATTTAATGACGGGACTGCGTCGTAGATTTTTTCCCATTTCCTTTGGCGTTACGTCTCAAAAACTACTTATTTTTTTGTAAACCCGAATATGATAAATTTCAAGCTTTATATTTCAGAAAACAAATGTAAAGTGTTTCAGGCAGCGTATCCCGTGTTACGAAAATGTATGTGGATTTGTGTACGGCGAGATTTCAAGGTGCGAAGTTATGTAAAACAATGGAAAGATTTTTGTTTCAACGTCATTAACCTCGAAAAGCACGCTATTTCGTATCTACAATGCGCCGCAAAAATTAACGTTTTTGTGTAGGCATTTAATATCGGTCTATGTTGTACGAACACACAATAAAAGTACATAATGCATGCGCAAACCATAATTACCGAAATTATCGCGTTATATTATAACAAACTGCGCAGCGCTATTAAAATACTTTAAAATCTATCAAAATGTGTTTAAAACTGCTTCAAATTGTCAAAATGTTGTTAAAGTAGTTTTGAATCGGTCAAAATTTCTTTAAAATCGCTTAAAATTGTTTCAAAATGCACAAAACTGTTCAGAATTGTTCAATATATAGTCAAAATTGCATAAAACTTGTTAAAATAATCTAAAATTTGTATAAAATTACTTTAAAATTCAAAAAATTGTCAAAATGTTGTTAAAATTGTTCAAGATTTGCTCAAAATTGAATAAAAACTGTTAAAATGTTGTTAAAGTAGTCTAGAATTGATCAAAGTTCGTTAAAAATAACATGAAAACTATCGAAATGTTGTTAAAATTGTTCAATATTTGATCGAAACTGCATAAAAGCTGTTAAAATTTTATTAAAGTTGTCTTGGATCGATCAAAACTCGTTTAAAAATTCTTAAAAATGCACAAAATTGTTAAAATGTTGTTAAAATAGTTCAGTTTTTGCTCGAAATTGCATAAAAACTGTTAAAGTGTTGTTAAAATAGTTTGGAACCTATCGAAATGTGTTTAAAATTGCATAAAATTGTCAAAATGTTGTCAAAATTGTTTGAAATTGTTCAATATTTGGTTAAAATTGCATAAAAACTATTAAAATGTTATAATAGTTTAGAATTGATCAAAATTTGTTTAAAATTGCTTAAAAAATTGTACGTTACATTTCGACAATTTTTTGTATTTTTAAGCAATTTTAAACACACTTTTATCAATTTTAAGTTATTGAATAAAATTACACAATTTCAACATTTTGACAATTTTATAGATTTTAAAGCAATTTTTAAAGAATTTTGATAAATTCTGAACTACTTTAACAACATTTTAACAGATTTTGTGCAATTTTAACCAAATTTTACATTAATTTAATCGTTTTTCAAAACTTTTGTGTAATTTTGAACAAATACTGAACGACTATGAACGATTTTAAAATGTTTTGATTGATTCTAAACTATTTTAACAGTTTTTATGCAATTTTGAGTAAATATTGAACAGTTTTAACCACATTTTGAAAATTTTATGAAATTTTAAGGAATTTTAATCTAATTTTGATACATTTGGAACTATTTTATCAACCATGTAACAATTTTTTTCTGTTTTAAACAAATATTGAACAACATTAAACAATTTTTACACTAAAATGGCAATTCCTTTGAAATTTTATGTAAGTTTTTCATCAATTTAATGGTTTTGAACTGCATCTATGTAATTTTGAACAAATACTAAACGACTTCGAACAATTTTAACAGCATTTTAGAAATCTTTGTGTAATTTTGAGAAATTTTTATGAGTTTTTCAGCAAATTTTCATCAAATTTGAGCTACTTGTGCAATTTTTATTCAATTTTTACCAAATACGTATTGTGATCTAATTGAATTTCCATGGATGGGAGAACAAGAAATTCTATCATGAATGTGAGTTTGGTTGCGTTATTCAATATTGAAGGGAATATTTTAAAATCAAATTTATCATTCAGCTCAGCGATTTACTGGTATTTAAGCAATATTAGTCAACTTCGCAAAAAATTATAAAAGTTGACAAATTTAATATTTTTTAATCATCTAAAGAACTATTCAAAATTTACAGAATCGAATTCATCTGAAAAGCTTAATATGAAATATCATAGAAGTGTGAAAATTCCTTAACAAAATTAGCAAATTTTGATCGATTTTGTATTCCCTTTTATTACTCACGTTGTTCATAATTTTTGAAAAATTTATTTTCATAAAAAACTCTCAATGGATCGTTGAACCATCCAGCATTGAGGTATATTAACCATACTAACGACATTAATTAATATCTCGAACATTCCAATGGCAATGGAAACGATAGAAAAGCGTGTGTTGGCGTTTCGTCTATGTAAAACAAATACGTATACGCGACGTTAACCGTTGATATGAAATTCCGAGGTTTTTGCGAAGAATTTAATGTTGATATTATACGTACGAGTTTCTTAGAAGGTTTACTGCGTGCGTAAGCATTTCCACCATTATCTTGACAGTAAGTTTATGCATAGAAGATGGAATACGGACTGGGTTATTTCTAGCTTATGTTCATGAATTTTATGCGTGGACTTGTTAATTAATGAAATTATACGCTTACAAATAAGTCTGACGGCGTGAATTTAATTATTCGCGTAAATTGAACGGTTTAGGTTATTTGTATAAACCACCATATTAACGTACAGGTGTCAAATTACCGGAACTAAATATTAACGTTGAGCTCTCCCGTGCGATGCTTTTAATTCACGTAATTATTCGCGTATTTGGAAAATCGTCGACGTGGCTGTATCGCTAATATAATGAGATGTTTAATTTGTATCAGCGTGAATTTGCATCTAGTCGATTTACATTTAAAATGGTAAAAATCCTAGATTGTGTTTTAATGTGGTGGACTCTTCGAGGGGAGATTGTTTTAGTTGACTTGTTTCCAGTCTATGGGATGTTTTTTTTGAGCAGGGTCTGTTTGAATAATTTTTTGCAGTTGCACAAAGTACCTGCAAATATCTAGAATGCTATGTAATCCTTTATTCCCCCTCCTTATCCTCCTCTTCCTCTAAAAAAATCATAATCTGTCAAATATAAAATATCATGGCATGCTTTGAAAACATCTAAACACAATTTATATGAAATACACATATTGGAGTTTTTTGTGAGGCTTGGGGCGACTTGAGAAAATTTTTGAAACAAAAATTGTTGCAAATTAAATAAGGAATATTTTTTGTATCTCCTCAAATTTTTCCATATTTTTGATTCATTTGTAGCATTGCGAACAAAATAACTCAGGGTGTTTTTATCAGTTTAGCGGCGACTTTGGAAAAAATTTTTTGAAACAAAAGTTATTGTAAAATGAATGAGAAATATTTTTTGTTGCAGTAATTTTTTCATATTTTCTAAAATTTCGTCATAATTTCACAATATTGCTGCGAAAGCTATGAAATTCTCTTCAATATAAGGTTTTTTTCTAGTTTGAAGAAACTGGGGGAAATTATGCATTGAAATGGGCCCTGGAATTTTTGATTTTGAGAAAAAAATTTATTTTGTCGTATTTGGATTTTTTATAGAAATTTTTTATTTTTGATGAATAAAAAATTTATGAAAAATTATTTTAATTTTTCTGGTGAATAGAATTTTGATAATTTAAGAATATGTTTACAATACCGTCTTCGTTTTTTTTTCGTTTGAAAATAACATTCAACGAAAAAATAAACATTTAGGTATAACGATTAAATACCCATTTTCTTACACATTTCAATGGTCAAAAAAAGACGGAAAAAAATATCATTAGGTACGAATACGAGTAAACTGATGGATCCGGATATTTAGAGAAACACATCAATATAACTACGGAATGCGATTTAAATAGTCTAAAATGGATTTTTCGTTTAAAACTGGGCTTCATTTAAGACGAAAAACCTGAAGATAAATATTTCTTGTTTCACATTTCCTTCTTGTGATTTCGTGGTCTTTAGGTATTTTCTAAATTTTTTTTTCTCTACATATCGAGAAACACATATAGAAAAAAAAACCTCCATAATGATATATGAAAAAGAACCAATCTCCTCTTTTTTTGCCTGTTTCTTTTCTTTTTTTTGCGTTTTTAACGTTATCATCAAGTCGAGCTTTGAACAGCTTGCTGAATTATTCATAGGACATAAACCCCGAAGCAAGATGTTAAACACTGTCCATACTAAAAGTCTTAAATTCAAGACTATCTGATTTGGATGTGCTCGCGCACATAAAGTTGCTTATTTTTCTTTTGATGTATTTTTCTCGTACGTGTTACCAAGAAGTTTTATGATTGGATCTATCAACTAGGAAAGGTTTTTTTTTTATTCGACTTTCGACGCCGAAACGCAGGATGTGGTTTGGAGATAGAAAGAGGGGGAAAAAAACAAAAATAGTAGCGAAATTTGTATCAGGATGAAAGTTGACCCATCTTATTGCTTATTTTGGAGAAAGTTTTTTAATTTAAATAAAGTTTAAATTAAGGGCGGTATATTGCGTGGAAGTTTGCGACGAGTTGTTTAATAACGTTTATAGTACGGTTGACGCGAGTTTTTGTGATGGAATATGGCGGTGGTAGTTCGCCGTTTGATTGATTATGCAGCGATACATTCTTGGAAGTGTTGGGGTACGCTGTCCCCTTTTCACCTGTGGCCATGCGGTCGTATAAGTTTAACGTGTTTTTGAAAAACAATTAAAATTTAATGAAAACGTTTTAGAATAAGTGGCGAAGTCGCGTGGTGGGATTTCTATGGAGAAAATTTCACGTGCGAGGTCGTGCAGCAAAGGCGAACAAAAGAATTATATTTAAACGACGCAGATTTGACGGCGTCTCTGTATGTAATTTTTTCTCATTTCGCGTTGCTCGTGTTTTTAACCACTTGTAGCTTCTTTCGAGGTAATTTTTCGCGTGCCTCGACGTTGATTGTTTTGCTACGACTCGATATTTTCAGACGTACCGAGGTGACGTGTAAAACACGCTGTATGGGAGGTAATCATGTCTCGTTATTTTTACCATCTAAAGACGAATTCCGAATACGAAGTTAATGAGCTCGAACGTCACGATTGGTAGGTGACGGAATTTTTTCGCAGTGGAGTTGTTTTATGTTTTCGAAGGGTGATATTACGAATTCATAGGAGGTCTGCTTTTAATACGAAATTTTTCAAAAGCTTTTCTCACCAAGGAGGGATTATTACGGGTTGATTTTCTTCTCGAGGGAAACTAGGCAACTTATATTACCGCGTTGTAATAGTAAAGGTTCGGTACCGATGAAGGGACTTGGTTATTTATGGCGTTTAGTTTTCGCCAATTTCAAGGTTATAAATTTTTCATTAATCGAAGTAAATTGTAATTTAGATGAGATGAAGTTTGGGTTATTTACGTGACCTTAATCGCTGGTATAAATTTATTTTCAATCGGTTGAGTATTCCGGTGCGTAATTGATTCGTAAGAAGTTGAATTTTTTATTTGAATTTGCGTTATTAGTATGGTTTTGTGTTGGAGATATTTGTTATTTATATTTTAATTATTTGAGTTAAAAAAAAGAGTATTTTTTTTTATTTTCATGAATAAATCTTGGTCAACTTGATGAGGAAAATTGTGACAGATTTTTATTTCTTACTTTTTTTTCTCATTTTTTCATATTTTGATTCATTTTTTTAAATCAACATGCTGTGTATATATGTGGATTCTGAATACTAAAAATACAGTGTGTTCATTAATTGATTATTCCCTTAACAAGAAATATAACGACTTTAAATGCTTTCACGTCAGATGGGTTGCATGCTTTTTGAATCACAGGAGCTACCATCATTTCATTTTTTACAAAAAACATGAAAAAATAACTGCAAAAAATGTTTACATTTTTAAATTAAACATGAATAATTGTTGCTAATTTTCTTATTCGTGTCAACTTCTTTTTATATATTTCATATTTTAATAGGTTTAACAACTCGATATCGAAATTATTTAAATTTAACACTTGAAATTTAATAAATTTAGAATTTAAAATAATTTACATTTATTGGCATTTTATGGAATTTATTTTAATTATAATTGTTATAATTTTTATTAAATTAACCTTGTTTGGATGAAATTCTTATTTCATGAATGATTCGAATAATTTTATAATTGCAAAACAAATATGTATCGGGAATCGTGAATTTTTGAAAATATTATTATTTGAGCAATGAAAATCCAAGAGTCAAGTAAACCAAATAACATCGAAGTTACTCGGGTTGCTTTGAGGGTTCTTGAAAGGAGAGTGTGCTTTGTAAAGTAATAGAACACCCTGTATACGCGTCGTCGATATAATACTTATTCAAACTTCGAAACTGAATAGATTTCTCTTTAATGAGAATGATGATTTAATAAGTTCCTTCGAGTTGTAGGAAATATGTTTTTTTCCTCTTTAAAGTTCATGATGCGCTTGTTTTCACATATTAGAATCGCAACGTTCTTGTGAAATACTCGTAACTTGATTCGAGAGAAATTTCACAATTTTCTTCGTTTCTTTTTGTTTTGAGTAAATCGCTGAAGCAAAATTTGAGGTTTTGGATTTGAGATATTTTGGAATTTCGTCGAGTAATCGATTATTTTTATTTTTTGAGGTTCAATGTCGAGCAGCTTGAAGCAAAGATGGAAAATTTAATATATTTCATAGATTTACTGCGATCTTTATTATTATCTTGGATACGAGAGAGAGTGGGGTAGCCAGGGGGAGAGAGGGAAATGAAGTCACTGCTTCATGAGCTCTAAAAAAATCTCAGATTTTATATTCAAGTATATGATGCAATTCCTGAAGTTTTTTATTTTTTCTCTTTTTGTTTTTTGTTCTTATTTAGTTGAATTTCAACGCATAATTCGATTTTGAGCTGATTTTATCTCACGCAGTTTCACTTCGAAGAAAAAACTCCCTCTATAAAAAATGTCCAAGTTGAAAATAATTTGCTTTAGTTTCCTATCACTTTTTTTTCTGAGCAGCTCGGCAAGGTTTCTTTGGAAAATATGTTTAAATCAAAATAATATTGCAACGAGTTTATGGTAATTTACCTTGAAGTAAGTTACCATATGTTGCATTGGTTATTCGATAATTAAGTTTTATATAGTTTCAGGTTTCGGTTCCAATTCGTCGTTTTTAATTTTACATTGGGAAATTTTCAAATCTATTATTTTTTTTGGTTAATTAAATTCCAAAAAAATGTAAAAATGCAAAATTTGAGGAATGTGAAAATTTGATAAGCTTTTGATATTAAACCAACGTTGAAAACTATGAGCCCAATTTCTCCAAAAGAATTTTTTTCGCTGGACCGTTCGAATCTACGATTCTATTAAGTTTCGTTTTTGATCTAAAATTTCTCACAGCTTAAGAAAGTTCCATTGTATCTCATTTCTTTCACACTATCCACAGAGTATAAAAATAACAAGAATACGTAAACTTTCTCGGTACATGGCTCGATGAAGTACAGCGTACAGAGTTATAACGAAAATTCGTCAATTTTTCTCATCAACTTTTTAGATTGCTCTCAAAGCGTATGGATAAAAGAGATCCGTATACAAACATTTCCACGATACGAATTCATTTTTATTAAAAATTTCATATAAAACGAGATATCTATTCTTACGAAATAACTTCGCGTAGAAACACCTCGTATCTAAATGAATTTCGTAAATTTTTCCTCCATAGCGTTCGGCGAAAAACGTCGTGCTTAAGAAAGGGTGCAAAAAAAAACGCAGAAAAGGTAACAAATCGAAGCTTTTGCTCATTCATAAAAACTCTCACAGTCGAACGAATTCGTACAATCGAAGTGGAATTTCTCGCAGAAGAGCAACGCGGATAAAAACTTATTCAAGAATTTAGACTTTTGTCATTTTTAGAAAAAAATTTAATATATGTAGGAAAAAAGAAGGCTCAAAGTTGATGAAAAGATTCACGGTAATTATTAAACTCGGTCCATTTTTAGAGAACATCAGTCAAGATTTCCTACCTTTAATTTGCTCTCTTGGTATACGCCGTAAATTCCAATAAAGTGAATAAAATATAAGGCTCGTAAATTAGCCAGTTTCGTTTGCACGGGATGTCGTAAAAGTCGACAAAACGATAATTTTTTTTTCGCTCGATGGCGCGATGGCGTTGCGAAACGAAATACGACGTTAACGCATAATTAGCCGGAGAAACGGCTTCTGAGGTCGTTTACGTATAGGATATTATAAGACGCTGCGTCGTGACCGCAATTTCCATTCGATTTTCCTGTTTGTCCATTTCATGCAAATAATCCTGCAAGTCGGTTACATTTAACCGCATTCTCTTTCAACTGCGGCAAGGCCTTTTACTGTCGACGAAAGTGAAGTCTGCTGAATTGCGACTGTCACCGTATCGCGTGTCTTTTCAACGTAACCAAAACAGCTTAATTAATTTTCGTCAAATTTCCTACAAAAAGGTTCGAGCTACGTCGAACGATAATTTAACCTTACTTTCGACACCTTAATTGAGACATTTAAGTCTTGTATATCGACAATATGGTTACTTTGAAGCGGACCCAGCCCGGGCCAAGGGTGAAAAAAATCTCGTACGTAACGAAATTTCGTAGATTTTCGGCATTAGCTTATTCGCTTTAACCGAGCATCGAGTATTTCTTAATTACGTCATTTGGAAATTCGTTAAGTTTTCCGCATAAATTATCAAATTGATTAGTTTTCGCGGCACGCCCTTCGGCTCCTTTTCTTCATTTCGTGCAAAATAAACCGAATCGGGGGCGAAATATGCAAAATTTCCCTCTATATAATTAAAACCTTCTGCTTTGGAAAAATATTATACGCTTGATTGGTATGGTATTCGCGATGTTTAGTCTGCACACCTTTACAACTAACCTTTGAATTGTTTTCCGTAAAGCTAAATTGGTCTGTTTAACGAATTAAACTTTCGACCGTTGATTCGACGAAAGTAAAAGTTAACGATTTCGTTGTCTTTTTGCCCAAGTTTGACGGTAATGATGATTACGCGTTTTCAAGATCTCGGTGTGGGTGGTGTTTTTCCTCCTTTTGTCTACAGGTGTTAAGAAGCAACGCGTACGAACTTTCATCGCGTTATTTTTGCAAGGCATTTATACAAATACGATTTAAGAGGTCTCGTACGAGATATGTCCGGCGAGGTCCCACGTATTCTTATAGCGTTACATTAAAAAGTTTGCAGCTTCTTGTACCTACATAAATTCATACTTGACGTCGCCTTTACCGTTTTACATTATGTTCTCTTCGCACCTTCTCCGTAGTCGTTTTACGACACGACGTTAATAAATTTTCGAATATCTGCGAATTCTCAACCAAAAGTAATCTTTTCTGTTTTACCTTCGTTGTTTTTGTTTACGTCTAAAGTAAGTATATGTTTTATCTAACGGAAATTAATGAAATTATTATAAATATAGGAATTATCTTAATTGTGGAACCGTGACGATCGAGTAGTGCTCGTGGAATTGTGAATTTTACGAAGAGCAGTCGTCTCGAAAGTTTTTTTTTTTATTTTGTTGTAGGAATATTCGACGTCATGAAATTTGAATTCAGATTCATTTTTCAAATAGAAATATATGAAATTTTCACGAGTCACTTGCACTTATTTCGTTCAAACAAAACTTGTTGATTTTAGTAATTTTTTTCTATAAAGTTGACTTTTAGCTGCTAAAGTTGATTTTTCAATTTTTGGCGAATTTTCGAAATCTCAGAAATGTTTTTTTTTCTCATTTTGATTCTGCCTCGAAAATTTGATTTTTTTATATGAAATGTTATTGAAACACAACGTCGGTGGTGACATTTTCCGCCCTTAACACCAAATTTTAAACTTACGTGAACTTTTACAATCAAATTCTAGTTAGTAGTCGGCGCAGGTGTCAATTTCAAAACTTTTCGCAGATATTGCCCATTAATAGTGAATTTTCAACACAATATAACTCGTTTCTTTGCGTGAAGAAATCATAATTAGGATGACGGAGAGGGGGAGGGGATGCGACTGAAATTTCGATCAAATTAACTTTCGGTAGTATCTACGGTAGATTGATATCATTTTTTATTCACGTGTGGATTCCAAATTATCATCAGTTGTACTATTTTTTTAAGGTTCGAAAAATTTCAAAAATGAGGTTAGGGGTTAATTCATCTTGAATATTGATTTTTCATCTTAGTTTGATTAACAAAAAATTAATCTTTTTGTTATTTTACTTTTTTTTTTTTTAAAAAAATTTCGCCATGCACAGCAACTGAGGCTTGAGGCTGTTACGTTAAAATTTTCATAATTGTAAAATTTCAGCAAAATTGAAAAATTTTATTTTTTTTGCACCTTTTTTTAAAAATTTATAAAAACCTTCCACGCCGAAAATTTATACTTGAGGTGATTTTCTTGTTAAATTATTTCTGAGGAGACCTCAAAATTTGAAGAGAAAAATCGCAGAGAAGGAGCAGAAGAATTATCAAATGTGGCAAATTGTACCATTAAAAATTGCTCTTTCCTAATTTCAATTTTTTTTTAATTTGAATCTTGAAAAATCGTTTCTCAATTTTCGTGTGCATATTTTTTCATAAATACAGACAGTGTTACAAATTATGAGATACATTCAAATCATAATTTTTTTGGAGTAAATATCAAAAAATAAAAATTAGACGCTCTTAAGGTTTTAAAAATGGCATCTTAGATGTTATAAGAATTTTTCTCTAAAAAATTGCCCCAAAAAATTACAATTTCTTTTAAAATTGCTTCGTACAGGAAAAACTGCTCGAAAGTACATTTATTTTGACGACGTGAAATCGAGTTTCTGCACTTTGGAATAAGATGTATAAGGGTAAGTTACGATTCCGCTATCGAGTTTATTTTTCGAGGTCTTTCACCGAGAAGTTCGTCGTCATTGTTTTGAATTCAATTCCAAATTTTAACTGGCGCCGGCGTTGAAATTTTTTTGTTTGAGTAATGAATTGGTTGAGAAGTTTAGAGCTGTTGTAAATATTCTGGAAACATTGATTTACTATACAAATTGATTTGCGAATTTTACACCTCTTTCAATTACCCCATTTAGGGCTAAATTCGAAAACCCAAATTTGACGTTTGTATTTCATTAAACTAAAACTAAAATCGCAATTGTTCCCAAAATTGTAATATCAATTAAATATACTCGAGGAACTAATGAAAGAAAAATGTGAGCTCTTATTAAAATTCATTCATTCTCGAGGGAGCACAAAGTATTGAAATTTTTTCCTCCAAATTTACCCCATTAAGCAAATTTTGGGATTTTAATCGAAACAAATTGAAATATTCGCTCAAAATTTACTTATAACAAAAATTAATAATCGCCGATTTGAGAGAAGCCCTCTCCACATTGCGTTCAATTGGCAAAATTCTGACATTTTCTTATCTCATGATTTTTAAATGGATAAATTTCGTTTATTTTTCTTTAACCCCTCCCCCCTCTCGTTCCTCGAGGAAACCACCTGTTATAACTTTGTTGTAATTTTTAAACGCTTGGATTCCATATTGAAGGTTGTCTAGTTTGGGAAATTTCAACGTATGACTTTCTTTAATTTCGGGAAATATTCAGGATTTGTTTTTTATATTTTTTCAAAACAAGAATTTTCTTGTTTGTATGTTCAAGTAGTTGCTAATTAGCTGTGTATGAAGAAGTGAACAATTTTTTTATTCAACTTGTAAAAAATTCAATTTTTAATAGATTATCAGCATTTTTTTATGTGAAATAAAATTGACAAAAATTTCATTACCTCGATACTTTTTTACTTCTAGTCAGTACTCCATCGTTAAATAATTAATTTACGAA
Organism: Maconellicoccus hirsutus; assembly: GCA_003261595.1. NCBI lineage: Eukaryota > Metazoa > Arthropoda > Insecta > Hemiptera > Pseudococcidae > Maconellicoccus > Maconellicoccus hirsutus. The sequence goes on from QBDW01006856.1 coordinate 131,245, forward strand.
ATCAAAATAAATAACACGTCCTTACCTGAGATAGAACAAGCTAACGTGATAAATATACATAATTTAAACGCCTGAAGACACATAATGAATCACACCGGTGTATTTAAAACGGTAATCGCGGACGTTTAAAAATGAACGAAGTCAAGCTGAATTTTAAGCGAATAATAAATGAAAGGGTACATATCGAAATAGCGTAATGCTAAACCGATAAAAACGATGTCATCACCGCGCACAATTTTTTTCTCGTCGATACGCAGCGTGGAAAATATAAAAAAAATTTTCAAAACGAAAATCTCGATTATCACGTCATTGTTACTTCGAAATTAAAAACGTAGATGTAAAAATTACAGTACGAAAACACGAACACGAAATGCGCAACACCCTGCGTTAGGGGTTGACTAAACCGCACAGGGCGAAAATTCTAATTTAACTGACACCCAAGTAGGGATAGAATTGTTATGTTCCGGTCGGAAGAAGCAAAAGTCCGGCGCACAGCCCGTGATCGTGGGACTCATATAACATCATCTGTCAGATAAAAAACAGATACCAAGGTTCAGTTTCATCACCAATATATGACGTTGTACGTGTAAAAGCTGAAAATTTTACGATTCGTACGTTATCGCTTGTTATTGACTTTTGCAATTCGTCCATCAATTGGTAAAAATCTGCCAAAAGGGAGCTTACGTTTTGGAATTTGAATCCGCTAGTTTTAAAATACTTTTTCCAGCGTTTTCAAGATAAATGGAAAAATTGAAAGATTTTCGTATTTATGAAAATATTTGGTGAAATGAAATTCGATTGGATTGTTAGTTTTAACGATGAAACGTAAATATTATTTCGAGCTTTAAATACGAGTATTTCAATCCTTTTCAAATAATTTACCCCGATAATAAGCCATTTTGCATGTAATCACTTAGAAAATAAATAGCGTATAAATAAAAGAAACATTAATAACTTTCGAACTTGAAAAATGTTTTTGAAGAGTTATACTTACGTTTATATAAAACGTAAAACGAAAAACGAATTAATTTATGTTTTCCAATCCTTGTCGGAGGAAATTTGATGAGTAAGGGAATTATTTTACTGTCGAGTTGTTTATATTTATCAAGTATCTTTTTCCACCTTTTCTCGAATATTCGAAAAATGTTCGATTTTTTTTTTTACTTTACCGGATTTGAATAACGTAACGTCTATATTTTTAATTTATTCGTTTCTAGAATCCTTAAAATCATGTGGAAATTTTTTTTTTAAATCGTATTGAATTTTGTTTTTAATATTCAAATATTTTATCGCAAAAAATAAATTCCTTCGAATTTTTTCCAATTTTTATGTAGCTTTCAACAAACTGGGAAGAGATTTTTCAACCAAAAGTGAAGAAATTCCGAATAAATAAAAAACATTTTCAAAGCTTTGGTATATTTTTCAAAAAAAAAAAAAACGAAAAAAAACTTATGCACATTACATTATTATTCTTACTTTTTGTTATGGTTTTTTGGGACATCCAACATGACTTTTTTGGAGATTTTTTTAGAATTATAATCATCTGAGCTCAGCTGAGGAAAAAAGTCAACAATTTTCAATTTTTCATCGCAGGATTTGTTTTTTACGACAGTGAAATCTTTGAAAATAAAACCGTAAACCATAACATGTCGTATGACGCGCCACTCACTACCGTAGCATGACCGTGACATGTCACCGCAACATGACCACATGTCACTCGTGACCATGATATGTCACTACAATGTCATGTTTTGTCACAACATGCCATATGACATGTCACGATCACATGTCACTCATGATCATGATACGCCGTGTCATCGTAACATGTCATTATTACATGTCATGATCATATAAAAATGTCAAATTCGCGTTCTTCTTCATGGAAATGCGATCATTCAAACGAGGACGGTTTTGTGACGCTTGAAATGTGATAAAGTAAAAAATCGAAAAGATCCTGAAAAAGGATCCATCGTGCATAAAAATTTTAATTAAATTTGTATACCATAAACATGAAAAAAATTTCTTCTTGGTTTTTAGTGAGAAATTTTTTTGCTGAACCCCTTTTAGAGGTGAGCTAAAATTTTTTATATTTATCTACTACTCAAATATCATCAAAATCTTGACCTAGGGCAACTCACTCCACCTGCTTCCAGCTTTTGGAAAACCATCGAACGGATTCAAATTGTCGGACTTTTTTGTCTCCGGATGCTAATGCGAATCGTTCATTTTTCAATTTATTATAAAATTCTCCATTCGCAAAGAAAAATTGCCAATACCGAGGGTGAAAAAAATTGATAAATGTGTTATAAAAAATCATCGAAGCGTTAATACTGCAACATTTAAAGAGCAGATTTAACACGCGTGTTTCTGGTTGTATAAATCACGTTTTTACGAAACACACTTCTAAATAATGTAAATTAAAAATAAATTTCCCTTTGTAACGAAAAAAAATGTTTTTTTTTCTCGAACGCTGTTCACAATCGGTTTGTAAATCCATTGAGAAAAACTTTATAATGCCCTTTTATAAAATTAGCAAGAGTTGGCTAAAGTTGAGATATCAATTTTTTGAAATGAAACATGACAGATTTTCATTTCACCCTATTTTATCTTTGTTTAAATCGAAATTCGGCGAAAATTCGTGTCGGTGTTAGGGGTGCATACATTAAGGGTGAGGTTTTTTTTTCTCGCTATATATAAAGAAACTGCGAATACTACCCTAACCACTTATAGTATTTTTTTTGTTTATTTTAGTATTTTTTTTCACGTGCGTGAATTATGCAACGGAGATATTATGTGAACAAGATACATAAAGTCTTGGAAATTCACGTTGGTGCGTGTGCAGCGCAGACCAATTGAATATTACGGGGGAAAGAAATAAAGTGGAAATCGCATAATGTTTTTTTACGATCGTCTTTTTATAAACGATAAAAATATAAGAAAAATAGAAGATCGAGGTATAAGGGCGCGTGTAACAAGCGGCGAATTTATTAGTTAAGGCGTACACGAAGACTCAAGGTAGACCAGATAGGTTGACAATTTCGCTTCGTTACGAAGAGAAAGATTTAAATTGGTTCTTTTAACAATTTAAGCATTTAAATCTCTTGCGATTTGTGCGGAGATTTTCTTTTAAAACTCACTTTGCTCGGCGGTATAAATTCTGGTTACGGTATAAAATCGGCACCGTAATCCCACGGCACGGTTCTCGAAATCGGCCCAGAAATGCTAATAGCGTCGGCTTTAGAATCACCGGTGCTGGTAAACATACGGAAACGTCTCGCCGAAGAGGCGGCGTTTCGAAAATAGCATATACGTTAGGTATTTTGCATAGTCGAAAGATTCCAAACAGTATCTTCGTCGAATCGATCTTTAAAGCCGGTAAGGTAATTATATGTATTCATTAGCGCGAACGAATTCCAGACTCTTATGTAAATTAATACCCTATTAGATTTTTATGCGGAGCCCCAATATGCACGAGTTAAATCTACATGTTTTCCCGTAATGTATTTGTTTTAAAATGTTTATTATTTCGGGTACACCGAGGTAGAGAGATTCGTCGACGGTATGAATTTCAAATAGTGAAATTTGATTGGATGCGAGAGAGTATGAAAACAATGCAGCGGAAATTTTTCCAATTAGCGTGATGGAGAAATACGCGGATTTGAATTATACGCCGAATTTCAACGTTTTTGCGGTCAAGTAATTTTTTGTGGTTTAGCTTGATTCATTATCAAGTATTTTATCCTTGATATGAACATATTTTTGGACGCGAATTGCGAATTATTCGCGTGTGATGCGATGAACTTCGTATCGCATAGTTCGTGTTGCGGATAATAAAATAGTTTATGAATGTGGTGTAAATCACGTTTTTGTATTTACTGCCAGTGATGAAAATGCCGTAAGAGGAGTGAAAAAGGCTGTGGCGATTTTTTTACAAGTTTTGTATAACTTTTTGTTAAAAGACAACGTAATAAATAATAAATCTCCATGTTGAGTGACTGGCAATTGAGATTTCGCAGGATTTTAAATTCGTCAAGTTGACGAAGTATTCTCATAAATTAATATAGCTTGTAAAAAGAACCGTAAAATGTTTCCAAAGTTGTTGAAAATTTCTCGAAAATTATCCAACGGTTTTCACATTTTTAAAAAATTACTGAAAAATTGATGAAATTGTGAGATACCTCGTAAAATAGTACAGTCATTTTAGGTCAAAAATCAACATTAATTCCCCGGAACGGGAAATTCGGAACATAGGTGCTATACAACATGTACTTTAGCATTCCGGAACTTCCCATCGATCGGTTGATACCTTGCCCCCTTTTTGGGGGTTTAAAGGGTCCACTTTTTGGTTTTTTCGTGATAACTTGCTTAGTTGTGAAAATTTGGAAAAAATGTCTCTACAAATGTTGTAGAGAATAAAAAAATACATATTTTGGCATCAAAGTTTTTTTCGTGGAAGGTCATGCAAAGGAGCTGGAGCCAGGGGGAAAAACGTACTTCTTTCAATTCCAAAAAAACTCAATTAATTGCCTAAAATCGGCTGAATCAAAGGTGGAAAAGTTGTCACGTTCTACATTGCTTCAAAATGATGCTCAAAATAAGAAAAAATGACCGCCGTTGACAATTAATCATTTTACGGTGGTGAGACCCCCTTCAAAGAAGCTTATATTTCGTGAGACCTAACTTTTTTTGTAAAAAAATTACAAAAAAATTCTCCAAGTAAAAGTTGTAGAGCATAAAAAAACAAAAATTTTCATCCCAATAAATTTTTTGTACGAGTAGAACAAACCACAGAAAATGGCAAAAGCTGAAAACTTGATGTAGAACCTTCAAACCCCCAAAATGGGGACAAAATATCAACCAATCGGTGGGAAGTTCTGGAATACTAAAGTATATGTCATATAACATCTATAACCTGAATTTCCCGTTCCGGGGAATTAATTTTGGATTTTTTGGACTTTGCCATTTTCCCTGGTTTATTTACTATCATGTTACTCATCGGAGAATGTCTAGCTGCCACGTCTACCTACAAAAAATTTGTTGGGATGAAAATTTTTATCCTTCTCAATTTGTGCAAGATAATTATTATCTAAAAAAATTCAGAGCAAATTGCCCATATTATTAAATACGAGTAGCTTGAAAATTTCCAGGCCCTTTGAGAAAAACTGTGCTCAAGGCAAAGAATCCCCTTTGCCCCCCTCACCATCGCCGTCGACCGCTCTGGTTCCACCAAAATATTCTAATATGAGTACATCCTGTGTGAAATTTTTTTGCTAGTGGTACATTTTCGAATAAAAATGCGAAAATTTTTCATAAATTATGCAAAGATTTTTTTAAGTGACAATGGAAAGTCTTTTTAGAAATGGAAATGAAATTTGTAAAATTTAGTACTCAACTAAAATTTACAAATGGCAAAATATTACGTAGTTTCAAAAATATTCAAAAATTGCTAAGATTGTTGGAAAATTTGCAAACACTTGAGGAAATTTTATTATTTTTATTGCAAATTTTCTTGGACAAGATTCATAGAATTTTTGCATTTTTGCAATTTTTAATAAACAATTTTCGATTTTTTGCAAAATTGTAAAATTTTTGAAATTTTGTGCAGTTATGCATTAATTAGTTGTGAATTTGGTTGATAAATTTTATGTTGTTGACGCAATAATCAATAAATAATTTAAATTTTTAATTTTATTATTTTTGGCAACTTTTAGTAACTTTTGAATTTTTATTAACATAATTTTAAACTCAGTATATAGATAGGATATGTGCAATTTAGGCGTTTGTATTTTCAAAGGAGGGCCGAGGGGGCTTTTTTAAATATTGACATCCTGATTCAAAAAATTACCAAATGGAACAGGAAAAAATTTGTACATTTATTGCAAAAATACACAATTATCATAATTTTTGGTGAGTTTTTTGTTTGCAATTTGCCATGAAATCAGTAAAAATGAAAATTTGGTTAAAAAATTCCTTTTGAAGAATATTTCCCAAATTTCCTCTTCCTTTGAAACCAGGCCCTAAAGGCGCTGTATTAGTATAAAAGTTCCAAAAATGCAATTAATTGCTGATTTATGAGAAATTTTAATTTATTTCATAAGTTTTTGGTAATTTTATGTCCTTTTTTGTGACGTTTTGAAATACACCGTTGCCACATATCTCCTTTCGACCCTCTGTAAATAAAGATAATCGATTAATAAAAAATCGAATAAAAATCCAAAATACGAATTGAATTATTTTGGGGCTCTCTTCTTGCTCCAGTACTTTTTTGGAACTGGTCCCCATGAGCTTTGGTGTTCTGTTTTCCTTCCGTGGTTATATGACAAGACAAAGCTCTGTCTTTTTCTCCTTCACAGTGTCTGTCCTCGACGTTTGCTCGTTTTTGGTCAATTTCATCCTCGTCGCCGATGTTATAGCGACGTAGAAATATACATAGATAATTAGATACATTAATAATGTGTATTGAAATATACAGCCGCATAACTATAATGACGAAGTAACAGTGTTGCCCTAAACACTTATCGAAGCGTTTAGATGAAATGTTACTAAACATTGTCGATACATTATCCCACTCACCCTTAATCAGCTCACTGGGTTAGTGTTCGTCAAACAGATGACACGAGCTGCATTATTAGGAAGCAAGGGCACCCATTATCTTGAAATGTTTATTTAGCTTACCCGCCGTACAAAAAGTATCCGGAAATGGAGCAAGGGTGATTAACAAATCAATAATTTTCATTTTTTAATCGGAGGGGTGAGCTCGTAGCGTCAATATGTCGTCGACGACGTTTAAATTGAAAAGAATATCGGACGTTGATATGTCTGGCGTATTAGATTTACTATTACATGGTCTCGACAACATGTGGTTTTTACGGTCAACAACGTCATGTGTGGTTGGGTTTGCGGGTGGAAAAAAATTAATTAGTTACGCGTATTTGAATTTTTTCTAAAGCTTTAGGTAAGCGAACACACTGTTGTGAAGTTTTCAAGTGCTTGGGAACGTGACAATGGCGTAAAAATTGTGTAAATTGTTTTATCATCGTTAACCCTTTTTTCCCCAATAATCATCGCTTGTACCATCGACTACAAGGTTTGTCGCGAATACGCGGTGTAAAATTATCAACAAGTACGTGCTGCGTCGAAATGTATATAATGACGTAGGTGGAAAGACGTAAAATAGGTAATGCTTGGTAATGAGACGAGCATATGAGGAAACGCCGCATACAACGAAAAACGAAACAAGCCGCATGCGAAGTTTTCTCGTCTCTGTTTCTGATTACTTTCGCAGTTCTACTTATTTGATTAAATTTAATGGCGAATTTCGTACGAGACTACGTACGCAGCAGATGAATAAAAAGATCTTATTAATGATGACGCGATAATTCAACTCGAAAGCGTTTCCAATGTCGTGTATCGAGCGGCCAGGCACGTTGTGTTAATTAAAATAGTCTTTTTTGTCGATCCGGCACCATGCACAGCTTTGCAAGTGTTTTGCAAAGATGCGTTTCGGAGATAGCAAAAACATCGAAAATTTGCTCGCTGCTACGCGGACACTCGAGCCGTATTATTTCGTTGAAACCATTACCGTTAAAATTAACGCGCTGTGAAAAACTAAATTTTTCTACTTCATGCCAAGTTTTTAATCATCGAAGTCATTCGGCGAGGTATAATATGATTTTCTAATTTGCTGATGTTTTGCAAAAAAAAAAAAACTCGAGGTTTTTCTTCCACGCGGAAATATATATTTTACCGGGGAATTACGGATGCGGTGATTTTTTACATTTTTACGCAAATCGAAAGTACGTTTTTTCGTTCATTAGAAAATTTTATTTGTGCGGAGCAATGTCGCCGATTGTGGTGAAAATTGCCAACTTTGTGTCGTAGAAAGGAATGTCGATATTGCTTAAATTCTAAAGAACGTCGATTTTTTCAGAATTTCAAATTATTACGAATTTTCAAACTCTTGGATTTTTTTTCAATCTTGGAATTATTATGAATTTCACAATTTTCATGTAAAACTTCGCCTGTAAACGATATTTTTCAATTTTCTCGATTCATTACGCGTATATAAATGCAACTCCTGAAGGTTTTTTGGTTTTGTGTTCTTATCAAATATTCCCCAAATCTGTTTATTCTTCGTTACTAATCCGCTCAATGGAGCCATTGAGAACAATTTTATCGTTGATTTACATTGCAACGAGTAAATTCGATGGAACGAGTTTGGAAAAATATTTCTGGCAGTAATTTAATGCGATTTTGGCTCAAAAATAAAATTAATCTGGAAAAAAATTAATTTTGTGGGAACGTTTTATTTTCAGAAATTGTAGATATTCTACGAGCAAGTGTAATTGTAAATTTTATATGTTGAAAATGCTTCAAAAGCTGTTTGCTTTTCTTCAAAAAAATTTGGTTAAGTGGAGTTCTGTCATTTATAAATATACTAGCCGACCTACCCGCCCTTCGGGCGGTTTTGTCATTCTTGTACATGTAGTTTCATGCAGACATTCATACAAATGGAATGCTCAATAATTTTCAATATAATATGATAAGAAAGTAATAAACAAAGCACATCAACAAAAATACAAATAACATGTAAGTAAGAAAAAAAGTATTATGTGCTGTTGTAATACTTCAGTTCCTGTTCAAGACGGTACCGCTTAATCTTAATTTCCTCCTCTTCCTCATCTAACTTCTTGAGATCGCGTTTAATTTTATCCACGATCACCTCTGTTGGGTACTGATGGGTATCGATTGATGACACGCCGGATCGCTGCGACAAATTGAGGCATACATCGTCGAAGGAACATTCTCCCAATGCCTTCACCCGCTGATCGTCGGGGTTGATTGTAACAATAGTCGATCGATTGACATTCAGTGTAATCGCCCCCAGATATCGATTCACCGTACTGCCTTCGAGGGCAATACTGGTTACGCTCCACTGCTCCGCGGGAATTTCAGAAATCTTCTCGCCATACTCCCAAAAAGTAACATCAATTTGAGCCGTTTCGTCTTGAATTGTCGCCAGTGTCAATGATTTGGTGGCTCCGTCTGCCATGATCCGCTCAACATCCACGTGTACATCGACAATCATCCCGACAACATCAACGGAATTACTCTGCGCCTCACCAACCTTCGCGATCGGAGTATATACTGGGTTACACATCCTGGATCCACCTTCGAGTGGTGCGACCGTGGACTGCAGTGTCAACGTCCCCTGTAGTTCTTTAACACCGTTGAACTCAGTTTGTTTAATTTGGAGTTTTGTGACACGAACGTACTGATTCACTTTTATGGACGGATACAATTTTTCAGCGCACTGATTGTAGGCAGTCAAGCGGATGCTGGATTGTTCGCTCTCGTACAAATAGAAAGCGAAGTATTTTCCACCTTTTCCCTTAGTATACGATAATAGCTCGGTCACTTTGCGGACCGTGCCGTCGAGAGTAACATTGATCATTTTATCCTGAAGCGCCTTAATGCTGTTCGCCGTCGTCATGATGAACACTATGAAGAACTACAATTACAATCAATACTTACAATGCGTTACGGCGTATATAATGTTCAGAAAATTCGCATCCACGAACGATAAACACAAATTGGAAAACCTCCCGTGTAATACTAATGCGTTACGACGTATACATATAATCTGCAAAAACATTAAAATAATTCGGAAAACAACTGCTTAGAAAATACAAAACAGTTGCAGAAATTCAAACGCAGTCTTAACGTCTTTTCTAACCAGCAGTGGGTGGCTTGGCAAATACATATGTATGTAGTTGCAACGTGTAAACGGGACGATAAGATGGAGGCCCGAGCTACACGTAGGTACTCGCGACGTTTTTGCAACTTTAAAGCTTAATTACAACTTTTTAAAACGCGTAATCAAAAAAGTAATTTTAGTACAACCTTCTACACCACTAAGGGAATATTGAAACAAATTTTCGCAAAATTCTGCGGAATAGTTCCGGCGTGATGCCCGGACAAAAAAATCGAACTTCAATTTATTTTTAAAACGCGTAATCAAAAAAGTAATTTTAGTACAACCTTCTACACCACTAAGGGAATATTGAAACAAATTTTCGCAAAATTCTGCCGAATAGTTCCGGCGTGATGCCCGGACAAAAAAATCGAACTTCAATAGATTTCACACTTTAAACCGTAATTACGATCGGACCGGCGCAAATGCTGTCAATTGAATCGTCAAAGGACCTAGTCGGGTTTATGACTTTTCATTTGAGCCATCACAGGACGAAATCTGTTCAGTCTATCTTGCGTGATGCCTGGACAACGCTTTCCTTTATAAAGTAGATATATATATATTTACAAAACTTCAGAATAAACGATGTTTTTCGTGGTACTTTCTTTGCTGAAAATATACAGTTGACTTGCTTCACTGACGCGAGAGGCTGCCACGTATAACTGCCCGTGCGAGAAGCATTTTTCAGTCAGATCTATGCCAACAGTTTTAAAAGTCTGGCCCTGGCTTTTGTTTACTGTTAATGCGAAACACATTTTAAGCGGAAATTGGAGTCTTTTAAAACTAAATGGCATATCGCTTGGGATCAAAGGAATTCTCGGTAATAATACACTATTTCCAGCAGCAGTGCCCGTTAAAATAGTCGCTTCAATTAGATTTGGCATTAAACGTGTTGTGATCAAACGTGTACCGTTACAAAGTCGAGGAGGATCCAGGTTTCGCAAAAGCATTATAGGAACACCGATTTTAAGCTTTAATTCATGGGGTGGTAATCCTCTAGGTGATAAGGAATTTAAAAATTCAGTAGGATAAGTTGTGATGTCTTCATCTTGTGTTACTGAATCTATAGAAAGGTACACTATTTCCTAAAATAATTGATAAAAATGCCATGATTATAATGAAATTAGATGAAGGTATTGACTAAATTTTACTAACTTGTCCTTCGATATTAGAAAGTATTTCCTTATTTATTTCATCAACAATCGAGTTCAGAGGTGCTAAAATAGCTCTTTCTGACATGAAGCTCAAAGATTTACTTGTTATTTGACAAATGTCCGGCCACACGTGATTGATTAAATCTTCTCTGGTACTGATGAAAGTAGCAAAGCGTGTTATTTCAATATTGTCTTGTTCACTCGGAAAAGTTCCATCACCAATAGAAAGTAAAGTAGTGGTGTAATGTTGAGAAGATTCGTTCAACCTCATATTTTTTTTTAAAGCTGGTAGTATTTGTACTTGAGGCCAAAGTTTCGAATACTTTAAGGAAGCATGAACAGTATCAGCTCTCGTTCCTATATTTTAACAAAGAAAATGATTCATAATAGGTGCTATAATATAGGTATTATAAATACTTAAATAGGAAACAGAGGCGGATTTAGCTATGGGCAGAATGAGCACTCTGGGTAGTTGACCAGAAGGACAGAATTTGTGTAATTTGGAACAGGAAAAAAAAAAGAAAATCTGTAAACGATGGTAAAAAAAATCAATTTGATTACTCAAATCTTAATTTAAATTGTTTTCTTTGTTTTTTTCTCGCGAGGTAAATATGTTACTTTTTTTTGAAATTATAATTCAATGTAATATTTTTCTCAAATTTCAATAAAGCCAAAATTTAGTTGCATATAAAATTTTAAAAAATGAGGATAATTGGAAAAAATTTACTTCTCATTGGCGCCCAAATTCCAAATCCGTAATGCTTAAAAAAAGAAAATGGAAGTTTAAAAACCTGAGATAAAAAAAATTTTTTTTTTTTTTTAAATAAGAAATATTTTGGTGTGTATTTTTTTCTTATAAATTTACCTCGTTCAATTACAGGCAGCGTTTGTCGAAAATCTCCACCAAAAAGAACTGTAATTCCTCCCATTAGAGCATTATTATCTCGAATATCGCGAAGAGTTGTATCTATTGCTTCAAATATTATTTTGTTCGACATTGAGCATTCATCCCAAATTATTAACTCGCATTTTTTAATTAACTTCGCTAGTCCAGATTGCTTTGAAATGCTACAACTTGTACAGTTTGCCAAATTAGTTGGCACTTTAAATGAAGAATGCACTGTCCGGCCACCTGTTAATAATGTAGCTGCAATGCCAGAGGATGCCACTGCTAAAGCAATTTTGTTCTCACTGCGAATTTTAGCTAATAATAAATTCATTATGAACGTTTTGCCTGTGAACAATGGAAATGTAAGTAATATAAAAAATTCAATATGAAAATACTACAAAAAATCAATTGGAAGTACCTGTTCCACCAGGCGCATCTAAATAGAAAACATTTTTTCCGTTTTGAGACACACTTTGTAAAACAGTAGAATACACTCGTTTTTGATCGTCATTCAGCATCGGTTCAAATTTAATTACATAATCATTCAGTGCGTTCACATCATAATTTAATTCACGAAGATAATCAAGTGATGTTTCTAAATTTTCATTCTTTGGTTCTGGTAATCCAAAGTCGGCTAATTTTTTGCCATTGGAGATGACGTATACTTGTTTACTTAATAATGAAAGACATTCGTTGAAAATGTCATCATTGTACTCTAGATCAGGAAAATGTTGACGTAGCTTATACAAAATATCCTCGGACATGTCTTTTTTGAAACGTTCGAATAGGTTCAACGGATCGGTGGGTTGACAATACGATATTATTAGCGCAAATAATTCTCTGATGCGTGTAGGATGTTCGGTTAAAGCGGCATCTTGCATGGTATTAATCCATTGTTGGTCATTTTCTAATAGTTCCCTGGCAACGCATGTTTCTTTATATTTCGTATAAGTTATTCCATTGTAGGTTCTTAAATCCTCAAAAGATGTCGGCCCTTTAACGTGAAAAAGTAGCATCCTTAAATAATAGCAATCGGTAGAAGAAGGATGTACCGTGTAAACTCTTCCCAATGCGTTGCTTTTGAAGTATCCTGGGAATCCTGATTAAATGAAAATACAAATAAGTATGTAAGTATTAATATGTATAATACCGGTAATGAAAGGAATAAATAATAATTAATAGTTAATTGGTGCATATTTGTCAAGATTACCTTCTACAGGAATACCCTGCTTTCGTTTTTTAAATTTTTTTCCATCCCAAGTAAAATAATTTGGTACTTGCTCATATAGCAAAGTTTTCGCCAATTCATCTTTCGCAGATAGTTTGAAAAATTCGAGTAACGTTGTTGTTGGAGGATTAGCAGCTTTTTCAGATGCGTTTTTTTCGTTAAAATACACACGTTGGCCATTTTCAAGATGCACCGTCAAATGCAGAATCTATAAACAATTAGGCTTAATCATACTTTAGAAAAGAAATGAAATTGTAAAAAAAAAAAAAAAGTAACCGCTGGTGAATGATCGTGAATATGAAATCCAAAGATTCGCCAAAATCCTTCGGATGTGCTGATGTAACGTCCGTTGATAAATCTTTCTACTTCATCATATTTTAACGACACTGTTGTTAAATCACTTCCTTTACAGATATATTTACAGATGTACTTAATCGCCTTGACTGAATGACAAAATTCGACGTTGATGTGTGCATTGAATGCGTGTGACAAAACAGGATTATATGGCACGATCATAGAATTATCAATGGTGAAAGAGTTTAACTGAACAGTAACTCCTCCTTCATCAGGACTACGTCGTCGGTAGAGAGGATAACCATCGTGATCATGCCGTGTTTCCGAAATAAATTTCCGAGGATATCTGTAAAACATAAATGTTACCTAGTTTCATTTAGGTACCTTCTTATCTATTTTAAAAACATGAAAGTGAAAGTTACGTTTTGTGAGCATAAATCAAAAAATTCGGAAATAAATTTTGATAAGTATTTGAAAAAGCTTCTTCAAATTTGGAAATTTTCAAAATCAGGTATTGATGAACAATTTTTTTTACCCAATTATCTATTTTAAAAACATGAAAGTGAAAGTTACATTTTGTGAGCATAGGTAAATCAAAAAATTCGAAAATGTACTTGGGTAGGTACCTACTGAAATGTTTTGATTTTTTTCTGAAAACTGATATTGTTCCAATTAGAAAAATTTTTCGAAAATTTATTTCGTTGTAATGTGCAAATCAGCTTCTTGTATTAATTTCTTATAAAATTAAAGTAAAATACCAACCGCTTGGTACAACGATCTTCTTCCATACACGGAGCTTTTCTATTTAAATTGCCGCAAGGACCGTGCACCATATGACGTTTGACTATTTCAAATAATTTTGGGTAACGAACAGGATCTGGTAACTCTGCCCATATAATTCGATCAATATCATCTGGTCTAATTTTGGTATGCAACCAAAGAAGGATGTGGGCGTGAGGCAAGCCTGAAATTACCATGGAATTTGTAAATAGGTATCTATATTACAGCAAAATAAATTAAAATAATTCAGACAGTACCTCTTTTCTGCCACTCAATAGAACACATGTAACCTTTTACAGGTCCGAATATCTCTTCTTTTACTAAAGCTTGCATCAGCTTTGCAAGTTTCAACTTGAACACCCTGGTAATAACATCATAACGATGGGCTGGTTTTTGCGATTGAATAACTTTTGTAATTTCTGGCCAATTGGAATTGCAAGTAAAAGTGATGAATAGGTCCGCTGTTCCAAATTTTCTCACATAAGTGAGCCCATCTTGAGCCTTTTCGCTCATATAGCGAGGCCCTCCAACAAACGACGACGGAAGTACAATCAATTTTCCAATATCTTTACTATTATCAGTACTTAATGAATCTCTAAAATGAGAATATTCTTCGCATCTTAATTTCGATTGATTTAATTTGAAATACAACAATCGTTCGGCTTCAATTTTTGCGAACATGTCGACAATATATAAATTTAAAAGATCACGCATTAACAGAAGGTAGTTATCATTTCGTATCATTAAGCGATGCTGGTAAAATTGCATCGCAGAAAGCGAAGTCGTTTCATTTTTTTGTTTCAAATGAATGGAATAACCATCAGTTCCATGTGGGAATAGTAAAGGGTATTGGAGAGGATCGTAAGATTGATGTGTCTCTGTGACTCTTCGAAGTGAACCATCTTTGCCTGTAATATTAGAGAAAAAACTACCATATACTTACTTATCTACCTATGTATAATTCATGTTTAAAAAAAATCTTATTTTTGCTGAAAGTTTTAGTTTTGTTTCCAGTTTACGTTACCTACCTTCGATAATAATATCGCGATTTCCGTATTCTTCGCCTTTCAACAAAATCGCAATTTCATTAACAGATGGAACATTAGCTCTACCTTTATGCACGTTTTTTTCTTTGCTTTCTTTGATGACGACTCTAATATCTTCAACGTTATTGTTATTCACTACCTTTTCGTGAGCAGTTTTCAATTCTCGTACGTAGTAATTGTGTGAATGCAGTACAGTTTGAATTTGTTTTACTAAATCTAAATCTATATTATCAGATTTTTTTGAATAACTCTTTCGTAAAGCAGCTTCCTCATCACTCTGGCCGATAAAGTATATTTGTAGAAACTTGGATGTGTTGTTATCATTCGGTAATAAGCTTCCGATACGATGGTATAACTGCCCACATATTTTAAAAGTAGGCATGTAGCCATCGCGCACTTCTTCGCATCCGATAGATGTCATCGCAAACATATTATTGTAAGACCTTATCTGCTGGAAGAAGTTATTGCTACGTACATCTGCTCCATACACCAAATTTTCAAGCAGAGGAGGGAGCGGCTCCAAAGGCGGCAATGAAACAGCCCCATTGTGGCAGCAGAAAGACGTTTCATCCTTCCACTTTTTAGCTGCACAAAATGGGCAGCTGTATGCTAATTCGCCAATATCGCTAAATCTATTTAATTTTTCGAAATTATACTCATCAGGAAAATACTGAAAGGCAGCTCTTTTTTCAGACTCATCGGCGGCAGCTTTTTTTCTTACCTTCTGTTTACGTTTAGCTTCATTCGATTTGCGATCGCAATTCCTTTTCCGCGGCGTAGGCATTTCTTAAAATAATTTAAAAAACAATAAAAACAATAACTGGAAAAACATTAAAATAATTCGGAAAACAACTGCTTAGAAAATACAAAACAGTTCCAGAAATTCAAACGCAGTCTTAACGTCTTTTCTAACCAGCGGTGGGTGGCTTGGCAAATCCATATGTATGTAGTTGCAACGTGTAAACGGGACCGCCACGAGTCGCACGCACCAGGATTTTGAAGGTACACTTTTTCCTCCTAGGAGTTACGGAAGGAAAAAAGTGTACCTAACTTTAAAGCTTAATTACAACTTTTTAAAACGCGTAATCAAAAAAGTAATTTTAGTACAACCTTCTACACCACTAAGGGAATATTGAAACAAATTTTCGCAAAATTCTGCCGAATAGTTCCGGCGTGATGCCCGGACAAAAAAATCGAACTTCAATTTATTAAATAGATAAAAACTCTCGGAATATTATTCTTCGATAATTTTTTTTCGAAAATCATCATTTTCTTGATGGAGGAACATGGTTCTCCGGAGTAAATTAATTTTTTCTCATTAGTTTCTTTACTGAAAAAAATAATAATAATAACAACGTGAAAGAAAGAAAACGCAATCGTGACGAGGAGAAAAGATGTATTTCAAGTTTAATATTCTGACTTTGAAACGTCGATTTCAATTTTGTTATTTTGAGTTGATTTGTCGATTTCAATATTTCGATTTTAAGATTTTTGTATCAATGCGACATTGCTATTTGTAGTTTGATATTTCGACTTCGAAATATCGATATCGATTTTTTATTTCGATATTAATCGATTTAAATATGTATTTCGATTTCGATTTTCGATTTCTTGGTTGTGACTTCATAATTTTGATATCAATTGTCTGATAATCCAACTTCGAAATATCGATTTTTTTATTTCGATATTAATCGATTCAAGTATTTCGAATTCGATGTCGATGTTCCGATTGTGATATTGATTTTAATTAATTTCGACGTGTTCGATTTATTTTGATATTAATCGATCTAAATACCTCGATTTCTAAATGGTAAATTTTTGATTTCGATATCAATTGTCTGATAATTCAACTTCGAAATATCGATATCGATTTTTTTATTTCGATATTAATCAATTCAAGTATTTTGATTTCGATGTCGATGTTCCGACTGTGATATTGATTTTGATTAATTTCGACGTGTTCGATTTATTTTGATATTAATCGATTTAAATACCTCGATTTCTAAATGGTGAATTTTTGATTTCGATATCAATTGTCTGATAATTCAACTTCGAAATATCAATATCGATTTTTTTATTTCGATATTAATCGATTCAAGTATTTTGATTTCGATGTCGATGTTCCGACTGTAATATTAATTTTAATTAATTTCGATGTGTTCGATTTAATTCGATATTAATCGATTTAAGTATCTCGATTTCAATTTTCGATTTCTAGATTGTGATTTTTCGATTTCGATATCAGTTGGTTGATATTCAAACTTTGAAATATCGATTTCTGTATTTCGATATTAATCGATTCAAGTGCGTATTTCGATTTCGATGTCGATGTTCTGATTGTGATGTTGATTTAAATTCCGGTGTATTTCAAGTTTAATTCTTCAACTGCAAAACATTGATATCGAATTTTAATAAATAATTTTAGTATATAATTTGTGTAAATAATTAATTAAAAATAAAATTTTCAATTGAAATTAATTAGTAATTAATTTTCTTGAAAGAACGATTGTAAATGATTTTTGATATATTAATCAGGTCTAGCTAAATGAATCTAGCCCACAAAATTTCCCTTGAAAGAAAATGAATTAAAAAAAATATAATAAATGAAAATATAATCTTTGTAAATGATCAAAATTATATCACAAAATGAATAATATATCCCATAGAATAAATTCATTGACCAGCAAAAGCTGAACTTTGAGATTGTGTTTTCATTCCGTCATAAAATCCGGGCATCACGCGACGCTGCTTAAATAACGCTTATTCAATCTTTTCCGTTGCAATTCAAAGACGTGAAAATTTCGTAAAAATGACGCCGTTTAGGAAATAAACTACACGAATAAATCACTTTCGTGACAGTTGTACATTTTGTAACCTTCGATGATACAATAATTTGGTCAACTGTGGCTGATTCAATTTGTCACGTCTTTTCGCGAACTACACTCGGTTAACCGTTGAAGAAACGTATATGTTCTTTGTCAATTCACGCGCCGAAAAAGGAGAAGGAAAATGAAAAAGAACGGAAAAAAGACACAATCCCGTGGTTATATTTTTAACCATCAAATACGTATTTAGCGGGCACATAAAAGTTAACCATAGAATTACGTTTTCATTTCGTCCGCTAATTTATACCCTTTCGAGGTTTCGCCATTTCTCAAGTCTACGCGGGTCGCGTTTCACGGTGGTGGAACAGGGGTGGAAAAAAAACCATCATTGAAATTAATAACCAGGGTAATAACGAACCCGAAATGTCATTTTTCATCACCCCACACATTTCACGGGACGCGATGCCCGCTACCGAACGTCGCAATTAACGTTTAACACCAGCAGCGTCGAGCTAAGGAATCGCGCTAAGCTATCAATACCGAGGTAATCTACAGAGACCATTTATGAACTCGCTGGACACGAAACGATAAGCGAAAAAACTCGCCCGAAATTCCCGCCGGTATCGAAATTTACTTCCTTTATTGGAAAATCACCCCGTACCCGAGGGAGCGTTGATGCGTGTTCATCAAGATCCCCGATTCGCAGTAGGGATTTGAAATTTTTTTTCAACACTCGTCGCTTCGTTGTGTGCGCGAAATTAAGGCGATAGAATTATGAATCCTTCTCTTTTCCCTGGTGGCTTTATCCCGCCATTGAAATGAAGTTATATTTTACGTTTCGGCGAATAACGAAATTTCCAAAGGGGTTCCGCACTTTTTATGCCACTTGATTCTTAACCCTCTTCGAAGTGTAACTCCTTCTAAGTATCTTTTTTCCTCGCGTCGATACTTACCGATGATCGGAATCGATCTTACCGCAATTGCAGCTTCGTGAAAAGTTCATGCTTATACATGAATTTTCGACTATCTTTAGGGTGCTAAGTTAACGATGGCGGTGGCGGAAAAAACTACCCGGCGCTTTAGAATAAACGCTTTTACTTTTTTACGTCAACTTCATAAATTTTAAAACGTATTAACCCCCTTTATACAGATAAGCGAAGTAATTTGAAAATGGTGTACATCCAAGTGTTACTATGCCACGAAAATAAATTCCATTTTGTTATACGTAACCGAGATAAATAAAAAATAATTTCAAATAAATTTAAACGCTTGGGTTATTTTTTTTTTATTTTAGCTTTTCGTGTTGTTTGTACAAGGGTACTTTTCAAGATGCCTGCCAATGAATATCTCATTTCTACATTTTTCATTTTAGCATTTTACCTCATCTTAATGCAGACTATGGTAAACGTTTGAGCGAATTTAATCCCAATGCGTGTTTCTCGTGTTATTTATTCTTCGTTTTTTTCACCTTTTCCCTTCTTGGTCCTTGTTGTATAAATAAATTAGAATGATCATTTTTTTAATCCGTAATTATTACGGAAAAAGCGGAGTAATTTTTTACTCAATTGGGAAATTGTGTCTTGAATAAGTGAAGGGTTAAGAAATTAATCGTAATTTTCCTACGGAATAATTACGCTATCCGCGATGTACTGCTCAATTTTTTCAGCAAAAGTTATGCAATTAGCGTTACAAGAATAATGGAGGATTTTAATGACTTATTGAAATTATTGTTCTCTTATTTTGTGTATTAGAAAAAAAATGGAAATGGCGAAGTCAGAGTTTTGTATGTTGTAACTTGAAAAAATTAATGCGGACAAGCTTTTTCTGAAGATCAGTAACTTTACAACTTGTCAGGGAGGGAGGGAGGGAACAAGGACACTTTTTTGAGTAAATTAGGTAAATTAGTGAAGAATAGAAAAATTTAGGGAACTATTCAGAATTTCACGTAGAGCAGCTTTGAAACATTGTGAATAAGCCTTTTCTGAAGATCAATAACTACTCAATGTATGAGCGATGGAGGAAGAGAGGAGGAGGGATACTCTCTTTTTAAGTAGATTAGTAAAGAATGGAAAAATGTAGGAAACTTTTCTGAGTTTTGTGTACGCAGTAACATTGAAAAATTGATGTAAATATGACTTTTCTGAAGATTAATAACTTTTCAATTTATGAAGGATGGAGGGAGGGAAAGGAATACTTTCTTTTTGAGTAGATTATTAAAGAACAGAAAAATTTAGGGAGCTTTTTAGAGTTTTGTGCGGAGTATTGTAGTCATGTCTTTTCTGAGGGTCAATTCCTCGGATTTTCTGATGTTTTCATCATCTCATTGTGGGAATCATCCCACAAAAATTTGTTTGACAAAGGAGGATATGGGGAGACAGAGGAATCACGAAAATCTGAGTGTATTTTTTGCTTCGGAAATGTCTGATCTTGGCAGAATTTATACACTTGTGTGCAGTTTATTCGAATGAACTTTCTTAAAGCTTGAAAGATGGACGTGGGAGAGGAGAAGGATATGAAAGTAGATTAATTCACATATAACAAAAGTACTACTTGAAATAATGAAAATTGCAAAGTGATTCAAAATCAAACAAAGTTCTGTTAGGGAGCTGAATGAGGAGATAAAATTAATTAAAAATTGAGTGACTCTGTCGGAGACCTACAACTATCTTTTTAGCATTTTACTCGTAAAAATTTATATAATTATTGGAACCATTTTGTTCAATGAAGTGACGTCATTTCGATATTTATAAAAATTTTTATAGTTCTAGCAAGAATTTTAAGAGGTCTCGTGGCCTGAGGAGATGACAAAATGTGTTTATAAAACATCAGAAGTTCAGAGCATTAAAAATTTAATGAAAGAAACGGGTAAATCAAACAATCAAAAAGTTTTTGAAATCGTTATGTGATTATGAGAAAGAAGGGAATG
The DNA here is from genome assembly GCA_003261595.1 of Maconellicoccus hirsutus. Lineage (NCBI taxonomy): Eukaryota > Metazoa > Arthropoda > Insecta > Hemiptera > Pseudococcidae > Maconellicoccus > Maconellicoccus hirsutus. Next base: position 152,141 of record QBDW01006856.1, read on the forward strand.
GTCAAGGGGTGCGAAACATGTCTCCGAATTAGTTGAGAAGTTAATTTGTCAAACATTTACAACATTCTTTATACTTTTTTTTATCAAACCACAAACTCACAAATTATAGGGAACGTTGCGCTTGGGGGAAAAACTAATTTGGGAAATTTATGTGTATCGGTGACGTCATTGTTATGATTTGTTTCCTTTGAAGATTCATTGAACATAATTACTTTATTATGAAATGTTAAATGTTTGTTTTTTTTTGTGTTTGAAAAATAATTCGAATGAATTAAAAATAATGAACAGTTACAAAAGTGTGCGACGAATTGAGAAGCAAAATATGAATAAATTGTTTGATACCCACGTTATCTTTTCATTATGCTGGTTCCTTGGCTAAACAACATCGTAAGTGTTGAAGTATCAGTTAAACATTTCCTTTGGAATTTTTTTCACATTCTGATGATATTCAATACGGATCAGTGATGTTTTCTTATAGATCAAGAATTCAAGATAGTAAACAATGTAAAGATAGTCGTATGTGTACTAGTGACGTCATTTCTATTTTCTTTTCGGAAACGCCAAAGAAACAAAGATCAATTAACCATTTGAAAAATGTTTCGTAAGCGTTCCACTAAACACTTGCTCCATTTTAGAAATATTTCTCGATTACGCGCCGATTTAGAAAAACACGTGGAAGGTGCGAAGCTGCAGTAAACTACGCGGAAGGAAAATTTCCACAGCTGCTCGCGTATTTTACGCGTGACAATTTTTCGTAATTTCTATTTCCAATTAACACGAAGAAAATAATATTATTCTTTTGGGATCGCTTTCTCGTTTAGTTTTCGCAACATCGCTCGTTTATAAAAACAAAGCATAATTTAAAATCTCGCCACAGCGATATGTACTAAGCAGATATACGATTTCAAAAACAGAAAACGCTACGTTTTAAAATGGCAACAATAGAAAACCGGGTAAAAAAAATTGACGTCATAAAATTGGTTCTTATTTGCTAGAAAATCTTTTAAAGCATTACTAATTCATATCACATTCAACATTTCGTAGACGATCCTTACAATAATTCCAACAATCTATTTAATCAGCCAGTTAAATTAGAGGAAAAAAAATTCTAACATTGTACACGTTTGAGCATCCGCTCTATTAAATTGGTACATCGTTTAATAATCGAGATAAAGCCGCACTTTCGTAGTTATCATGGTAATATCGTACAAGAGAACGTTTTTTTGGAACATGCAAGGCGATATTTTCAATTTGCCGGAACTTTTTACCTCGTTTAAATCGTTAATTATATGCTGGTGTTTTTTTTATGGAATTTGCCTGGCCAGCGTCAAAGGTAAAGTTTAATCTTTCATTAGTTTAGTTAAAAAGCTTATACGGATTGTTGGTCGCGTAGAGGATAAAAAATCCTAATTATTGACATTTTTCTGCGCTGACAATGAGAACGTATATTGATACCGAATAATGGTCTTCTTTTTGGTTTTTGTGCTTGCGACGGGGACGTATCGATTTTTACGTCGGATTTGTGATAATTGAAAAGTTTTATTTGTGGTTTTAACGTAAATTCCACTCCAGAGTGAACGGTATTGGGAATTTACTTTGATGTTTTGAAAAAATTTCCTATTTTTGTATTTAATGGATGGAAATTTGAAGCCATGGATATGAGAAGTGTATTTTTTTTATATTCTTCGGAAAATGAATATTTCCAGTGATCGAGCAGGTGCTAGGTGATACTTTGTTTTGTTGTATGCATAATGAAGTAGTATATTATGCAGGCAGTGGAAGTAAGACATTGCATGACGTGCTATATTGGCGCCATCGTAGTCGAGTGAATGTGTGAGTTGTGTGATATCATAATACTGCTTGTGTTATGAAATATTTTACATTTAACATATACAAAGTATTAGCACCTACTCAGAGGTCAAAATTTTACTTAAGGAGTTGGTGAATTTATCCTTTTTGATCCTGGAGTGAAAGGGTCATCTTCCAACCATGTGAAAAAGTTCAAGCAAATTAACCAAAAATGGAAGAAATAAGTTCAAATCATAATAATTTTTTAATTTTCATGAAAAACCGTCCAAAAATACTTTTTATGATCAAAATTCTCAATTTTCCATATTGGAACTCCTATCGTTACCCCTCCCCTCGCCTGCACCTTGCCCCTAACGATCTTTAAAAAAGTATAAAAAATGTGAAAAGTGCAAAAACAAAAGTTTTGATAAGATATATTTTTTTGCAGTAAACCAATTAATTCAAAAAATGAATTATATAATTCCAGTAAGATATGTTTCAAAGCAACTCCCTTCCCTTCCCCCTCCCCTCCCCTAAAAATGGAGTTTGTACAAAAAACTTATTAAGTTAAAGTACAACGAAAGAGAACGATGTGTCCAGATTTATTTTCCTCAACTTTATATGTACTCACACTTTTCATTTCAAGTTCACTCCAAGTTCACAAAAAGCTCTCAACATGAATTAGGCAACCTGAACTACATGACATGAGCATTTTGATGTAGAACTGAGGGAGCTTTTCTATTCATTTTTCGGTATAAATATTGACATCGAGTAATTACTTATTTTTTTATCAATTTTAAAAAACTGCCTCTTGTAAATAGTCCTTTTACCAACCAAGCGTTGATTTGAGGTGAAAATTGCAAATAAAAAACTTGTGGGAAATGAAATGAGATTTTTTATTTTAATATTTTTTTCGTATATCCCCAAATATTCGAGTATTTTGAAAAAGTATAATTTTTGGCGTTTTTACTTCAAAATTATCTCTCGCAATGAATTCCCTCGACTATTAGTAATTTTATCGGAAGTATACAAATAGCCACGAAAATTGTTTGAAATTAAGAGAAGTATATTTTATCAGAACATTTTTTAATTATAAACTTTTCGAGGTTTTTTGAAAACCTCGATAAAAATAGAACTTCAAACATCCAAGATGAAGTATTTCGATATAATATCAAGAAGACCTTGAAATATATCGAAGAAATCACTTTAAAAATTACTCGAGCGTTGAACCCTTCAATACCTCAAACCAATACTAGCGAAGTTTTCCATTCTAAAACCATTTAAAATATTTTCTTCGACCTGATAAAAGCTTCGAAGTAAAATACAAAACAAAGCAGAAAACTTGGGGGAAAAATTAAAGAAAAAGTACAAATAAACATCAGAATTAAACTGTATACGTTCTCATGGCTGGCGAAATTTTTAAAAAAACGTTCACGTTTCACCGAAGTTATTAAAAAATTTCAAATTTTCTTTCATTCAGACGTCGTTTTTACTTCAACACCACGAATATTTCAGCGTTTACTGTTTAATAAATAACAATTTAAATTCCAAATTAAAAAAGGACGCTGGATATTTTAAAACGACGCGCAAAAGATTTAAGACGCCTCGCTGAAAAAAATCTATTAAATAAGACGCGAATAAAAATTTTATTTTTTTTTTAATTATTCGAGAAATTAACGAATCCGTTTTATTGGGAATTTTTTCAACTGTTTTATTTGTTACAGACATCCGAGACGATATAAGTAAAACGCAGAAGGAGAAATTAAGGAATGATTTGTTACTACATTACGACTCGTACGCGTTACCGGATTATAAAAACCCCAACGATGTTAATATTTTAATGTTATTCAATTTTGCCGAACTGGTAATGATAAATGATGCGATAAAGTTACATCTACGATTCATCAAAAATATACAGTGTCATATTGCGAATATGAATTCACGAGGCTAAAACAATGTTATCGAATTATGTTGCTGCGGCGCGAATTAGGGTCTTGAAACACAAGAGGATTAACGCGGCAACCAGCTGCTTTTTAAGTACCACTCGGATAGATATATGTCTTTTAGTATAATATATATATCAGGGGTAACAAACGGTTGTGTGCAATCTTTGTATTGTTTGGAATCAATAATCACTAGGTCATTTTTTACTTTTTCTGTATTCATTATATTTTATTTTACAGGATTATACTAAAAATGTCATCTCGGTTAATGGTATCGCGGTGTTGGTGCGTTTATTGTATTTCCAATGGTGCAAAAGTTGATCACGCCGAGCATTGTTGATGTTTTATGTATTGTTTCAGTTCTGGAAGGATAAACGGTTGGCATGGGATCCCAAAAAGTATAATAACATTGAGAGTATACGCTTAGATAATGAAGAAATTTGGAAACCAGATATAGCATTGTATAATAGGTAAGTTGAGCATTAATTATTACAGGTACGAGGTTAATAAGTCAAGGCCAATGACATCTTCGAGTTGATTTACCATTATTAACGCAAATGGCTGAAAAATTTTTGAAGTACATTTTTGCACTGCAGCATGAAACAATCAATGGACGATGAATGCTCTAAAAATATCGCAGAAGCTGAGTAAACTTACTCAGGGGCATGTTCCTTTGCTGGCCTCGGACGCTTTTTTACGCACACCTAAACCTCAACCCTTAATCATAGATAACGATTTTTCATTATATTTCAAAAACTTTGCTCAACCCATCATACACCTTCATAAATTCAGTTAAATCACAATATATTTGCTTTAAGTTGAATAAAATTTGTGTAGATAGCTTAAATTTGATGAAAAGTTTACTCAAAAATTTGTAAAATTGTTAAAATTTCGTTTAAATTGATTGAATTTGCTTAAAAATAGGATAAATTGTCGGAATCTTTTTAAAAATGTTCAAAGTTGTTTAGTGTTTGTTTAAAGTTGCATCAAAGTTGTGTAAAACGATCAAATTGATGAAAAATTTGCGTAAAATTGCATAAAAATTATTAAAATGTCGTTACAACACTTTGGAATTGATCAAAACTTAGGCAAAATTGCTTAAAATTCAAAACATGGGTGTCAAAATGTTGTTACAATTGTTCGTATTCCTTCAAAATTGCACAAAAGATGTGCAAAATGAAAATTTGCTTAAAATTGCATAAAAACTATTAAAATGTTAAAATAATTTAGAAGGGATCAAAATTTGTTTATTTGTTCAGTTTCAAATAAATTTACATAATTGTTGACCAATTCTAAACCGTTGCAACAACATTTTAATAAGTTTTTTTTGCGATTTTAAGCAAACTTTTCATTTATTTAATCGTTTTGTACAACTTTTGTGCAATTTTGAGCAAATACCGAAAAGCTTTGAATAATTTTAACATTTTGGCAATTTTGCGCATTTTTAAGCAATTTTAAACAAATTTTGATCAATTCCGAAGTGTTGTAACATTTTAATAATTTTTATGTAATTTTAATCAAATTTTGATCAATTTTGAGCTATTTCATCAACATTTTGACGATTTTGTGCACTTTTAAGCAAGTTTTGATCAATTCTAAACTACTTTAACAATATTTCAACGCTCTTTAAGCAGTTTTAAACAAATTTTGCTCGACTAAACGGTTTTAACGACATTTCAATAGTTTTTATGCAATTTTATGCAAACATTGTGCAACTTTGAACAATTTTGCGTAATTTTTAAAAAATTTTAAACAAATTTTGATCGATTCTATCAACATTCTTATCGCATGTTACGCCTTTGTTTTGGAAAATATCCATTGGTAAAATCATATTAATGACGAAGCAGGGTATAATAACCTTAGACGTTCGAAGTAAACAATGTGGGCCTTTTTCTTTGTTTCAATTCAAACAAACCGAGGTGGTTTTTTGTATATATCTTAAAAGCAATATTTTTTTTTTCCAGCGGTCATATATTTATTGTCAGTATATAGTAATATCACGCTCGTATGTACATGTTTATTCGTCTAAAAAAAAAGCACCTCGAGAGAAGCCTCAGTTAAAAATTTTCTTTTAAAGTAGAAAAGCAGCCTTTTACATTATTCATACGAGACTTCGAATATAATTCATTCGTATTTTCTCAGTGGATATTTGCCATTCATCCTTGTGTATAATTTTTCACATGCGTGACGATATGCTCGATATAAGTGGCACATGTTTTACCATTCGCGAACTATCCGGTAGCCGTGTGTTTTTCTTTTTCGATACTATGTGTTTTCAAAATTACGTATTAAGAAGTTTATTTAATAGAATGCGGAAACGGTCGGCGTGTTGTTTAGTTTTAATTTTTGTAGTGATTAGCGGATTATTTCTAAACAAATTAGAGGTATTTTGTTGCATGAAGGTGAAAAGTTGTTATAAAAATACGTATGTTTTGAGAGAGTTTCTAAACGGTGTAGTTTATTTGATATGTGAAATTTTTTATTTGTATATCTCATTTTCAACTATAATTTTGGAAAAAAATCATCAAAATTAGTCCATTGATTTAACAAAGCAAATTTGGAAAAATAAGGCAGTACTACTTTGTAGAACACAACTTGAAAAATTTCAATATCATTTTGGCTAAACTATTTTTATCATATTGATAAAAAAACCGTGAAAAAAATAGTAACAGGTTGTTAAATTGAAAGCGCCACTTTCGCCAAAAAAAAAATTACGAAAAGAAAAATAAGTAAATAAGGAATAGATTTAAGTACACAATTCGTTAATAATTGCCTTTCAAGGAGGAAGAAAATAATGAAAAATAAAAAGTTGAAGATCGAAAAAAAGACGATTTTTAGCGTTATTAGATGACGTAGGTACAAAGATTTCGATTACTTTCGCAGCAAAGAAAAACCTACCGTCGAAGGTTATTTTCCAGGTTTATTTTACGAGAAAATGGGGGAAAAAAGTTAAAATAAGGAAAAAAGAAAAAACCATGCACAAAGCTCAATTTAAAACCCTTTTCTTTATTAATTGTTGTAAATAAAGCCGGAAAAAAAAAGTTATTTTGCTAAACTTTTAGAAAAATTTATTTGGGCGAATATATTATCTTTACTCTTTTGATCCTCGCAGACGCATAACCGGCATTTCATTTACTCTCTGTAAACTGCATCAAAAAAAACAGTTTCGAGAATGTGAAAAACTTCGTAGTTTGATAATTTTTTACATTTTTATCGTCGGCAAACACGCTTTTTTCTACGATCGAAATATTTTTCGTAGTTTTTTACACGTCGAGATAAAGATAGTCCTAAGCGTGGCGCGAGTTTACATTTTACGTTTGAATTCGCATTTTGTTTAAATTCTATTTCATTTTTCGGTTAGATTAATTCTTATTTCGAAGTTTTCCATACATTGGGATTGCGTAACGAAGTGAAAATGTACAGGAAAATTGCATCTCTCGTTGCTTATTTTTAATCACGGTTCGATAAATTTCGTTAACGTTTAGCCGGATGTTTACCGTGCGGTGATTTGATTAAGTTTGAAAATTTTTCCCTTTTGGAGAATTTTACTTTTAAGTAGTTTTTTAGGCGCGTTGATAAAATTGTGGAAATGTTTTCAGCGCTGATGACGATATGCGCGAAGATTTCGGAAAAACTAATATCGTTTGTCATTATAATGGCTCTTTGACGTGGGTAGCGCCTTCATTATTTCGGGCATTTTGTCCGCTAGACGTATTAAACTGGCCATTTGATACGCAAATATGCGAATTAAAATTCGGTTCGTGGTCGTATAGCGGTGCTAATATCGATTTGAAATTGCGTAATATAGTGAGTAAAATTTATAGTATTTTTTTTTCAAACGACCGCTGTTGCGGTTCGACTAAATGCGATGTTTTCATCAGACTCAAAATCACGGGTTTTTCGCCTCCGAATGGATCATTGTAAAGGTCACATCGCAGAAAAATTCAATCAAGTATGCGTGTTGCGAAGATAACTACATTGATATTACGTACAGCGTTACTGTACAGAGGAGGCACAACGCTTTCAAGATGTTCGTACTTTTTCCGGCGTTCGGTAATTTTTCACGCGTATTTTTAATTTCCTTAGTATTTCTAAGTCTGCGTGCGCGGGTTGCTTCGGATTTGACGACGTGCGAAATGTGTTTAATTGGTGCGAGGTTCTGAGTGATTGTGTTCATTTGTCATTTTACCAACGTGGCCGAAAATATTGTTTCGTGCTTCGCATCGTACCCATTTCCACGTCTTCTGAAGGGATTTCGGTGTAGTACTCGTATCATCCGAAGCCTAAAAGATGCTCTGTAAGCGAGGTCAATCGATCCTGATTCGCATTTTTAGCTCAATGGCAAAGATCAATAAAACTGAATGTAAAAAGTATTAACTTCCCATTGCCTTTTGAGATTTTACCTTCAATTTCTATTTTAGCGAAATTTCAACCAAATGACTTCAAACTTTGGTCATAGGTGAAAGTTGTCTGCTTGAATAACATGTATTTTTTCCAGAATTTTTTGCTTACTTCAACTCCCTTGAAATGCGTTTCATTACTTTCGATTGAGACCCCCTCCCCTCCCCCGGTGAATTAATGTTTTCCCCAAAATAAGGAAATTTATTGTGTATCAATGTAATTTGTTTTTATGTATCGAAAATTGGAATTTTTAAAATCTGGTCATATATATTAAAACCACATAAAAAACCCCTTTTTGGGATACTTTTTTAAGCAAAATCGTAATAAAAATGAATTTTTTTCGTTAAATATTTTTTGGCACATTTTAGACTTTAATATGAGGAAAAAAGTTTATATTCAATGCAACAAAAAAATTAATAGTTTTCGCATAAGAAATTATTAAAAAACTAAAAGAGTACGGCAGTCGAATAGATGGAGCACTCGAAATTTTGGTTTGGTCGAGAACTAGGAATGTTGATTTCCTTTACTAAAAAACTGAAAGAAATTATTCTGTTCTCATAATATTTCAAAACATTTGATTTTTTACGCTGATAATCACGATTCCATTGAAAAGCTGCGTAGCTGAGCATAGCTTCAGCTCTTTTCGTGACTTCTTGATGGATAATTTTATTAATAATATAATTATACAAAATATTTAGAAGAGTAAGTTTCCTTCTTCCCCCAGCCCCTCAGTCTATCTCTGACTAGGTGATTTAATTTTTCCATTGAGCCACAGATATCTTTGACTAGGTGATGAATTATGATTATGAATTCCCTTGAATTGAGAGATGTGTGCAGTACAGCAATGTTTTGGTGGCATTTTTGGTTTGTATTTAGGCCACAGAAGTCATGAAAGTGAAACTTCCTTATTTTTGACATTTTCATGTCTTGGCTAAAGCACGCAAACTTGAAAATCGTCACGAAAAAACATCATGAAGTTTTGATATTTTCACGTCATCATAGCATGTCACAAATGACAAGTCGTTGTCATGGTTTTGGGTGATACATGTAATCATGTCATGATGGCCTGTTAGGATGACGTGTCATGACGATATGCCATGATGATGTTATGATAATAGGTCATGGTGACTCGTTATGTTGACATGTTATGACTTGTGAGATGATCATTTTGTCGCTCTCAAAACGTGTAATGCGTTGTTGTATATTCATGTTTGACGAAAAATATAATTTTTTCATGTCATGGATGACGTGTCATTATCATGGTGAATTTTCATGGTTGTGAGTGACAGCGTTGATATTTTCATGTCATTATAACATGTCATAGATAACGTGTCAGTGTCATGGTGAATTTCCATGGTTGTGAGTGGCATGTGATACATGATGTTGGATGACGTCATGAAAATGTCTAAATGTCTCACTGTGTTGAGGACTTATACGCAAGCTGTTGCTTCACGTTTTTTTATTATTGATTAATATAACATAAAGTAGTTACAGAAAAAATTGACCATAATTTTCATATTTATTTAATTTTACACTTCAGCTCTGGCAATTCTGACTCTATCGTTATTTTGGATACCACCGCAATCCTCGATTAAATTCATGTTAGCGGCGGCTGACTTGATCCTGTCCTGTTTGCTATTGGTGTTCTATGGCGAAAAAGTTCCAATTATGTTACACAAAGTTCCTTTAATAGGTTGGTATATTATGGCGAAATTTAAAAAAAATATAAACGCCATAGCGGGCGTAAAAAAATTAGCTTTTAGCTAATCCTTTGAGGGAAAGTTAAACGGAGTATTTTTCCAAAGGGAGAGTGACGTACGCGAACGAAATTTAAATGCGATAAATAACGAAACGCCGCCATGTCAACTGTTCATTATTTGAGTTTTTTAATTGAAAATACGTTCAAAGTGTTTTGATCCCCGCAGCGTTGATTAACATATAAATTAATCTAAGATTGTATGTTTTTTAATTATTTCTTTATTGTTTGTCCCATTCGGAGGGTTAATTTTTCATTGTTTTTTTTTTTCGCAGTGAGATTTTACGATAATGTGTTTTGTCTGTGTTTATTGTACATGATTTTTTGCGCGGTTACGTATGTGATGGCGGAGCCTGGATTTCGATGCAGGATCCCTGTACCGAGCGCTGCGGCTTTGTTTCTGGATTCTTTTTTAGTTAATTATTTGATATTTCCGTCGGAGAAGGTGAGTGCGGTGGGGTTATGTTGTGTTATTTACATGTAAGGGATTACGAGGGTTTTTATTTGATCTATTTTTTGTTGATGAATTTGATGGAGATGAGACTTGGAAACGGAATCAGTTTTATTTTAACGAGTGGAAAGTTTTTTAATTTTTTTTGACTTAATCGAGGATTTGGTTGTTTTTTTTCAAATGATTAATCATAACATTTTGATTTGGTAAATTTTTTTTGAAACGTTGAAAAAGACCATCTTCTTACATAGAGAACTTTTTATCATTTTATTTCAATTTTTGAACCCCCGATCTTACATATTTCTGTATCTCACAGAACTTGAAAAATGCCCTAACGACGGGCGCATTGGAGGAAAACGGTCTCAATCCGATTATCGAAAGCGAAAACGAAGTAAATGCTGATCGTGTTAATGGAGTGGAATGGTTTCTTATATTTGTAATGGTGAATCGAGCGTTATTTGTGATTTACTCAATACTGCTGACGATTATTTTATTCAGAATAATTTTGTTAGTTGAAAATTAAAATTAATATTATATTTTTGTTTTTTCGAGCATATACTTTCAAGCCTTTAATTTTAGGGTAAAGAGAGGAAAAGTCGAAAATTGAAGCAAATTGAATATAGGGATTATATTTATTGTTTTTAAAAATTTGACTCGCGTTGAAAGGAATTCCTCGTTGGAGTATTAATATTTTATTAATTTTTGGAGCTTGGTTTACAAAATAGAACAATTTTATGAAGTAGAATTGAAAAAATTACAAATCTTGAATTTTTTCTATCAAATAAAATTACCCAGACAAAACAAAGATAATTTACCTTATTGGGAGAAAAGACTAAAGGGATCGTTATGAAGGAACTTCAAGCATCCTGTTTTCGAAGCGGCGTTTTCTTGTTGAAATACTCTTGCTGAACCTCACTCACAGTCTTGCCTTTGGTCTCTGGCAAGATAAAAACTCCGTATAAACTTACCATAAAACAAGACGCTGCAAAAGCCCATATTGTAAATTTGATACCAATATGTATCATCAATTTCGGATAAATTTTTAATATAAAGGACCAATAGGCGTAGGCGAAAATCCCATAAAGACCGTTCATGATACCGGCAACTTCATACGGGAATAGTTCGCCACCGAGAACGAAGCCAATAGGTAATGCTCCGACGTTACATAGCAACACGTAGACGAAAAAAGCACCTGGGACTAGCCACGCGTTGGGTTTATCGTTTAAGTGATAATAGAGTTCTTCGTAAGTGCCCACAATTACCATACTTAACGCCATCCCTAATCCGGATATCGACAAGAGCGTCTTTCTGCCTGATTTGTGCATAACATAAGGTGTGATCAAGCCTCCGATGAAGCCAACTGTCGAATACATAATTGTAATTTTGGAACTATCGAAAGGGATTTTTAGTTCGTCTAGAATTGTAATGGTGTAGGCTACCATTATCGAGTATCCTGTGTGTTGTAATAGGACTATTAAACAAACAGCGATGCATAATTGTGATCGCGCTTTTATACAGTTTCTAAGCGTTTCTTTTAAACCCATTTTGACATCAGATGAGCTGGCGGTTTCCATTTCTTGTATTTCTGCTTGTAATTCGTCCTCGTTTTGGCAACGCAACGAGCATAGGGTTTTTACGGATTTTTCTTTGTTGCCTCGTAAATACATCCAGATTGGTGATTCTGGTAAGATGATTGTTAGTAAGAGGCATAAAATCGAGAAGACCGCGTAAACTAACGCGACGATGTTCCATTTCAAGAAATACATCATCAAGTTGCTCAATAACACGCCGATATTGTATGCGACTTCTATGGTTCCCAGAAGAGCGCCTCTATGTTCGGTTGTGGCTATTTCGCAGATGTAGGTTGAAATACAAAATGACATCCCTGTTGGAGGAATAGGTAAATGAAGAAAGTTCATCTGACCTTGAAGAATATCAGAAGTCATTTTACCTCCGCCAAGTCCTTGAATCGTCATGCCAATAAGTAACATGGTGTAATCACTGGAGATCGATACCATAAACCAGGATATGATGAATGGTATGAACATCACCTGTATGAAGAATTTCCTACCAAAGAAATCCATAATGCTGCCCGAAACAAGACACCCGATTGGACTTAGCAAACCAAGAGAACTTGCTGCAAATTCATCATCACGAGAAATACATCAATGAACATATAAAGGAAGAATTTACCTATCCATAATTTTTCTTCATAATGGATACGTATCTGTGAACCTTCGGAGTCTAATTGAGGGAAAAGGAATGCTACGTAGCTTCTGCTTACTCCAACGAGAATGTAAACCATCAACGTTATAAAAACATAGCAGAACTGCAAAATTACAAGTTTTTTTGAGAACGAAGATAAATACAATCAAGTGAGCCGAAGTGTGTTTGACTTACTTCTTTGATGTAGCCTTTCAATGGCAATTTTCCTTGTTTTTGTGCATGTAGAAGACCTATGGAAGTTGCCCTGAACATATTTTCGTTAATGAAATGATTTTAAAAGAAAGCTTAAGTGAGGATATGTTTGGGTTAGGGAGAGAAAGGGTAACAATGGAAGTAATTCTTATGAATTTTGGTGAAAATTCACCAATTAACTCAGGAAAGTAGATTATTTCAATACCTGAATATTCAAAAATTCAAAAGAGTTGAGGAACTTTGAGGTGAATACTCGAAATTAAGACTTGTCGTGAGTGTGTAAAAGATCAAAATTTTATACTTTTCGCAAATTAATGTTTTTTTATTTTTTAAAATAATTTTTACCAGATATTCTTGAGGGGTCAAATTTTTTCAATTCAGGCAATTTAAAAAAAAATAATTCCTTTTTTTCTTATTTATTTATTTACCAATTTGAACTGTAACAAAAAAAATAACTTACTCATATTTATGTTCCATATCAAAAAAGAAATTCTCGTAAAAAACAAATCAATCGATACGTCAACTTATTCAAAAATAATAGTAAATAAACAGTCTTATAAAGTAAGAAACAAACGACATGAACTGTTTGCATATATAACTCAGAATGGAAACGAAAGATCAAATCAATCATTTCAATATTTCAACCATTTTCGTCTCTCATGAACACCACTTCAATCAGTGTTGTCCATGATGTCCAAGGTTTGTGAAGATGGCCAATCACACCTCTATAAAGCTACTGTCTACTAATCGATGAGGTATTCATTACCTGCACATCGACATAATATCCATGATTCAAGGAGTTAATAACATTTACCCTCAAATTTTATAACATATTTTTTTCAAACATGTCATGATTTTGTATTCATGTTCATGCGTGAACAATCGAAACCATTAACACATAAATATTGATAAATAACTACGAAAAGGTTAATTTGTGGGTTGTGGCAGTTGTTACGAGACAGAGTAAGACATTGAAATTTTAATTAAAGTCCAATTTCATTTCTCAATGAAAGATTCATTAGATTGTTCGCATTGGAAAATTCGAGGTAATTAGGGAAGTGAAATGTTATGCTGAACAGGCATTTACTTCGGGACGTTTCTTCTTTTGGAAATACTGTTCTTGCACTTCATTCAATGTTTTACCTTTAGTTTCCGGTAATAGGAATTTCCCATATAAACACAATACCAAACAAGAACCAGCAAAAGACCATATTAAACTTTTGATCCCAAAATGTAAAAGTATTCGCGGATATATTTTCAAAGTAGATGCCCAATAAAGATTTGCGAATACCCCATAAATACCATTCATCGTACCTCGTACTTCATTTGGAAACACTTCGCCACCTATAATGAACCCAATAGGATATACTCCTATGTTACAAGCGAATACATATCCACAAAAGGCAATCGGTACAATCCAAGCGTACAACTTGACACTTTCATAGTAAAATAACTCCTCGTATATGCCAACAACCACCATACATAACGCCATACTCAACGAAGACAACGATAAAATAGTCTTGCGACCTAACCTGTGCATTAAAAATGGCGTTGCGAGGCTACTTACGAAACCACAAATTGAATAAAGCACCGTAACCTTTGAACTGTCATATGGTAACTTTAATCGGTCAAAGACCATCAATGTATATGCAATCATAATCGAATAGCCAGTATGTTGCATCAGGGCGAATAAAACCGTAACGACGAGAAGCGGTTTCCATGCTTGTGTGATGTTTTTAAACGTCCCAACCAAAGTAGTTTTAACTGGTTCGTTGCTATCAACACGCCTCTGTATATCTTGTATTTCGGATTCGAGCTTTTCTCTATTGGCGTCTCTGATTGAGCATAGTACCTTGATGGAATCTTCCGTTCGACCTTTGTTGTACAACCAAATCGGTGATTCTGGTAGGAGTCGTACTGACATCATGAATGTCAACGAAAGTATCATGAAAATAATCGAAGATACGTTCCAGGTGAAGTTATACATTGATAGGTTGCATAACATGACGCCGATGTTATAAAATATCGATATGAAACTTAGCAGTGCTCCTCTACGTTCTCGCGTTGATATTTCCGATATATAGACGGAGACACAAAATGACATTCCTGTTGTAACAAACAGATTTCATAGAAGAACTTGGATTAATCGAAATTCCTATTGCGTAACCATGAGTGACGTCATTTTCTTTGAATGAGAGCTGGTGAGCATGGCCTTTGCGTAAAAGAAAATGTAGTCATGATATATATGAGGAGGAAAGGGTGAAACGATGTTATTACGATTTTTTTCCCCTTACAAATCGATCAGGAGAGGCGTGATTGTTGAAATACTATAGAGTCATGTTTTCGCACCCTCTGCACATTTTCTATAATGTGGTGTGCTTTTTTTTTTTATACGAAATTTTCCCCTCAAAAAAGAAGGAAATCATCTACCAAACGGGATTTCTTACCTGCTCCGAGTCCTTGTAACACCATTCCCAAAAAGAGCACCTCGTAACTTTTGGCCAAAGATATTGTCAGCCAAGATAACGTAAATGGAAGAAAGATCAACGTAAGAAATAATTTTCGCCCAAATAAATCCATCAACGTGCCAGAGAATATGCATCCTAGAGGACTAAGGAGTCCTAAGGAACTAGCTACAAGAAGACCCGTGTGTTAATATTTAAATAAATCGTAGGACTTGATTATGAGAACTCGAGATCAACTTACCAAGCCAAGATTTCTGTTCGTCACTCATCTTAATTATTGAGTTTGGCTTTTCCAAGTAGTAAAGTAAAAATGCCGTATAGCTTCTGGTCATGCCCACGCAAAGGTATGCCGTCAATGTAAGAGCGGCATATCTTGCCTGTAAAGTGAGGTCAAAGATGTATGATTTTTTTTAAGGTTGCAGATTTTATATTGATTTAGTTTGTAACATTCTTAATCGTAGAATGAAGTTGATTTGAAAATCTTCATAACAGAATTTATTGAAATTTAGAATACTTGAGTTGTCATGAACGAAATTTTATGAATTTATGAAAAAGACCAAAATGAAGAAACGATGATGGGAAATGGGAATATAAGTCAGCATGCTGTATGCCATTTGGAAAATTTTACAGATGAGTATATCCAGGCCCGGCAAGAAGGGGCATCGGGCCTGCAATCCGCAAATTTTTCTCGGGTTATGTCTCATAAGTTGGGGCCTGGGGTTCAAAATTACAAAACATTAAAATAATTACAAGTTACCAACACGAGAATCTAAAAAAGCTCTTCTGTAATTTAAATTTTTTTAGTAGCTATTTTCGTTCAATTAACATTTTTCTACACTTGAGTCCGTTTTTTTACATGTTGCAAAAATTAAAGAGTCAGAAATAAAAATTTGTTAAATATGCCAAAAAAAAGTTTGTGGTCCGCAAAATTTTGCAGCAAGGTTCGAGTTGGCTTTCACCGGCCCTGAGTATAGCATAATTTTTTACAGTTTCTCAACTTTCAAAATTCAGTCTCAGAAATATTCAGTTTTATGGATTTGTCGCAAAATTTTTAAATGGATTTTCAGCGATTAAAAAACAATAAAAACTTTCACGTCAAGTATATGCCACGTTATAAAATGTTTATTGCGACAATATAATTTTAGCAAGTTGGCATATTTCGCATTTCGATCATTTAAACGCAATTGAAGAGTTGAGATATTTGAAGAAAAAAAATGACTAAAATAAGAATACCCATGATCACTTACCTCTTTGAAAAATCCACTCATGGAAACTGGAAACATCATAGTGCGTTTGTAAGTATCGATAGTTCACAAAAGAATGATGAAATTTTTTTTCTTAGTGAAGTGGTGTTGACGACATGTTAAATTTTTTATACTCGTATTATCTTATCATTTCGTTCGATTTCATGAGGCTTTGTTTGATTTTGAAAAGGTGTCATAATGGGTAAGAAACACTAATGCATCTTGTTTCGTGACCAATTTTAAGCCCAGTGTTTGTTTTAGTCGTGAACCCTTTTACTTATGTCATGAAGTATTAATAGATCGTGATGTGATCACTAGCGTGATGCAACATGATTCAACTTTAAGTGAGAATTTAATGAGAACGAATTTTTTAAATTATGATGTGGTTCATGCTGGTGGTTATTTTAGGTAATAGGGGTTGTTCAATACCTACTTGATTATTTAAGGATATGAAGGATGTATCAGTGGAATTATTGAAAGAAGAATAACATACACAAATGTCAATAGTTTGATTTCTGGAGCTGAACGATTTTCTCAAAAATACAGTTGTATTTGTTCTCCTGATGTCAATTGCGCATAAATTAATGAATTATTCGAATTTAATGTATTTTTGGAATTCTGAAAGATGGATGCACTCTTCAAATTATTTCATTAACCATTCTTTGATGAATTTCAGAAACATGAGATATACGCAAAAATGATTATATTTCGCATTGTTGGTATGTAACAGCGAATACATTGTGAAATTCACTTTTGAAGCATTATTCAAAAATAATTTTATTACTAAAAAAAATCACAATACGAAAATTTTAAGTACTACCCAGCAAAATCTTATACATGTAGAAATTAAAATTAAAACATTAAATGCAATTTGACTATTCAGGCATTTTGTTCAGCCCTCATTTTTTTCGATGTTTTCTTTTTCCTAAAATATTGTTCTTGTACTTCATTTAAAGTTTTGCCTTTAGTTTCGGGTAAAATATAAATACCATATGCAGCGACTACAAAAGAGAATGCAGCAAATGTCCAAATGACAACTTTAATACCGAAAAGATTCAAAAATCCTGGAAATACTTTTAGTGTAGCGGACATATAAAAATTATCAACAGCTCCGTAGATTCCATTTAATATACCTCTAGCTTCATTAGGAAATAGCTCCCCTCCGAGACAAAATATTATAGGATCAGCCCCAAGATTACAAGCAAATGTATTTAGGTAGAATGCCAAAGGCACGATATATGGAAGGATTTTATCTTTTTGTATAAACGAGGAAAATATTTCCGCATATATTCCAATAATTACCATACCTACACCCATTGTAAATGTGGCTAAAAATAAAAGCGTTTTTCGGTGCATTTTATGCATAAAAAATGCAGCTGCTACGCTGCCGATGAATCCAATCACTGAATACTCGATGGTAAACCTAGCACTGCCTATTGGTAGATCTAATGCTTCGAAAACTTTAGCTGTGTAAGTACTCATTATTGCGTAACCGGAGTTCTGTAGTAGAGCTTTGACCAGTATACTCATAAGTAATGGTTTCCAAGCTCGGAAGATATTTCTAATAGTTTCTACGACCGAAGATTCGATTCTGTTATCTCGCGATTTCTCCATATCTTCTATTTCATCTTTCATATCGTCAGGATGTAAACATCTCAAAGAACTTAATGCGTCTATGGATTCTTCTGTTCTTCCTTTGCTGTACAACCATGTCGGAGATTCCGTTAATCCTATCATTAATAAGGTGCAAATGATGGCGAGGAGAGTGTATAGTAATGCTACGGTGTCCCATTTCAAGTAATACATCGACACGTTACATAGTACTATACCCATGCAATAGGCTATTTGTATGAGCCCCAAGTAAGCTCCTCGATTTCGAGTTGTGGAGATTTCCGAGATGTAAGTCGAAGCACAAAATGACATACCTATTGAAGCAATAGAATTAATGGCTATGAGCTATTTGAGCTTATTGGATGAAATATTCCTTAATCCATTACCTATGCCGAATCCTTGAATAATCATTCCACAAAATAACATTTCGTAGTTTTTCGCAAAGCTGATAATCGCCCATGAAATTATTAAAGGAATGTACATAATAAAGAAATAGGCTTTTCGCCCAAATAAATCCATCACAGTTCCTGATAGTAAACATCCCAACGGGGACAAGAATCCAAAAGCGCTGGCTGCAAAAAAAAAAATGTAAATTATTGATAAATTTTTAATCGGCTTTATTCGCATTAAATTGTTTTTATGAATGTGTCACTAATCATATGCTAGCATTACCATATAGCTCAAGGGGATTTCGATCGTGGAAGTATATTTTTGGGAAACGTCTTGTGTAAAAGGGTAATTTGTGTATTCTACAAAAATCTCCTTTCCTTATGAAAATTCTCATCCCTCGAGTTGTTTCCAAAACCAGGCTCTTCTGTTCATCATATTCAAGTCCTTTTTGACTGCAGATTTGATGTTTGGGAATATTCAATATCCTTCATACATGTGAACTTTACCAAAAAGAGTGATTCTCAAGCGTCCTGCAATTTATCACGCCAATTTTCATTCAATAAAAAAAACTTTTGATTTCTACGTGGTCAATTTTTTTTTTGAAAAAATGCTGGAGAAAAGGAAATACTTTTTTAAGAAAAATAATTCGAGGTATTGAAGTATTAGGGATTTAACTTTAATTTTGTGAATTTTTCGGAAAGTTTAAACGAAGGAGAAGGAGGGTGACAATTGATCTGCTTAGTTCAGGTGTAAGTATGTTATTGTTGAATTATTAATATAATGTAAAAGCTCAAATTACTTACCAATCCATGACTCTTGTTCTTCATTGATAGTAAATCGAGAATTAGCGAGTTTTAGTTGTTCAGCTAGAAACACCATGTAACTTCGGCCAACTCCTTCGAAAATGTAGACAGTCAAGGTTATCAAAACAAATGTCACCTAATAAATCAAGTTCATGTATCCAGTAGTATCGAAAGATTAATTTTATTTTAATTATTCTTGTTTTCTGTCATATCTAATGTTTTACAAGTCGTTTGTCTTATTAATTTTTTTTTCAAGACCTGTATTAAACGAAGAAAAAAACTCCGAGACCGTGATTTAATTTAATTTCAAAATTAGTTGTTTTCGTTGAGCGCCATGTATGTCTCGAAAGCGAATGCAATGAAGTTTTCGCTATAAATGGCGAATTCATGTCAGTTGTGCTTGTCGAGAAAAAAAATTACTTGTCGATGGTGATTAATGTTTGAAAATTTATTCAAATTTATGTAAACGTAATCAATTAATTTTTTATGATTTTATTTTAAATATCACGTGTGTTTATTACTTTTGACAATTAATTTTCAAGGGTATTATTCACGTTTGAACACTTATGAACAAAACGTTTCACTGGTCATATGATCTTTGAGTGTCTCTCAAATAAATCGTTATCTATTAATAAATGTCAAACGTGTCAAACAGTCTGGGGAAATCCTCGAAGTTGAAACAAAAAATTGTCAAGAGATCAATAAAATTTCTTTCGTTGTTTTCCAAATTTTTATTTAATGATCTGTAGCGGTATTTTAAATATTTAATTATTCGATAATTTTTCACCCAACGCGGTGTTCCCATTTATACTTCAGATCTATTTTTTTTTTCATTCGGTTTTAGTTTTTGATTATATTATTTCTTTATTTCATGTTTAATGATTACAAGACGATGCAATATTTGGTATCGCACTAATTGATGCTAAAATTAATTTCAATTCTTTTTATTCGAATTACTTAATTGCAAAAACTTCGTTAAACTTTCGATTGTCGATATCAATTCGATGTATCAAATTAAAAAAATTTATCCGGTAGTTAATATCTTGATGCGAAAATTTACATCGCGTGTAAAAAGACGAATAAGTTATCTCGTTTTTTTTATCACATTAGATAATCGGAATATGGGTACTTTCTGTGTGATAATTAACATCAGATATGTTATCTACGTAATTAATACCAAGGCGACACTGACAAAACAAATTATTTTTAATTAAATGATGAAAGCTAGCTTACCTCCTTGGCGAATCCGGAATTACGAAATTGGAACTTCATTTTAAAATTTTTCTACACGGAAAAGATAAAGATGAAAGGAAATTTTACATTACGTTCACAACGCGATTCCCTTCTTTGGTGCATGCATTTCACGGCGGCGTGCGTTATTCACGCGGTTTCATAATTTTTATCTTATCGTATGAGAAAACTGAAAATTTCAACTCGAGAAAACTCACAGGTTTCGAACGCGAGAAGTGTACTCAGTAGGATTTACGTTATCAATACAGAAATTCATTAAAGATTTATCGAGCCTTATCGCGCATTATTGAGAAGGTTACCCCACTGTTCGCCCCACTCTAGGTGCCGATGACGCGTGTAGACGGTGCTGAATGAACTTCTTTATTAACGGTCATGGGTTGACATCGTAGAGACAATTCCAAAATCACGAAATTCTTACGTGAATATAATTAGACGAAATTGTTTTGTTATCGATACTATTTACTGCTCGGTTTGACATTTATTGCCAAAAAAATTTGACGATACCGTCGTAGGGTATTTTTAGTTCGTGATGTATACAAGGTGGAACGTATACGAGTTCAGATCGAGTATCTTTCTGTAAAACTTTGAAAAAATTATGCTAAAATGATCAATTGAAAAAAACTAAACGAACGAAGATACACTACTAAATAATTCATTATATGCTTATTCGTTTTACTCACAGATTCATACAGTGTTCCCATTAGCGTATTCGAAATTGGCAAACAACGAAAGGGCGTGCATCAGACAGTGACAACTGATTTAGGTACATTTACGCAGCTGTGTATGTATTTTTAAATTTCTAACGAGGCTTTCTTCTCGCTTCGCTGTTAATAGTTTTCGATAACTATTTACCTATTTTACGTACAGTATTTAAGTACGTTTTGGTGGGGGAGGGAGGGGGCGCTGTGAATGCCAAACGTTCGATTTTTGTCATCGATACAGAAGTGAAGAAAGGTCGTATGTTATAAATAATTTCACCTGAAGAAAACTGGGTAAACATGCAAAGAGGCCAAAAATTTTACTTTCTTGTTTTGAATTTTGTTTTCATTTCGGTGTAAAATTTTCAAGGTGAAAATTTCAAATTAAAAACGAAATTGGTTTTCTTGAAAATTTACTGCAGAGTGCTGTGTTCCTTGAGCTTGAAAAATTTTCTAATAAAATTTGTGCTTTATGATTTTGAAAAAAATTGTAATATTTTCTGTACTTTGCCCTTGGGACCAATTTAGACAATTTTACGAGTAAAAAACTCGAAATATGCCCGTACATAATACTTCGAAAATTCGTAAAAATTTGAATAATGAACCTCGAGAGATTAAATTTTGCTTTCAGAGGTTTCTATTTTTTTCGTTTGAATCGATGACATAACAGTGATATTGCTAAGCCTATTTAATGTAAAATCGCGTTTTTTCTGGATTAATGAGTGATTTTATCAGTTCTATGAAATTTAAGGGCAAAAGTTTGCATATATTTGGAATCGTCTCGAAATATTCCAACTTTTTTATTCGAACTATTTTTTAATTGATCGATCTCCGTAGATGTAAATTCACGTTGAAATTTACTTGTTTCGTTGAATTTCTGAACTTCTCGTTTTGAAAATCCCTGTTGCGACTGAAATGCAAAACCAAATGAATATATATCTTGATATGGAATAAGAACGTAAAAAAATAAAATATTTATTTAAAAAAAAATTAATTCAAGCTAGTTGATTATCACATGTCTGTTTCTTCTTTCGAAAATACTTTTCTTGTACCTCATTCAAAGTCATACCTTTGGTTTCTGGTAAAATGAACAAACCGTACAAAGTGATCACAACGCAAAACACCCCAAAAGACCATAAAATAACTTCGATGTGGAAAATATTCATAAAAGTAAGGTAACATTTCATCGCGACGGACCAATAAATATAGGAAAACGCGCCATAAAATCCATTCATAATTCCTCGTACCTCATGAGGAAATATCTCGCTACCAGCACCATATGCAATAAAAATCATCCCAGCGTTGCATGCTAATGCATACACGTAGAATGACATGGATACAATGTATGGAAACTCTTTGGTATCACTGTTGTAAAAAATCTCTTCGTAAATTGCCACAATAACCATGCATATTGCCATGACGAATGATGACGTGGCTAAAAGGGTCCTTCGCTTCGTATTGTGCATGAGGTACGGTGCAGCTATGCTACCAACTGCACCAAACATGGCATATGTGATTGCAAACTTTGAACTATCCAATGGCAATTTTAACCGATCGAAGATTAAAATCGTGTAACTAAATATAATAGCGTATCCTGTATGTTGCATTAAACACTGTAAAATTACCACGACAAGTAAGGCCTTCCACGCACCTATGGCAGATCGTATCATTGTAATTACTGACAGTTTTGGCTTTCCGGCGCATGATTTCTCCATATCGTCTATTTCACTCTTAACGCCATCATTATCCTTGCATCGAAGGGAGCATAACGTTTGAATGGATTTGTCCATTTTTCCTTTGCTGTACAACCACACCGGAGATTCTGGTAGAATGAAGGTGCATATCGTGAGAAGTAAAGAAGACCCGGCAAATATCCACGCCGCGATATTCCATGCCACGAAATACATTAGCGAGTTGCATAACAACGCGCCTAAATTATACGATACTGGTATAAGTCCCAGGAACATTCCTCTATTTGATGAAGATGCTATTTCAACGATATACGTGCTCGCACAGAATCCCATTCCTGTGCAAAGTAAAGACCTTATGTAGTAACGAAGATCCTTCTGACTGAATTCTTACCTAAACCGATTCCTTGGATCAACATTCCATAAAATAGCATTTGGTAACTTGTCGCTAATGCTATGACAATCCATGAAATAATTTGTGGTATGAACATCACGATGAAGTATAATTTCCTGCCGAAGAAATCCATCAGTGTTCCAGAAAATACACATGCGACGGGGGATAAAATACCTAATGAGCTGGCTACGAAAAATATCCCATAAGTGAAGTTTAAATTTATATTAGAGTTTTTATTTGAATATCTAACCGATCCATGATTTTTGTTCATCATCGATGGTAATCGGAGAATTTGGGAGATCTAATTGGTGAAATAAGAATACTATGTAAGTTCGTCCACATCCCAAGAACATGAAAATAGTCAACGTGATCAATGAAAAAATCACCTGGGGACATAATTATATCAGTGGTACTAGCTATTTAACTATCAAAAATTTAGATTAAATGAGAATATGCACTTACTTCTTTAAAGAATCCATTTACATAGATCTGGAACTTCATTTTTTTGGCTTTATTCGATCACGATCGCGCACCTTGGCTCTTGGGATTTATATAAAACTGAAATCAATATATGACTTTCTGTCTCTCATATCTGGCTTTATTTCAATCGCTTTATATATTTATCTTACCACTCAAAATTATTTTTCATTCTTGAAGTAGATACGAATTTACAACTTGGCGAAATTATTTTCATATGTTAAAATATCAAATTACTCATCTTTAAAAAGATATGTAACATAAATTTGCTGGTATCGTAGAGCTTCGACAAATTTATCTAAACAGATAATAGACTCGAGCGTAATATTTGTAGCCTTGTTCGTGAATATCTTCAAGTTCATGGATGTAGATATACATTTTTGGCTGGTTATCAAACAGTTTGAAGTGTCAACAGTGTGCGTGATAATATTTCTATCTGGCGTTTTATCGTTTTTACTCTTCGCATAGGTAAATAGTTGTTACGAATCACGTGGTGAAAATTAAAAAAGAATGGTTCAAGTAACATAGACGAACCGGAATTCCAGTTTCATAGTGTATCTTTCATTAAGCAAATTAATTTAACGTTGAGGCAGTCTTAATAAAGTAGCAATTGAATAGCATTTTTGTGTCATCTGCAAGAATTTTTTAATAATAACGGTGAAATCAATCAGCGTACTGAAACCGGTTTTAGAAATGGTTTTGAGCACTCCGCAAGATTTCGGCCTTTTTAAATGTGATTTTTATATCACAGCTCTCGACAAAGAACTGGTTATTGGTGAAATGGAGTTGTTGACATTTTTAAAATTCCAATGCAGCTGTGGATTTTTTTTCTTAGAAATAACGCTCATCATTCTACTAAACGTTTATTGATCGAAATTCAATGATTACCAGAGGCGTAAGTAGATGAAGGATTAAATGAGGGAGTTAGGCTGAAAGGACTCGAGGAATTAGAACAGACCATAGATAGAGGAAGGAGTTGAACCTTATTTAACACAGCTTTGATTTCGGGTAAAATAAACAACTGTACGAAGTGATCATATCACATATTTGAAATGCCAAGTTTTCATCAAAACAGGGTACAATTTCAAAGTAGCAGATCAATAAATAAAAAAGAACGCTCCATAAAGTCCATTCATAACACCGTGTACTTCGCTCGAGAATATTTCTCCGCCTATACATAACCTATTAAAATTACTTCAGCGTTGTAAGCGGTCGCGTACACGTAAAACGCTTTGCATACCATATATGGAAATACTTTTTCATTACGATCGTAATAGATTTCTTGGTAGGTGCCTATTGTTATTATGCATAACGTCATGATAAACGAAGATATACCCAGGAGCGTTTTACTGTTCATACTGTGCATTAAGTAAGGCGCCCCAATGCTACCGAGAACGTCGATTATTGAATATGTGACCGCAAATTTCCAGCTATCGAGAGGTAAATTCAATTTATCAAAAATTAAAATCGTATAGTACAAGATAATCACGTATCCTTGGTTTTGCGTCTAGCATTGTAAAGCTACCAAGACCAGTAATGGTTTCCACGCGCCTGGAGCTTTCTTTAGAGTTCTAATATGGTTATTTTAGGCTTGTCGGAGTATGATTCCACTATGTCGTTTATGTTGTGACGGATTTCGTCGGGTGATTGGGCATAAGAAGACCTCAGTAGGTTGCTTTACGAATAAAGCTCAAATGAAATAATGTAAATTGATGAGTATTATATTATTGAAAAGAAAACAACACAAAAAAAAACCAAATACAAAAAATATTCAGTCAGTGGAGTGCAACTGTGCCAAAAAGTGTCATTTTCTTCAATCACGTCTGACATCTTAAACCTAAGCAACTTGTTCATCAGGCTTTTTCCTTTTTTGAAAATATTTTTCTTGGACTTCATTCAAAGTCAAACCTTTGGTTTCGGGTAAAACGAAAATACCAAATAAAGCAGACATCATACAGAAACCGGCAAAACCCCAAATTAACGTCTTGATATGGATCACGTGCATAAATGTCGGATACAATTTCATAGTTGTTGACCAATAAATATAAAAAAAAGCACCGTAAATTCCATTCATGACACCGCGAACTTCATTTGGGAATATCTCTCCACCTATGCTGAATCCTATCAAAGTTACTCCAGCATTGCAAGCCATAACGTACAAGTAAAATGCAACAGGTATGATGTAAGGATAAGGTTTTTCGCTTTGGTGGTAAAAAATTTCCTCATAGACGCCTACTGTAATTATACTCGAAGCCATAATAAATGATGCTACAGCTAGGAGAACCTTACGTTTAATTCTATGCATCGAAAAAGGCGCAGCCATCGCACCAAACACACCTGTAATGGAATATATCACCGCAAATTCCGAACCACTCAAAGGTAAATTCAATTTATCGAAGATTAAAATTGTGTAGCCGAAAATAATCATAAATCCACTATTCTGCGTGAACACTTGTAAAAGTACAGTGATAAGGAGAGGTTTCCAAGCACCTGAGATTTTTTCAATTAATCTAGTAAATGAGGTATTGCATTTTCCAACATTTGATTTTTCCATATCTTCTATTTCGTTTTTAATACCGTCGATATTTGTGCATCGCAGAGAGCATAGTATTTGTACAGATTTCTCTTTTTCGCCTTTACTGTACAACCACATCGGAGATTCTGGTAAAAGTAACATCAACATCATGAAGAAAACGGACAATGCGACGTAAATAAATGCTGCGATATTCCATCTAACAAAATACATCGTCATGTTGCATAACATTGCGCCAGAATTGTAAGCTATTGGTATCAGGCCCAGTAAAGCTCCGCGTCTTTGTGGAGATGCGATCTCTGCCATGTAAGTGCTGCAAGTAAATCCCATTCCTGCGTATGAATGTAATATTAATATGAGAATTTTTAACGTCGGATTGAGAATTACGAGTTGATAGTACCTAAATTAAGCCCTTGAATGATCATTCCGCAGAGTAGCAGTTCATATGTTGTCGCAAAACCTATCATAGTCCAAGAGATTATTTGTGGTATGAACATTATGAAGAAATATAATTTTCTCCCAAGGTGGTCCATCAAAAAACCAGAAAATATGCACCCAAACGGAGATAAAATTCCTAGTGAACTTGCTGCCAAAAAAATTCAGTCCTAGCATTAATAAAAGCAATATCTAGTTGATGCCCGTGAAATGGTAAAAATTCACCAATCCAAGACTGTTGTTCGTCATCTAGAGGTATCTTAGAACCTGGAAGATCTAATTGATGAAATAAAAACACCATGTAACTTCTACCAACTCCGACAAACAAATAAACGGACAAAGTTATTAGTGAAATGCACACCTGTCAAACATAAAGTCATTTTGGGAGTCGTCCTTTATTCAAAGTACCATTAGGTAGATAAATAGGTCGGTAAGCATGAACAGAAAGAATGAGCAATGAATAAAAATACTCACTGTTAAGTTACTTACTTCTTTGAGTAAACTGGTGGCACCGATTTCAAATGTCATTTTTGAAATTATTTTCCAACTGATTCCTTTGCGACTGCCACGCGAGAAACTATTAGTACGACTATTCTTTTTATTTATAATTTCAGCTTTTATGTACATCAAGTCGATAAATTCTCAAGAGCACGTGTTATCTTATCGTTAATACGATTTACTTTCAATTTACTGAAAAGATAGTATCTCGCAACTTTGTTTCTTACCAATTGTAAACTATAAAATAGCCTTTTCACGTTCATAATTACAAATTCGCTCGACGTTTCTTTGATTTGTAGTCGAAATAAAGTGGAAGACGAAATTAGTAGAGTGTTATAGCTGTAAAATTTGTGTTTTTCATTTTTTGTAACCTTTGAATTTTTTTTCGACATCTCGACTAAAATTCGGATGAAATTTTCAAACGAAAAAATCATTTAAATTAAACGAGAATTAGTGCAAAAAATGAAAACATAGTTTCGAGCATAAAAACACAAACAAGAATGAGACAAAAATTTGGTGAAGGAAATCAGTACTTGGGCAAAAACCTATTTTACTTTTTACTCTATAAACATTGTCTTTAATTATCTCAAATAATTAAATCCTCTAATTTGGTTTTAAAATATATGTATATAATATATAGGTAATTGGTAATCTGGGCTTAACACACATTTTCGTTCTACAAGCCACTTCATTGCAAACAATAGGACGATTGTTATTTGTCATGTACATGTCAACGTAATTTCTAAATATAAAAAATTTCTTGGTGCTGATCTCCTGCATCAAATTGCATACCTTTTCATACAAAAAACTGGACTTTTTTTAAGGATACAAAAGCTTTGTTAATATTTTCCACTGGACTCCAGTAGTTCGTTAATATTCACACGCCTCTTTGCACATGAACTTCGATGCAGAACAATCATGTACGTACGATGAACTATCGACACGCACAGCATATAAAGGAAGTGACTGCTCATAAGTGACGTTTTTCTCATCAATTCGTGAATTTCTTCTAAACATCTTTTCATGATCTGAAAGTGCTTCTAGAAGAGGGAAACATCGTTCTGTACAATGCCGCAAACCTCACCCCTCCATCTCACATAGTTGGAAAGTTGGGGTTTCCTAAAAATTATACAATTTTGAAAATTTTTATTTTTATTACAAAAATGAGGTTTGCGGCATCGGAAAGAGCAATCCCCCCCCCCCCAACATCCATCAAAATGATATGTTATGATTAGAAATTTTTCATCATTCAATAAAAATAATATCCGCACCAGAACAATTAAGGCAAAATTCTCCTCCTCACAGAACAAACCGCACATTCTATCTGTTTTAGTAATTGAGCTATTATTATTCAAAATGGGTAGACATTGGAAAAAATTTTTTGAAAGAGCACACTACTCCGTGAATCGGAGGTTAGGCAAACATGCATACATAGACTTAGTTCATGTTGCGTTGTTGCTGAATGGAAGGACTCTATTCTAATCTGAAACACCCTGTATAAAAAAAACAATAAAAAGAAAATATATTTTACGACTGCAGCCGTGGATATGGTTCCACTTTTCAGGTTAACAAGACATAGTACAAAATCTAAGTAACAATTTCCAAAATCACGTCTTTTTAAACTTAAGCAACAGGTTCATCAGGTTTTTTCTTTTTTTGAAAATATTTTTCTTGGACTTCATTCAAAGTCAAACCTTTAGTTTCGGGTAAAATGAATATACTAAATAAAACGACTGTCATGTTGAAACCAGCAAAAGTCCAAATTAATGCTTTGATATGGAACATGTTTGTAAACGTTGGATACAATTTCATAGTTATTGACCAATAAATATAGAAAAAAGCTCCATAAATTCCATTCATGACACCGCGGACTTCATTCGGAAATATTTCTCCGCCTATGCTAAACCCTATCAAAATTACTCCAGCATTGCAGGCCATGACGTATAAATAAAATGCTACAGGTACAATGTGATAATAAGGTTTTTCGCTGTGATCATAAAAAATTTCCTCATATGCGCCCACTATGATTGTACCTAAAGCCATAATAAATGATGCTACAGCTAGGAGCACCTTACGTTTAATTCTATGCATTAAATAAGGCGCGGCCATCGCACCAAGTACACCGGTAATGGAATATATCACCGCGAATTTCGAACCACTCAACGGTAAATTCAATTTATCGAATATTAAAATTGTATATCCGAAAATAATCATAAATCCACCATTTTGTGTCAACAATTGTAGAAGTATAGCTATAAGGAGAGGTTTCCAAGCACTTAGGATTTTTTTGATCATTATAATTAGTGAGATTTCGACTTTCCCGCTATTTGATTTCTCCATATCGTCTATTTCGTTTTTGATGCCGTCAATATTTGTGCATCGAAGAGAGCATAGTGTTTGCAGAGATTTTTCTTTTTTGCCTTTGCTATATAACCACATCGGAGATTCTGGTAAAAGTAACATTGACATCATGAAAAGTACGGATAACGCGGCGTAAATAAACGCCGCGATATTCCATTTTATAAAGTACATCGTCATGTTGCATAACATTGCGCCAGAATTGTAAGCTATTGGTATCAGGCCCAGTAAAGCTCCGCGTCTTTGTGGAGATGCGATCTCTGCTATGTAAGTGCTGGCAGTAAATCCCATTCCTGTGTATGAATAAATATGTAATATGGAGATTTAAAATATCGAATTGTAAATTACGCGTCGATATGTCTATGTACCTAAATTAATGCCTTGAATGATCATTCCATAGAGTAGCATTTCATAGGTAGTCGCAAAGCCTATCATAATCCAAGAGATTATTTGGGGTATGAACATAATAAAGAAATACAATTTCCTCCCGAGGTAGTCCATCAAGAAACCAGAAAATATGCACCCAAACGGAGATAAAATTCCTATTGAACTCGCTGCCAAAAAAAATTCGGTACTACGCATTAATAAAAGTAGCTCAGAGTCGATGCTCGTGTAAAAATAAAAAAATCACCAATCCAAGACCGTTGTTCATCATCTAATGGTATTTTAGAACCTGGGAGATCTAATTGATGAAATAAAAATACCATGTAACTTCTGCCAATTCCCACAAACACAAAAACGGACAGAGTTATTAGTGAAATGTACACCTGTGAACATAAATTCATCTTACGAATGATCCTTTTTTCAAAATATCATCAAGTAGGTGATAGGTGGCTGACATGAAGAGATACGGAAATAAATAACTAGATTTATTGCCAAATTACTTACTTCTTTAAGCAAACCAGTGACGCGAATTTCGAATGTCATTTTAAAAATTATTCAACCGATGCGTTTGCGACTGCCGTGTGAGAAAATATTAGCACAACTATATTTTTATTTAGAATTTCATCTATATATATCACCGTCGTCGGTGAATTTTCAAGAGCGCATGTTATCTTATCGTCGACACGGTTTATTTTCAATTCACTGAAAAATTGTATCTCACTTACAATTTTGTTTCGCACCAATATTATAAACAGTTATATTGACTTTTTACACTCTTAACTACAAATTCGCACGATGATTGTTTGATGTTTAGTCAAAATAAGTAGGGCTAATAAAATTGGTGGAGTACTATAGCTGTAAAAAAAATTAATTACAAGCATCTCAATTGGCAATATACTTGTTCGTGCTTGAATCTGCGGGCGCAGAAATTAGACTAATTAACAGCGTTCGCGCACTTGTCTCGGTTCCCTTTCCTCGCATTAAGGTTATAAATGACATTTGCACTCCTGAAGTTTAAAAAGACCCGATAGAAGTGATTCCTTTGCTCATTAATTTTTGAGAACAAAAAATTTTTCATTTTTGTTGGCCCATGATGCGTGAAATTCTTTTCCAAAAGAGATGTAATATGGGCAATATAAAACGGCCAAGATCGAAGGCATATGAGTCATCGAAGAATTGTTAGCTTTGATGTGATAAATAGTGCCATAATGTCACAATTTTATCAATACGCTTATATTTCACCAAAATGCAAGAAAAATCTGCACTTGAAAAGTGCCAAATCAAGTTAGTAATGTAGTTCGTGTATAGATAGCGCCTCTACGTTTTACTTTCCCACACCACGGAGGTGTACAATCCACAGCTTCCCTTTTCTCTATCTACAGTGCGATTCCATTGTGTGTTGTCACGGTAACGTGCAGCTATAAGGTATAAAACGCGAAGCGATGGGAACGAATACATATAGTGCCATCTATCGAGGAAACTTGGAATTACTGGGTTTGATTCTTATGCGCAAAAATCTCACTATTCTAATAGATATGTAAAAAAATGATCTATAGTAGATTACTTTTATTTCCTGCTGTCCTAAAACTTGGCCCTCGCAGTTTTATTCCATAGAGATTTCGATGGTAGAGTTTTCACTCATTTTTGCTGTTTCTCTCGTATTCTATTGAAATATCCTCTTCAGCTTTCTTCCTTCCTAGACCTCATTTTATAACCAAAAAAAAACTGTTTTCTTTATTTTAAAGAAGCAAGCGACTCAAATATGAAGTGAGACTATTGATACATAGAATGCGCTGCAACGAAATGTTAAAAACGGGATACTTGAACTGTAATACATGAGAAAATTATGGTTTAAAAATTTCTACTCGAAAACGAGAGAGTTCTGAAAAATTTTTCATCTCTTGTAATTTGAAGAAAATTGAATTTCTAATTTTTTGATATAAAAACAATTAAGTTTTGACCATTTTTAAAATTGTAAAGCTCATTTCTTCTTGCTGATTTTCAACTTTTTTCAGCGTTTTATAACTTCGTAACTCAAATTTTTTGTATATCTCGAGTTTGTAGAATTTTTTCTTCTTTTTAACGATGAATTTTGCTATTAATTATTTTATGATTATGCTAGTCTGTAGGCATTCATTTTAGCGTCATTGACGCATTGCTGAAAAGAGGAAAAAATGCTGAGAATTCGAGATTTGCAAAAAATTGAGAATTTCTGGCATAATCTTAAAGTTGCGAATACAAAGTTACAAGACATTGAAAAAATCTAAAAAGAGCTTTACAACCGTTAAAATGATCAAAATTTAATTGTTTTTATATCAAAAAATAGGAAATCCAATTTTCTTCAAAGTATAAGAGATAAAAAATTTTCTAAAGTTCTCTCGTTTTCGAGTAAATATTTAAAAACTTCAATTTTCTCACATAAAACAATTCAAGAATCCCGTTTTCAAGTGTTTTGTCATAACGCCACCAGGTGTCAGCCACTTTGAATTTCATTGCCAGTTGATCAGATCGCTGTGTTAAATTCCTGTAACCAAGGCGCATATTTTTTACTTCAAAGTTTAAATTGAAACGAAATAAGTCTTCTATCTTATCTTATCATAAAGTTTCCGTTCTTATGGATGTAACTTTATAAGTACTGTTGATATCTAACTTTTTCCATAGATGTTTCTTTGCATTTTCAATTATCAATTCAAACCTTTTTTTATATTAACAAAATTTTTAACAAAGCATTTATTGAAATCAAAAAGCTTAAAAAATGTATATGAAAAGAAAACAAGTCTTGAAAAAATAATTAAAATAAACACGTAGGCACTTGAAAAACATAAAACTACATGTTTCACTACTTGGGGTACAAATTTTACTACTTAATAAGTAATGATGACGATTAAAAAAATCACAGCTGAAAAAAACTAGGTACATGTTCCGAGTACATTTTTCAGTCTGATTCAATCTTTGGACACAGCTTAATTGAATTTTATACCCACTTACCCAATGAGTATCAAATCATGCGTCTTGTTTTTCAACCGTTTTTTTCTGTTTCTTTTTGAAATATTGCTCTTGTACTTCGTTTAAAGTTTTACCTCTGGTTTCGGGCAAAATAAAAGCTCCAAATAAGGTGACCACAAAACAAGACGCAGCAAATACCCATAGAACTACTTTGATACCAACAGTAATCATAAATTTCGGATACACTTTTAACGTGGCGGACCAATACATATATGCAAATGCACCATAAAGTCCATTCATTATACCTCGTACTTCATTGGGGAACAGTTCTCCTCCGACGATAAATCCAATCGGAAGTACTCCAATGTTACAAGCCAAAGTATACACGTAAAAAGCTATCGTTACAATATATGGGAATATTTTTTCACTTTGATCGTAAAATATCTCCTCGTAAACTGCTACTACAACTACACAGACCCCCATACCAAAGGAAGACAAAGCTAGGATACTTTTGCGACCCATTTTATGCATGAAAAATGGTGTAGCTACGCTTCCAATGAAACCAACTACCGAGTACGCGATGGTAAATTTACTTCCATCTAGAGGTAGCCTAAAACGGTCGAAAATCATGATCGTATAAGCGATCATTATGGAATACCCTGTATGTTGTAGCAATGCTATTAGAGCCATTGTAATGAAGAGAGGTTTCCATGCTCTGCATACATTTTTAACTGTAGTACAAAACGTGGTTTTGTTTTCTTCTGCGGCCGAATTTTCCATATCTTGCATCTCGTCAGTAAGATTTTCGATCTCTGAACATCTGAGAGAGCATAATGCTTTAATGGATTTATCTCTTTTACCTTTGGTAAATAACCATATGGGAGATTCTGGGAGAAGTAACATTAGAAACATGAAAACTACCGATGATACGACAAACACCACGGCTACTACGTTCCATGGTAAATTATACATTAAAATATTGCAAAACATCACACCGACATTATATGCTACTTCGGTTAGACCTAAAAGTGGTCCTCTGTTGTCTGGAGTACATAATTCCGATATGTAGGTAGATACACAGAACGACATACCTAAAGGTATTTCTATCGTTAGAAAAATGGCGAATATTTGGTGTTAATTTTCAATAAATACCTAAACCAATTCCTTGAATGAACATTCCACAAAATAACATCTCGAAACTTGTCGCGAAACTGATAACTATCCATGAAATAATGAATGGTATGAACATTAATAATAAGAATAATTTTCTTCCACAGAGATCCATGATGGTGCCAGAAAATAAGCACCCTATTGGAGTCAGCATACCGAGCGAGCTGGCTGTAACAGAAATTTAACATGATGGAGAACTGCAGAGTACTTAATTTGTGACTATGGTGAGTAAATTATCGGTACCTAATTATTTTTATACTGAAATAGTATCGATTTCCTTTGAATACATAATTTAATAAGGTTCTCATTGTTGATACTTTGTTGAAAATTCAAGAAAATTTTATCGGTTCAACTTATCATTGGATTTAGAGAATTTGCTCGTATGATTTTTCAAATATCGTGGTATAAGTTATCTCGTACGCGTGTCGGGTGAAGTACTTATATTTCTATATTACGAACCACTCTGTGTATATGCTTGTTTCTGGGAAATTTGCGTCAGATTAATTTTTACCTGAATCTAGAATGATTCTCGAGGTAATTGTACCTTCGCGGTGGTACAAACATCAGCCTTTTTGATAGGCTTTTATCATTCACTTGGTTCGACAATGGTAAATGAAGCCCCAGAGTAGCTTTTGAACATTCAAGCACTATAGAAGTTACGAGGTTGGAAAAGGACTTTTACAATTGGAATAGTCCTTCGTTCTCGTTCTAAGTAATCCGTATTACGTGTGGAGTGATGTCTCGAGGATTCCTATATTAATATAGGTACAGGTAGTTGTAATTCGATCTAGTAGTATAACCTATGTTTAGAGAATTATTGGAATTACAAGAATAAAAGAAACAAATACTGCGCAGGCGTGTGTACTCGCCTACTCGGTAAAGTAGGAATAGATCTTTTAAAAAATAAAAATTGAAGAGATCGATTTAAAAAGAGTTTAATATGTTGTTAGAATTTTTATTTTCAATCAGAATCATACAAAACGATGATTAATAATTTCCAGGTCAGAGCTAATTTGAAGTAGTGTCTTTCAAAATATTTTGAAGGATATAACAGGGATGGGCGGTCTTGGTAAATTCAGCACAGGTGCCATATTTAGTATTTATGAATAATTTTAAATAATCGTATTGTCATCAAACTTACCTATCCATGATTTCTGTTCGTCGTCTATGGAAATGCGTGAATCACGAAAATCCAGTTGGTGAAATAAAAATGCTAAATAACTCCTACTTGCGCCAACCAGAATATAAACCGTCAATGTGATCAGCACATATGTCACCTGATATAATGAAAATTGAATTAATTAATAATTTTGAAAAAATAGTTCTACGAATGAGTTTGAATTTAGATGAATAGTTTAAATAAAAATAAAATTATTTTTACGGTGCTTTTAATATTCAAGTTAAAAACAAATTTTATAACAAGTATTTGTAGAGCTTTTAAGATGGAGCTGGTCGGTGTTTTTGAGTACAAGATGAAAAAAACAAGCTTCTGTGTATTTCTTATGGTAGATTTTTCTTTAATATTTTCCTCAAAAATTTGACTTGAAATTATTTTTTGTTCTTAGGGAATTTTTAGGAATTTTTTCGTATTTTTCGTTGGAGGTTTATGCTGTTAAAATCAGTTATCAGACTGATTTTGACATGTCGGCTGTGCAGATCTCAGAACCCAGATTAATCTATTAGTACGTTGTACGCTTTTACCTGTTGTCTCTCCTCTCTTTTTCTCTGGTCTGCAATTAATTTTCAAATTTTTATTTACTCAACGTAACATTTTGAAGTTATGAAATTTACCCAGGTTTTTTATCCGGCCGTCCATTATCACAAAAACACTCGAAATAGAATTAAAAACACTTACTTCTTTCATAAAACCCGTTACACGAAATTGGCACTTCATTCTGTATATTTTACTCGATCAGAAAAAAAAATCATTTAGTTCTCCAAATTCAAAAATAAAATAAGAATATAATTTTGGTAGAAATCGACTACATTTAAAGTGAAAGTCTCAGACAGAATAAGGCAAAGCGGAACTAGCAGCACGATTAATCAAAACGCTGAAATATCTCATTTAACTTATATTTATAGTCTTTCTCAGTATAGTTAATTGTTTAAATTTTGTTATCTTATCGTATGAATTTTCAATTTATAATCATACTTGGTGCCTTGTGGTAAAACTCATCAAAATCAGTTCCCTTATCCCCTACCGTTATTCAGTTCGGGCTTTCTGTCGAAGTCACCTAATGGAGTGATTTTTCGAGGGAAATTAATTTTTTTGTGTTGGTACGTTATGCGTATGAAATTGTGAATACTTCATTATTGCAAATAAATCCTCTGGATTTTTGCTTTAAGAATGATGTAATTTTTAAATTTACATCGCACTTGAAGTAATTCGCCGCTGTAAAAATGATAAAACTTTTGTGGTGCTTGAGCTTCGTGTTCATCACGAGTATGAGCTTTACGTGATCGTATGATTTTGAAGAAGAATACAATGAAATGTGGGATTTGGGAGAGTATCATAGTTATTCGCTTATTGTCTCTGACCATCAATACTCATTACATATGTATATGTGTTGCTTGTTTACATGACGTGTTATCAAGTTAAGCCATCGAGAGCGAAAATGAGCCCAAACATTATGTTGGGCCTTTTCCTCAAATGGTGCCTAATATTCTATTAACTGTACGAAATCGGCGAAGATTACCTGTACCCTTGAGTAATTTTAAATTTCTTGAGTCAAAGTGCTTTTCTTGCCATACCCCCTCTCCATGGCTTTATTTTTGAGTAGGAGAAATAAAAAGTACATAGAGCCTTTCGTTGGTAGCATGTTGAAAGTTAATAGAAGACTAAAAAATTGTTTGAATTTGAGCAACAATCAAAAAATGACTCATAGAGGTGCGTGGGACAGATGGTCAACTTTTCCCTTAAATTTTCGTTCAATTAAGAATGCATATTGCTTGGTGAAAAAAATCCCAACGAGTTGTAAAGATCTATATTAAATATTTAATTCACCAAGAATGGCATGTGAGAGATTCTTCGCATCAAATATCCATTCCTTGGTTTATTATCACTAATTTTCTTTTAATGACTTAATTTTAAGGTTAAAGAACAAATTGACATTTTTACTTTTATGGTAAATTTGATAATTTCATTTGTACCTATTTTCTTTGTGCCCTTATTTTTTAATGTGATTTTGATATCAAATGGGGTTGGTGAATTTTCATTAATTTTTTGAATTGTTAGGTGAATTTAATAATTTTGAACTTTTACGAGTAATTCAACGCTTCTAACTTCCATATTTGGTGAAAAGAAATTCTCATGTCGCGAAAGCAATTAGATTAAGAATTGAGGATCTGAAAGATTCTATCTGGCATTTTTGTTGGTTCTTGTTGTCAGTTGTAAGGATTTGAATAAAATTGTCTAAAGTTGATTAACTTCATCATTTGTATAATAAAATCGAACTCACTTGTGTGGAAACCATTATCACTAGAAATAGGCGCTTCAATTTCGTACAAATACACTAAACTGCACAATTTTTGTCGATATATCGACTTGATAAAAAATATGTCTTAAAGAATTCACTTTGGTACCTGCACTTATTTACTTGCTGCTTCAACCTTATAACAATTTTTTTTTATCTTATCGTCTTCTGCTATTTTTTACTTATATTGGCCACAACTTCTTATAATCTCCTCAACAAGCCACTGGCCATAAAGACAGCACATGAGAGGCTACATAAAATAAATAAATCTCCCAGTGAATCGTTTCTTTGTAAGAACTATTTAGTAAATCTGAATGAAATTTTTTCATTGGATTGTACATTTGAATTAACTGTTTAATAGGTGAAAAAAATGATTCGTCGAAATAAACACAGAAATAACAATATGAAAAAATCATTGATGATGAAAATTAATGTCATATAATGTGCACTGAAAAATCATATGAAACATAGGAACTTAATTCTAAAAAATACAGCTTTTTCAATCACTTTTACCTTTCTTTTCTGAAATAATGTTCTTGCACCTCGATCAAACTTTTGCCCCTGGTTTCTGGTAAAACAAACACACCAAACAAGGTGACCATGAAACAAGATACCGAAAAAGCCCATATCATGGCCTTGATCCCAAACACGAACATCAATTTCGGGTAGAATTTCAAAGCGGAGGCCCAATAGATATAGGCTACGATACCATAAAGACCACTCATCGTGCCTCGAACTTCATGAGGAAACAGTTCCCCGCACATAACGTAGCTTATGGGCAAAACCCCAATATTGCATAAGAGCACATACGCATATAATGCCAAAGGAACTACCCATGCTATTGGTTTTTGTTCATCGGCCAAGTAGATCTCTTCGTATATGGCAATTACCAACATACTTATCGCCATGCCACAAGCAGACACAGATAGTATGACTTTCCTTCCAAATTTATGCATAAAATAAGGCGTTATGAAACTACCAATGAAACCAGTGATGGAATAAATCACCGTGATCATGGAGCTTTCAAATGGTATCTTGAGACGATCCACTATGGTAATGGTGAACGCGATCATTATCGAGTACCCTGTGTTCTGCATCAATATAAACAACACTGTGCAGATGGTAAACGGTTTCCACGCGTTAAGGCAATTTTTAATAATTAATTTTAGGTTGGTGTTGCTTTGAATGGAACAAGATGTTTCCATTTCTCGTATCTCGTTTTCGATTTTGTCACGGTCTTGACATCGAATGGAACACAATGTTTTGATAGATTTTTCTTGTTTACCTCGAGAGTATAACCAGATCGGAGATTCTGGTAGGATAAAAGATAATATGAACGAGAACAATGATGACGCGCTAAAAATAAACCCTACTATATCCCATCGTAAGTTGTACATGAGCACATTACATATCAGGATACCAGCGTTATAAGTGATCTCTAAAATTGATAACAGTGCTCCGCGATAGTTCGATGTTGATATTTCCGATATGTATGTAGCAATGCATACAGCCATTCCTATCGAATTTAAAAGTAATTAATACCACAAATAAACAAAGCTTTATTAATTTATGGTCGCACGTACCTCCTCCTATACTTTGGATTAACATTCCAATCAGCAACATTTCGTAATTGTTTGCCATCCCTATTATCAACCAAGATATGATGAAAGGCACAAAAACCGACAATATGAAGAATTTCCTTCCCCAAAAATCCATTATAACGCCAGACACCAAACATCCAAGGGGGCTTAACAAGCTTAGTGAACTTGCTGCAAAAATTCAAAATGTCTTGGGAGCTTTTCCACCAGCACAGCCGACTTATTTCGGTTGAAACTTACCCATCCATGATTTCTGTTCGTCATCTATGGTGAATTTCGAATTTGGTAGATCCAGTTGATGAAACAAGAACGCCAAGTAGCTTCTATTGATACCCACAAATACATAGATAGATAGGGTTATGCAGACGAAACATAGCTGCAAACATTGAAAATGATATTTCTGGGGAATACTTGATTGATTTTAATATTAATTGGAATAAATGCTGAGTTGGCATTTTTATACTGTGATTAAGAAAGTCTAACAAAAGAATAGGCTATAAAAATTGAATTACCTACTAAAAAATCAGTGAAAAATCGTGATTTAAAGAAGTATAGGTCGAATTATTTACAAGTTAACTTTATTTTTATTATAATTAAGTGATTTATTATAATTTTAATGAAATTACTAATCAAACTTACCTGTTTGTGAAACCCAGTGAAATCGATTTTATTAATCATTGTCACATTGAAAATAATTTTGACCAACTCATGAAACCACAAAAACACACGTTGATATAGTGGTATCGTGTATTGAAATTTTTTATCTTATCTGAAATGTAACAAACTTCTGCTGAATAGTATTTAAGAAGTGATTTCGATACGTTCAAAAAAATAATATCGAGCACTGCATGGAGGCTGAAGAGTATTATTCTCAAGTATTACGATATAATAGTTGAATTGTCTGCGTTGCGCGCAAAAACGATAACGAAGCTTTAATTTGCGAAGTAAACACGATAACGTCGGTTTTTCTTGTGGTTTCAGTTTTTAGTGTCTGAATTTTTCAATTTTTGAAGACGTTAAGTACATGAAACAAAAATTGTGAAAATATAATTGCGAGTACTAATGATAAAATGATCTTCCCACAAGTTTTTTCTACTTTTGGGGAAATCACGTAAGTAAATATTAGGTGAAAAATTCAAGTGATTTGTGTTGCCTATTCTGAATTCGCTGTCTATTTATAATTTTTTTCGTTGTGTGATATTTTTCAAGTGGTTTTATATTTTTATCGATGTTAGATAAGTATGTAACTGTTGTATGTAGATGCGAGTTAACACGTAAGACTTCATTCTCGAGTACTCGTTATTTGATAAGCAACAAATCGTAAAATCATATGGAAGCTCTTGAAGACATATTTGAAAATTTTTCAGCAGGAAAAACATCAGAGTTCAAAATTTAACGAAAAATTTATTTTTACATTGATTCCGTTGGCTTTTGATTATTAATGTTGAAATTAATTTCAATTCCATCAACTCTGCGTGGGCTTATTCGATATTAAAATGAATATTAAGAAATACAATGTAGTAGAAGTAATTTTATCTCTTTTTGGTATCAAAAATTTCATCAAAAATGGACAAAAAACGTGGCTCAAAAAGGAAGGAGAGCAAATTTTGAGATCCTTTGATTTTTTTAGCCGCCAAAACCAAAAAATTGCAGCTCGATGTTAGTTCTTTTTCCTACCAAAATATTGCTCTTGAACTTCATTCAAAGTTTTACCTTTGGTTTCGGGTAGAACAAAAATACCAAATAATGTCACAAGAAAACAAAAAACAGTGAATGCCCAAATGGTAATTTGAATGCCAAATTTGAACATAAACGTTGGATAGAATTTCAAAGTCATCGCCCAATAGATATATGCCACTATACCATAAAGTCCATTCATCGTACCTCTCACTTCATGAGGGAAAAGCTCCCCGCAAATAACGTAACTTATGGGCATTACGCCTACGTTGCAGAAAAGCACATAAGCGTACAATGCTGCTGGTACAATCCACGAGTACGGGTTTTGTTCACCATTCTTGTATATATGCTGATAAACAGCAATGGTCAATGTACTGATACCCATACCTAATGCAGACATCCACAGGACAGCTTTTCTTCCGAGTTTATGCATACAATAGGGAGTCATCAAACTCCCGATCAACCCTGATATCGAATAAACAACCGCTATTGTAGAACTGTCGTACGGGATTTTCAAGTAATCAACAATGGTAACGGTAAAAGCAACCATGATCGAATACCCGGTCTGTTGTTTCAAAAAAAACAATCCGATGCAAATCGCAAAAGGTTTCCATGCTTTGAGACAATTTCGCGTCATTGTTCCAATACTGGTCTTCGACTGCATCGAACATGATGCTTCCATTTCTTGTATTTCGGCTTCGATGGAATGGCGATCTTGACCACGAATCGAGCACAGAGTTTTAATGGCTTTTTCGTGTTTTCCTTGCAAATACAACCAAATCGGTGATTCTGGTAAGATGAACGACAACACAAAGGTGAGCAATGATGCAGCACTGAAAATAAAAGCTACTTTATCCCATGGTAAATTGTACATCAACATGTTGCAAATAAAGACGCCGGTGTTTTCGCAGACTTGAATTATCGAAAGTAATGAGCCTCGATAAGTTGGCGTTGAAATTTCTGATATGTACGCGGTAAAGCAAACGGTCATACCTGGAAGTAATGCGAAGATCGTTATTGGAGATAGTGGTCGTTAAATGGAGTACTAACTTACCTCCACCGATACCCTGTACCAGTATTCCAATTATCAGCATTTCGTAATTTCTCGAGAAACCGATTATCAGCCAGGATATGATGAAGGGGGCGAAAGTTGTCAATATTAGGAATTTCCTTCCCCATAGATCCATCAACACGCCGGATATGAGACATCCGAAGGGGCTCAGTAAACTCAGCGAACTTGCTGAAATACACAAAACTTCTATGAAGACCTCAAGTTGTTTGATACTTGATGGCAGGGGTTCACGAAGCAAAAATTTTAGGCCTTTTTTTGCATTCAAGAACTGAGGTGAATTCGGCTCACTTGACATTCTTTTCATGTCCAAATCCAGAGTATAACGAAGTATCCAAGACAGATCAAGGTAACTTACCCAACCATGATTTTTCATCATTGTCGATAGTAATTGCAGAACCAGGTAGTTCCAATTGATGGAATAGAAATGATAAATATCCCCAGTTGATACCAACGAGCACATAGGGCAACAATGTGATGCATGCATAACAGAACTAAAATCCATTAATGAAAATAATTTAAAATTATGTCTCTTGTCCTTTCTTATAAATTCTAACGAATAAAAATAAAAGTAATGAAAGCAAAGTTGGGTAAAATTTGCTTACTTGCTTGAAAAATCCACTCTTTGGTTTACCCGAAAATTTGTCTCGATCTGGTTCCATGTTTTTTGAATGAATATTCGAGGAAATTTCAAACACAAATAAGCACCACAAGTGTACTACATTTTATCAAACCTTATCTAGCGAATACTACATCTTTATAATTTAATTATTTACAAAATGAAATAAAAAGTGAGAATTCATTAATTGCGCGATGAAGGCTACACATATCTATAATCTATTTTAAAACATTTGTGGGTAAAACAATCTAGTTAATTCTTCTCTTATCTAGAAAAAATTCGTGTTAGAAGCATTGAAGGGGAAATTCAATCATTATTCCCCTCAAGTGCTACTTAGGTCAAAAGTAATTTCATGTTGCTTGGTTTTTTCAAGTGAAAATTAGAAAGGTGATTTGTCGGATTATCTTTATTATTTACCTTGTTTACTTTACCTGTCCATTTATACATTTACCGCTTGCGTGCCATATTGGATTTCATACTGATAAAAAATTTGGCGAATTAGTGTTTCTTCGGTTTATGGCTGAGTTATGATCGGTTGTAAAATTACGTCAAAAGCACGTGTTAAAATCGTGTATATCGTACTTGGCACCAGAAAAGCTTTTTTGTTTTTTTTTTAAATTTATGCAATTTGTGATTCAATAAAAAAAATTACTCTGGGTGAAATTTTTTTTATTGTAATTTATGTAAATGTATAAAAATCAAAAATTAGTTCTTCTTAGTATGACAAGATCACTTTTACCTTCTTTGTAATATTTTCTCATAACGAAGTCTACGCCTGCTCTTTTTCCTTCTTGTTGGGATTTTTCTGGAAATATTTTTGTTGTACTTCATTCAACGTTATACCTTTGGTTTCCGGTAATAAAAAGATACCATATAGAAGTATTATCATGGCAGATTCGGTAAAACTCCACATAACAAATTTGACTCCAAAATGAGACAAGAACTGAGGAAACAGTTTGAAAATTATGGCATAATATATATATCCCACTGCACCATATATACCATTCATGGTACCCCTG
Organism: Maconellicoccus hirsutus; assembly: GCA_003261595.1. Classification (NCBI taxonomy): domain Eukaryota; kingdom Metazoa; phylum Arthropoda; class Insecta; order Hemiptera; family Pseudococcidae; genus Maconellicoccus; species Maconellicoccus hirsutus. The sequence goes on from QBDW01006856.1 coordinate 195,698, forward strand.
ACTTCATGAGGGAACAATTCACCACCTATAATGAAAGTAATAGGAAGTACACCAAGAACACATATAAAGGCATGCGCACCTAATGCCAATGGTACAATCCAAGCGAAAGGTTTTACTTCCTCATTATAGAAGAATTCTTCGTACAGAGCAACGCATCCAAAACTAATCGCCATACCAAGAGAAGACACCACAAGTGCGGTTTTTCGATTAAAATGATGCATCGTATAAGGAGTTATAAAACTAGCGATAAGACCAGAGGTTGAATACAGCAAAGTCATTTTGGTGCTTTCGAATGGTACTTTTAGACGATCCAGAATCATCATTGTGTACGAGACGAATTGAGTATATCCGGTGTTCTGCATGAGTATAAATAACGCGGTGACTAGAATGAAAGGTTTCCACGCTTTGAGGCAACCTATTAGAGCATTTTTCAGGGTAAGTTTTGGTTTGGATTCGCAGGCTTTTTCCATGTCTTGTATTTCAAATTCGAGTGCTGATTGTTGGCAGCATCTTAATGATTCAAGAACCTGGATTGATTTTTCTTTTTGACCTTTGGAGTACAGCCATATTGGAGATTCTGGTAGAATGAAAGTGAGCCCTAAAGCGATTGCAGAGAAAATAGCAAATATTATGGCGACGATTCTCCAAGCCAAGGTGTACATGAGGATGTTACTGAGTACTATGCCGACGGTGAAAGTTATTTCTATTGTTGAAAGCAATGCTCCTCTATGGTCTGCCGTTGTGATTTCTGAAATATATGCCGAAACAGCGGTCGCCATTCCTAAAAAGGTACATTTTCGAGAACGTATACATATGTGGAAGCTTTGTTTGAAAATACGCCTCAGTTCATGATGCAGTTGCACTAACCTGCTCCAATACTTTGGATCATCATTCCTGCATAAAGCATTTCAACGTTTTTGGCGAATGATACAAGTATCCACGAGATGACAAATGGGACAAAGATCATTTGCATGTATGGTTTCCTCCCCAACACATCCATAGCAATTCCAGAACCCAAACAACCCAGTGGACTGAGCACTGCGGCGAAGCTTGCTGCATAAATAATTATTAATCAGTAAACTATAAGAAGTGCTTCAACTCTTTGGAAATGTTCAACGTCGAGTTACCAATCCATGATTTTTGATTGTCGTTTATTATTATGTCCGAATTCGAATCATCCAATTGGTGAAATAAAAAAGAGATGTAGCTTCTGTTTATGCCGATGAACAAGTATCCCAGTAATGTTATGAATGAGAAACAAATCTGTAATAAAAGTAAATGTCATGATTTAAATTGCATTTCTCAAATCTGAAATAATAAAGACTCACTTCTTTGGTCAACCCATTTATTTTAAATGGAACAAACATTCTATATAAAAGTTGTGGTCAAGAATGCTTACATTACAAATATCATATTATCATAAAGAACGACCGATTGGTGAAAAACGTATTGAAGAAATTATAAGATTATTTAACACGATGAGTTAATATAGTACGTATTAATTCCTTATTTGTTTTGCATAATTCCTTTCAGTATGTACATTGAGTTGTCACGCGTTCGAAAAAGTGAATAAAATAATCAACGAAAAAGGAGATCTAATTTGAAGTAGCCTTAGGATATCTTATGAAAGCGTGATACTACAATTTTCTTATTTGAGGACCGGGTGTTCTTTACGTGACGTTTTTTATAATTACGTAAACATCGTTAAGAAGTTGGGTTTTAATTGTAATTGAATAATTCACTTTTGAGGTAGGTAGGTAGGTAGTAGGTACTTAGGTACTAGGTAGATGGCTGCTTGATGAAAATTTTTCGCTGTGAAATAATTTTTTATTCGAGGAAACAAGCGAGAATAGGGAGAATGCAAGGAAGTAGATAAACTGGAGTAAGTACGAACAACTTCCTTTCTAATACTTACATTTAAGATTCATCTCCATATTTTGATTTTTCCTTGATGCACCCTTATTGGACTTCGTTCAACGTCTCGCCTTCGGCTCCTGGTAGATTGATGATTCTTATAAAAAGCTGTTAAAAAAAATAGAATACGGAGGATGTCCACAAAACCCCTGAACTTCCAAACGTGTTAAAATACCACAGTGAACTTTTAAACAATGAAGAGCAATGGTAGATTGTTGAACTAAGTTTTGATTTATGGCGTTGTGTAGGCAACCTTTTCAACAGAAGTGCAGTCGATTCAGATTTAATTAGTTTAATTTTCGGAAAAACATATTAAATAAAATGACTAAATGTACGAATTTTCGATGGTGCCCTAAATTGAAGAATTTTTCATCAGACTCAAATCTGTTTATTGGCATAATTTTTTATATTTCAAAATCGGTTTAAAAAAACAGTTTCATTCCCGATTCAGAAAAATTTATAAGTATTACATATTTTATAATTATAAGAAATATGGGTGAAAAAATTTCAAAAAGTAGGTACAATAACAGAATAAATGCATAAGTATTGCATATTGCACGATTGTGCATATAGTGTAATCCTTATTCTATGCAGACTTCATGCATTTTCCTTTGTTTTGGTTTTTCGCTTGAAATATTTTTCTTGTACTTCATTTAGCGACTTCCCTTTAATTTCCGGCATAACGAAAATTCCTACTAAAGCAGTCACAGCCGAAAAAGCGGCAAAGGACCACATTATTCCAGCACCTCCGAGCGTTTCCAAATACCACGGCGTCATTTTGTAAAGAAATACCCAATAGATATGCGCAACAATTCCAAAAATGCCATTCATAACTCCACGAACTTCATTAGGGAAGAGTTCTCCGGCAGCGGTAATTCCAATGGGAAGTACTCCGATGCTGCCTGTTATAATATACGAACATAAAGCCAACGGGATAATCCACGTGTATGGTTTTTCTTCATAAGAATCAAATACATGCTTGTAAATCGCGATGGAGGAAGTACTTATGGCCATTCCAATTGCAGATATCGTCAATGTGGATTTCCTGTTGTATTTGTGCATGGCATAAGGAGTTATGAATCCTGCTACTGCACAGGATAAGGAATAAATCAAAGCTATATCTGTACTTTTGAAAGGAACATGTAAGTTATCGATGATCATGATTAGAAACATCGTCATTGTAGAGTAACCAGTGTGTTGAGATAGGAAAAATAATAACAGCACTAGTGAAAGTTGTCTCCATGCTGCTACACAAAGGCTCACCGTTTCGCCAAAGGTTCTTTTTACTTGAGATGAAGTGAAATTCTCCATATCTTCGATTTCATCTTTAATGGCATCACGATCCTTGCATCTGAGTGTAACCAATGTTTCGATTGATTGTTCTTGTCTTCCTTTGAGGTATAACCAAGTAGGAGATTCGGGTAACGTGAATGACAACAGTAATGATGCAACAGCAAATGCTGCAAAGATCATAGATACGGTTCTCCAATTTAAATGGTACATTAGCATGTTGCACAGCAAGATTCCTACATTGAATGAGATCTCAATGGTGCCTAGTAAAGCTCCTCTATGATTAACCGTTGAAATCTCAGACACATAGATGCAAGTACCGATTGACATTCCTAACGAAAAGGTTGTTAAATTAGAGATTCAGGTCTTAAGTCAGCTCAGTTGTGTGTATTAGGTTGTTTACCTAGACTTATGCCTTGAACCAATGCTGCAGCATAAAACATCCAGACGTTTGTAGCAAATGTTATCATTATCCATGACACCAAATATGGAACGAAAATTGTTTGTATAGTAAATTTTCTTCCTAGCCCATCCATTGTGATGCCAATGAGCAAGCAGCCCAACGGGCTCAGTAGATTTATGAATGCAGCTATAAGTGAAGATGCTTGTTGAGTTTTTGAAATAAAATGTAGTAAAAAAATCAATTGACCTGGTTTATTCACCTATCCATGATTTCTCTTCCTTATTTAAATGAATGTATGAATCTGGCAAATCTAGTTGGTAATATAAAAACGATAAATAACTTCGATTGATTCCAGCTAACGTGTATGTGAAAAATGTTACACAAACGTAGTATGCCTGCAGGTATTTAAAAATTCATAAAAATATTATTGATTTAGTTAATTAGGTATTTTTCATTGCTATGGGTGCACGGTTTCTTGTTCCTTCACTTGGAACCTTTTGTCAGCGTTTATGTGATATTATCTCATTCATAATTTAAGTATGTACCTACTACCTAGATAGTTAAATTTTATAAAAAATATTTCAAAGGTGAAATTGCTTACTTCCTTGATAGTGCCGTTTTGATATTTATAAAACATGTTTGTGATGAATTCACTCCACAAATTTCAAGCTAACTGTGAAGTTCGCTAATATTTTTTTAAATATATATTACTTATAGCTTATCTTGAAAACACAAGTAAGAAGTATTCTGTAGTGCTTCCATGAATTGGCAAAATTTTTTAAAATTACCCATTATCTCATCATACTCCATCTCTCCTAGTTTATAAATACCGATGATCATTTATAATACTCATGATAATTATATCATCATAAACCATAATAATTCAATGTTTCTGAAGTATTTTTCCCTCCTAAACTTTTATCAAGATTAATTTCATTATTTTGCTTTTAAAGTTACACTTGGAAAAAGATGCAATCTTGAAGTGCTAACATTTTATGAAGTATATTTACTTCGAAAGCACTGTTTCTACATCGATTTCCGATCGCGCTAAGCAGCTTCCATGGTATCTGATGCATATTTATCTATCGACTATTGCACTGCACTTTTTCATGAAAGCATAATGTAACTTACGATTCAAAAATACTTTTGCTACTAGAAGGAAACTTGAATTTTTAATTGACAAATTCAATCTATATGTTACAGTGAATGTTGACAATCCAGTGAATGTCGTCATTCCCTAGTGAATGACGACAATTACTAGGGAATGACGTCTTTCACGAAGTCGATTAAGGAAATGTTGGTTTTCAATGAAACATTGTAGTTATGAGTATGTGTAGCTTATCTAGATACGAGAGTACCAACTTATTATTCCTTACATAATGAAGCGTATCGACGCATCAATTGAATCTATGTCATTATTTTATCACAATGAAGTGGTAGAGGGCAGTGCGATACGAACCATTGCAGATGTCGCGCGTCGAAAGTACTTTGCAACTCGAGATGCCATTCAAGCCTAACATGCAAAAACAAACACGAATAACTTGATTATGCTAGTCATATGCTAGTCATATTTACGCTTAAATAGAATTAACTGATTTTTAATACTAAAATACATGTTTAAAAATGAACAAGACCAACATTCACTAAAACGTATCCGTCAATGTGAGATTTACTAGGAATTGACGTCATTCACTAGGGCATTTAGGAATTGTCGTCATTCCCTAGTGAACGACGACAATCACTAAATGTCAACATTCACTGTAACATTATATACTAAAAAGAAGACAGGATTTTTGTCCGCGTACAATCTCGAAAACCGCTGAACCAAAATTGAACTGTAATGGCTCATTTGAAAGCTGTTCACATGTAGTAATGCATCTTTTAGAAGAAAGTTGAAAAAGTTCAACCGAAAGTTGAGAAAAAAGCTTTTGAAGTGTCGACCAATCAGAAGCCAGTATTCGAGGGTTTCGACCAATCACAAGCCGGTTGAACTGTTGCTGAACCAAACTTGAACTGTAATGGCTCATTTGAAAGCTGTTCACGTGTAGTAGTGAATGTTTTAAAAGAATGTCGAAAAAGTTCAACCAAAAGTTACTTCGTAATCTGGGAAATATCGTTTAATGTTTTATTGATTTCGACCAATCAGAAGCCGGTATTCGAGGGAGTCGACCTTTTTCGTTTTATAGCTCATACATGCAGGTGTGGTCCTTTCTGCACCAGTCAATTTGATTTTACTGCCTTCTCGATTTATCTTCTACTAATAATAATAATTGATAATCAATAATAATAATAATAATAATAATAATAATAATAATAATAATAATAATAATAATAATAATAATGATAAAAGTTCAAAAAGTCACTTCGTAAGCTGGGAAATATCGTTTAATGTTTTATTGATTTTGACCAATCAGAAGGGAGTATTTCAAAATTTTAACTACGCGCTGCTGTAGGCAAGGTGGTCGCGGAGTATGCGCGGTAAATCGGGTATCTAGTCTCAATCTATATTTATGACAAATGTACAAAAATCAAACTAAAATGAGGTACAGCTATGTAGCAAAAATACATAATCCTTATGTTATAAAAAAATCACGCTTCTTCTTCTTTAGTTTTGGTCTTCCGCTTAAAATATTTCTCCTGCACCTCATTCAACGACTTCCCTTTGGTTTCCGGCAAAACAAAAATTCCCAATAAAGCAGTCACGGCCGAAAAAGCAGCAAAGGTCCACATGACTCCAGCACCTCCAAACGTTTCCAAATACCATGGCGTCATTTTGTAAAGAAATACCCAATAGATATGCGCAATGACCCCATAAATACCATTCATAACGCCACGAACTTCATTTGGGAAGAATTCTCCAGCAGCGGTGAATCCAATGGGAAGTACTCCGATGCTGGCTGTTGTTATGTATAGACATAAAGCCAATGGGATAATCCACGTGAATGGCTTTTCGTCGGAGGAATCGAATACATGTTTGTAAATCGCGATGGAGGAAGTACTTATGGCCATGCCAATTGCAGATATCGTCAATGTGGATTTCCTGCTGTACTTGTGCATGGCATAAGGAGTTATGAAGCCTGCCGCTGCGCAGGTCAAGGAGTAAATCAGAGCTATGTCTGTGCTTTTGAAAGGAACATGCAGACTATCGATGATCATTATCACAAACATGGTCATTATAGAGTATCCAGTATTTTGTTGTAAAAAGAATAATGTAAATACGAGTAAAAATTGCCTCCATGCTGCTACGCATTGACGTACTGTTTCGCCAAATGTTCTCTTTACTTGAGATGAAGTGAACTTTTCCATATCTTCGATTTCGTCTTTAATGGCGTCGCGATCTTTGCATCTGAGTGTAACCAATGTCTCGATTGATTGTTGTTGTTTTCCTTTGAGGTATAACCAAGTTGGAGATTCGGGTAACGTGAATGACAGTAGTAATGATGCAACAGCAAATGCCGCAAATATTATAGATACGGTTTGCCACTTAAAGTAGTAGAGTAGCAAATTACACAGTAAAACGCCGACGTTGAATGCGATCTCAATGGTGCCTAGTAAGGCCCCTCTATGGTTGACTGTTGAAATCTCCGACACGTAGATGGAGGTACCAATGGACATCCCTATGTAAAAAATTTACTACGGTTAATTGTTAAAATAATAACAGAAGGCCGTAATTGTTTATATTCCTGTACCTAGACTTATTCCTTGAACCAATGCTGCTGCATAAAACATCCAAACATTTGTGGCAAATGCTATGACAATCCATGACACTAAATAAGGAACGAACATCGCTTGTATGGTAAATTTTCTTCCTAGTCCGTCCATCGTGATACCAATAAGTAAGCAGCCCAAAGGACTCAGCAGATTTATGAATGCAGCTGAATACAAATCCCATCAGGTTTTTGAAATAAAAAATCCAAAAAAATGTCACCTATTTTTTTCACCTATCCATGATTTTTCTTCCTTGTTCAAATGGATATATGAATCTGGCAAATCCAATTGGTAATATAAAAACGATAAATAACTTCGATTGATTCCAGCTAACGCGTATGTGAAAAACGTTACACAAACATAATACACCTAAATTAAAAAATTCAATTAGCAAGTCTTCGAAATAATTTCCGTATTTAGATTTTTTATCAACGTAAACATAAAAGTAATAAATTCATTCGTGAGTTTGTTTTTACAAACATTTAATTTGAAAAAACCACTTACTTCTTTCACGGTTCCGTTTGGCTGTTTACAAAACATTTTGGTCGCGAATTTTGCTTCACGAATTTCAAATCGACTGTGAAGTTCTGTAATATTTTTTCGAATATTTATAACAGCTTATCTTGATATTTTTGAAAAATAATAAGTAAAATAAACACGTATGAGTAGAAGTGATAGTGTTCACTGTCAGGTGTACGTGCCTTTATTGGTAATTTTAAAAAAATTACCTATTATCTTATCATATGCTCTATCTTCACAAGTTTATGAATACAATCATTTATAATGCTTATGATGGTAATACCATGAAGTATGATAAAACTTTCCAAAACCTTCCTCCTTTTCAATGTTTTCTCAAGATTAATTTTATTTTTGTTGCCCTTCGAGAATAATGTCATTTTGAAGTGCTACTGTTTCTTGAATATCTCTTACGCAAGAACCGAATTTTAGACGATGGATATTTCATTTATAATAGATCTATTGTTTTAAAATGTTGAAATCAACGTAAATCCTCTATACAAGTCATAAGTATATTTGGGTATGTGTTTTTTCAAAAGAAAAAAAATAACATAGTTCGTTACTCGCAAATACTGATGAATCAAATGTCTCGGTTACTGCTCCTGATGGCCTCTGATTAAAAAAAAAAAAAATAGAAATAAGTTTCGTCGACAATTTTATACATAATAATGTTTTGGAAAACGTCTGCATTAATGTAAATGTCAATTCCTTGAGGCAGAAGATAGACCATATATTATACACCTGCATTAACAATGTGCCTAATTGAATGGTATAAATTTGTAATTGATGAATTCCTCCAATGTTCAATTTAGTAGATAAGTCAATCGATTATTTCACTTCGATGATTCAACATCAAGAAGTTGTAACAATGCGATGTATTTTGGTACACTCTAATTGTTTCAGAATTATAATGAACAAGAAAACGTTTTTAATTATTTATTTTATTTTTTACATGTTATTATGCGATAATTGGTATAGAAATTACTGTTGCAATATTCTTGCGCAAATCTGAAAACGAGAAGCAAAGCATGAGATATTTTACGCATTTGATTAAAATTTTAATGCAACATCTCCTTTGAAAAAAGGATTCTACGTGGGTTGAACTTATTTTACGAAGGTAAGATAGATTATTTGAAAATTTTTCAACTTGGTAAAAATTTAATAAATTTAGGTATAACGTACCTTTTATTATGAAACATTTGAATTTCGTACGTCCAGTGTGTGATGAAAGAAATAGGTCAACGTGTAAATTTCCTTCTCAAAATTTTTGCGTATAGACCATAAATATCCATTGTTGCATGCAAAAATTAACTAAGTATTTTCGCAAAACGTTACGAGCGCTTTAACGTTTTTGTTTTATCTTATCAACTAACTTGTTACTACTTACAAACGATGTTGAGAAAGTTTTCGAGACGTGTATTCGTAATTTTTACTCTTATCTAGATAATTTTTCACGAGTGTTAAATATGTTATGATCAGTTACGATAGTTCGTTCGGTTCAATTTGAGCTCATCGGTGTAAATAGATGGCACCTTTTTACCAATTGATAATTTCTGTCTTTTATCTACCTTTTGTAATTAATACGTGCTTCTTCAATGTACGCACTAGCTTTCTTTTTTGATGTAAAACTGAACGAAAAGAATTTTTTTCAATAACAAGCATTACAATCGGTGTCGTGCAGAAAAAATCCAGGCCCCGCGGAAAAATTATCTCCCTTCACTTGAAAGGACCCTAAGTTTTTTCCAAGAGTGGGATATTTTTTCCAAAGGGTCCGTTATTTTTTACATGGGCTTAAAACGCACGCGAGGCCCTGAAAAAATCCGGGCCCGGAGGAAACTCTCTTTTCCCCCTTTTTTGGTTTGGCCTGATGACGATTAGTAAATTTTGATTAAGATAACATTATATAGTAGACAGCCTAGACACATCGAATTTTCTTGATTTTTACATTTTATCAAGTAAACATTTCTACTTCTTTTACACCAAGTTTTTTTCATGATTTAAATTAAAAATTGCCTACATGTATCTTTACCTACTAAAATCTAGGCTACTCTTTGAGATTTTTGTTTTGTTGCTTCATTTTGTCATTCATTGTACTAAAAATTAACTAACCAAAGTCAAATGTTTTGAAGTAATTCGTACCATCGTTCAATTTATTATTCACGTAATCCAGTAATCCAGTAGGCACTTGAAACGCCGAGAAAAACAACTCAGAATACTATTGATAACGTGATACCAGTCTATCGATACGACTGAATTATCTCGAGTAGGTGTCGTTGCATGTGTATAAATGGTATGTCAAATTTATGTCATTATTAAGCATCCAATGTGTGAGCTTACAAAGAGACGACCTTTCAATTAATTTTTAGCTTTCATATATAAAGACGATGGGAGTAACGATGCGAATGAAAACACCGCAATATTTTCATAACAATGAAATCGATTTCTAATATTATCAATTTAGGTTATTTAAGCCAAGAAACAATAAAAAAACGAATTTCTCGAGAAACCGATAAAACCTAAAAATCGCCGAATCGCTTTTAAATAAAAAGTAAACTACGTAGGTTTGTTGACCTGTGAAAGTACAAAGATGAATCGATTGTGTTGCTGATAAAATCTGTAACATTTTAACTCCTTGTTATCCGTGACGTGAGGTTGGATAATTATATCGTACGTCTATCACGAAAACGCGTGTTTTTCAAAGGGAGTCTACTGCGTGTAGAGTTGTTCGAAGTGACTCATAATATTTATAAAATGCTGTAAATTAATTGGATAACAGGGGCGCGATAATTAATCCTTGTTAAGACCCTTCTTTCAATCGAGGCGGTTTTTAGGTTATTGAAGTTAGTCTTTTCGAAAATTACTTAGGGTGATACGAATGTCTGGGTCACAGTCGAGTGTCGAGGTTAAGTTTGAACGTTTATTGAATGACCAGCTAGTCACAGGAAAACTACTGCTTTGTAAAATTAGTTGCAAGTTTTCTTAGTACCCAGTTTTTAATCTCTTTTTGATCTGAGAAAGTAGGAAAAATGATTTGAGAAGGATTCAAGGTTACTCGAACCATTTGCGGAGATTTTGAAGAAACACAAATTTTTCACCACAATATTGAATTAAGAATTAAATAATTAAAAAAAAATAATCGTGATTCTAGATATTTTTCCTACAGAATTTCTTGGAATAAATCATCGCTGGTCGATGGATTTAATCAAAATAAAAATGATGTAATGTTTTGAAGAAATTTTGCAAAGAAATAGAACACGAATGCGAAATTTCATTGAATTGAGATCGAAGCGGAAATTTTAATATCGAAGAATTCTCGTGATGGAATTTTATTACACGAATATGCTCGCTTTTGAAGATTAATTTTTTATGATTTCATAAATAAACATTTTTCTGGTTCGATGACTCATGTACTCCCTACTTGTATTGATATACACATTTTCAATAATTTTTTTCAACTTTTCTTTCCGTGTAAGTATAAGACGCTATAAATGGAGAAAAAAAATTCAGGGTGCACTACCGACAGGTAAATATTTTATTATTTTTTTTATTATTTTGTTTCGAAGACCATTTTTGATTATTTGAAATTTCGAATCTTATTTTTCATCGATGTTCAATTTTTATTAAATAAATACCCATTATTTATGAATTTTTCGTTGATTTACTGTCGAAGTGCTGATTTCAAAACATTATTTCTAATGTTTATATTCATTACCTGTAGCGTAGTCAGGCTCGGTCAGAAGGGGGAGGGGGGTTTCCTCGAGCTCAGATTTTTTAGAGGCTAGCGTTCGTTTTAAGCTCTTGCAAGAAATGACGGCCTCTTTAAAAAAAATTACCGGCCCTTGAAAAAAATGTTGGGCCTTTCAAGGGAAGGGGGTCCGTATAATTTTTACCCGGGGCCCAGATTTTCTCTGCGCGGCCCTGAGGGTAGTCAAATGGAAGAGAAGGGGAGGGGAGGGGGAGGCTATTGTTCTTCTTCAATACTAAAAAAAAGACAGATTTTTTAATTTACATGAAGGATTCACTGAAGTTTTTTATTTTTATTTTGTGTTCTTATCAAGTTGAATTTGAATTTTGAAAATATAGTAATTGTTACTTTTCGGTTGAGAAGCAATTTATTCATCGCGTGCTATTTCACATCATCACATCTCCAAAGAAGGAATTCCTCCTATGAAAAATTTCATATATTTTTCTTCAACCTCCTCCCCCTCCCCCTTCACTCCTGAGTAAAATCCTAGCTGCGTCACTGTTCATTTCCAAGTTCAGCACATCGTGGTATTGTTACTCAAATTTTGAATTTATTAAAGTAAATAGAAAAAAATTATGATTTAAAGACGAATCAGCCTCCTTTCAAAATAACCCCTTGATTTCCAAATTACCCCTAATCACATAGTACAAAACGACTTATAAATTCTAAAAAAATATCACACAAAGTTTTATTTCGATTGCAAAATAAAAAAAATACACATAAATAAAAACAAAACAAAAAAACGAATATTTCATTTCGTTTTTCGAATATTTATACCTACGCTTAGAAAATAATAGGAATTCGTCTTATTAGAACGTATCAATTTATTGTATAAAAATTTCAAAACGCTTGCTTAAAAAAAAATAGTAATAAAATAACAAATTGAGATAAAGTTCCAATAAGACAGATAATAATTGCATTATTTTTCATTTTTACGAATAAGACAACAGAACAATAATGTTTTCTTAAATTACATGTATTCCAGTTTATCATCTATGCCATTAATAGCAAATTAAATCATAAAGTAAGATTAGATAAAAGAAAGAATTAAGTATTAATGTTCGCCTCGAACGATCTTCGTTTATGTTTGAGTATAGAGTCGAGATTTATGTTTTTAAAATAAATTTCCATTTAATGCTTATAATTTTGTAATCAGAAAAAAATAAGGTAATTGCAACTTTTCGGTGTAACTATATTTTGGGTTTTTAAAAAGATAATAAAATACTTGACCTTTGTGGACTTTGTTATCTGTGAAACAATATTGTTTCCTTATTACCAATTGAACTCTTGTATCTATTGAAATTCTAGTCAAAATAAATAACACCGAGAAACGCTCATTCAAGAAATTGAAAAAATTACAGTTCATTTTGTAATTTATAAACGTACCGTGGGAATCATGAAATTCATGACACCGTTTTCATAATTTCGTTTCAACCAAAAGAATCGAACAAACGGAATACATTAAACTTAATTTATCACATTTCAATATTTTAATCTAGCCTACGCCAGCAAACGTATAAGCATTTGGTATCGAAAGCAATATGTGAAGTATTTATTGAGACTAGGATATTGAATTGCAAGGTCAATAAAGTGTATTTTCCGCAGCGTAGAAATCAAAATCATCTAATATTTTACGAGTATCTGCATTGAAAATTGAATTAATTTCACACGCGGTGGTTGTATCGAAATGGAGTTGAAATTTACCAATTCGTGCGAATTTAAATTCATATAATTAATGTGTAAATGTTGATGCTGAAAAAATGAGGGTTTTTCGAAATGTCATGAACTCTTGATTTTTTTTATTGAAGAAATTTTAACGTGACCTTGGAAAAAGTGGTGACATTTCAAAAGAAATTTTTTGACAATTTTATGAAAAAACTGAATGCTTTTTTGAGACTGATATAAAATGAAATATTGTCTTTTTACGTTGGTAACTTGGAAAAAAGAAATTAAGGAGCGCGGCTTAAACCTGGTAAAACAATATTCACTTGACCTTGAGAATTTTATTCGGTCGAGATTCAACGGGAAAACCAAATCCGTTAATAATTTATGCTTACAAATTAACTTGATTAATCGGATAACGAAAAGTGATACTTAAAATTTGATACGTTTTGAATTTATCAAGACCAAAATTCCCAATTACAATTCTTTTTTGATGCATGAACTGAATTCAAATATATTTAGATAAATGGAGCATTAATCTAATCTTTTTATGGGTCATTTTAATTTTTTTTTAATAACAAATTTTGAAAATCGTAATAGAATTTTTATAGAATTAAAATTACACTATGCATTCCTTTTTAATTTTTGCCATAATTATTAAATTAATAGTTGAAGTTTTCTCGAACAACGAAATTCATTTTTCAAAATTCACTTTGTCTTTGAAAAAACAAAAGAAATGGATAAGCGCACTCGACGCATTTTTATTTTTCTAATTCTTCAATTTGGAAATTTTCAGTTATTATATCACTTTTTTAAACCTTACTGACAGTTTCCATACTTTTGGTCATTTTTCATATTCTTTCCAATTTTAACACGAATTTTTTGAGAGGACGTAATTATAATTATTAAAAAAAATAACCTTTTATAACAAAGTTGCCAAATCGAACGTTTTTTCTATTAACGATATTTATTTCGATGAAATTTTTTAATGAGAAGCACCTTTTTTGTGTACATTTTAGAGGAGCATGAAAAAAAAACGTAGCTGAGGACACCAGCAGTAGGCAATATCTTTTCACTTTTTTTTATACTATTTTAAGGAAAATAACATCTTAAGCGAAGTGTAAAATTTATCGAAAAAAATATACTCTCGTTTTGGGAAAAACGTCGAATATTTTATACACGTTTTGGAAATTGCAGAGCCTCGTGTATGTGTCGTAAATTTGTAAAAAAGAATTCGCGGCATTTGTAGGTCTCCACGAAGGGTAAAAAAGGACGCCTCTGTACAATTGTAAATTCGTTTTCGACACATTACGATAGAGTCGAAAGGTTCGTAGAATTTCGCACGACTCATTAAATACGATCCTCGAGGTAAAATTAATTTCAAAGCTGAGCCGTCCGACGATATTAATTTATGTCGGAAATTAAGAAACACTGCGTAATATAAAGCTCGCGTTGGTTTACGAACCGGATCTTTTGAATAGGATTTTTTACGCCGACGTGGGCTCGAAGTTTAGGTTCGTTCTTCGATATAGGTATTGTTTTCGGCGTCTTGGCTTGATTTTTTATTAAAATATCTAATTTGTATTTCCGGCAACGTCTTGTTACTAGTTTCGGGCAGAATGAACTTACCATAGGCGATGGTTATAAAGCATACGATGGCGTATGAGAAAACGATATTGACGATACCGACGAGTTCTAATAATCTCGGAAAGGTTTTCACGACAGCTGCCGAAATGAGGAACGAGAAACACCCGTATATACCATTGAGCGCTCCTCGATTCTTCGTCGGGAATAATTCTCCGGATAAAATGAACGGAAGCGGTAACACTCCGAGAGTGCTGGCGATATCGTAAATGTAAACGCTGGCGAGTACAAGCCAAAAATAAGGTTTTTCAGCGTCCTCGTAAAAATTCATTTCGTAAACAGTTACGACTAACATGGCGATACCCATTACGAAGCTAGTAACACCTAAAAGCACTCGTCTCGGTGTTTTTTGCACGGCCAAAGGTGTAATAAAGCTAGTTATGAAATTGGTCGTCGAATGATATATCGCCGCTGAGGAACTTTCAAATGGTAACTTCAAATGGCCGAAAAACTCGACCGTGTAACTTTCTAAAATCGGGCAGCCGCAAACGCGTTGTAAGGTCACCAAGCCTATTAGCATTACCAGCGGTTTCCACGATTTCATTACAGCGTGTAGTCCGCTTTTCAGCGATTTATCTTTATTCGAGAAACCCAACGAGTTTTCGATTTCGGCGACCTCGCGTTCCGCTTCTCCGGCGTCGCCGCGTATCCACATTAGAATACTGAGAGCTTTTTTATTACGTCCTTTGGTCACCAGCCAAGAAGGCGATTCTGGTAACAGGAATAGTAACACGAAGCATAGACAGGATGCGCAAATGAAACCAAACGCTGAGATCCTCCAGCCGAAATGATGCACCAGCAGGTTACATATGAGAATACCGAATGTATAAGTTGGCTCGAGGAACCCCAGCAGTGGACCTCGATGCTCCGGCGAACATACTTCGGCGATGTATGTCGAGCTGCAGTAACAAGCTCCTGAAACAGAAACGTTTCAAAGTTCAACGCAATTGCATGAGAGATGAGAAGACATACATTAATAACGCAACCGACGGACAGATCCTTTCGATTACATTTAATTCTAGAAATTCTCGTAGGCGGTAGAGATGAAAAGCAAAAGACATTTCATAAACATCTCGTAATCGTTTGTAGCAACGCAAATTCTTCAATTTATTTCTTTATCGTGTTCGCTATTGTGGAATATAAAAAAAATTAAAAATATCTGATCTATTAGGTAAATAAAGAGTTGAACTTGATGTCATCTCACGCAAATTATATTTATATCTTTGCTTTCGAAGCGAATTTTTAATTTTTATGTCGTATTGCATAGTTTTAAAAAATTAATCGATAAAGTGATGTCGAATATTTTTTTCGGCATTCATCATTTTCTGAAAGAATTACCTATCCCAAAAAATGCCACTTTTTGCGTGACAGCTGCTGCTGCTGATATTTAAATTTCTGAAATTACTTGACGTCAATCATATGTGTACATTATACAACGTGTGGTTTGTGATTATACAATCATAACGTTTTTTCCTGCCTTACTTTATGATAAAAAAATGTAAATATTCATGTTTTTCTCTGCAGAAGAGAATGTGCAGATAAAATTTTACAACTTTTTATCTTCCTTCTCTCGAGATTCTCATCTTATTTAGAGGCATCTTTTTTTCTAAACACAAACGAATGCGAGAGCGATGAATTGTTGTTTTGACTCAATATCCCTCCTTTTCCTCCCTATGGTCATTTCCAATCAGTGGTGTAAACTCGTCTAAAAATTCAAATTAATTCCTTATTCAAGTTGTTGATTCCTCGTAGAAGTACAAGAAATGTTGTATACCACTTCTCCTACAATTCGCTTATACAATCAACAAAACAATGAGACATTTTTGTATCGCTTTGCGTAAAATCTTCCAAGGAAGTGTATTTGTCATTTCTAACATGTCATCGTTATGTCTATCATGATAACATGTCATTATAATGGGTCACCATGATATGAATATGACATGTCACCATGGCATGATCATAACGTGTAACCATGACATGATCGTGGCATGTAATTATGTAGCATGATTATGACATGTCACCATATCATGGTCGTAACATGTCACCATGACATGATCACGTGTCACTCATGACCATGACATGCCACCAGAGCATGGTCGTGACATGTCATGACATGCCACCATGACATGATCACGTGGCACTCATGACCATGACATGTCATCAGAGCATGGTCGTGACATCATAATGACATGATCACGTGTCACGCATGACCATGACATGTCACCAGATCCTGGTCGTGACATGTCACTATGCCAATAACACGTTACGTAACGCAATTTTGTGATACTTTTTTATAACGTTTGATTTTGTGACGATTTTTGAGCTTGTGTCATAGTCAAGACATGAAAATGTCAGCCTCAAAAATGCAGTTACACCTTGCAGTTGCAAATTTTGTGAGACAGGATTTATCTCGAATGAAAATTGTGTGGAGAAAGAAGCTGTAGGAAACTGAGAGGAAGAAATTTGTGCATAATTATAGTTTTCCCTCATTCATTCATGTTTTTGAGATATCAAGCTCCTGTAGTCGCACAAAAATATCCAGTTACGCATCTGTTCTAAATTTCAACTAGGTACTTCTTATTTTTGTGGATGTACCTGTCAATTTGAAAATGTTTTAGATGAGCAAGGGGAAAAGGAGCAACTAAAATTATTCTTCTGGAGTATCTCGCCGTCAAGGTAAATGTGAAATAATCACAATTTCCGCTATACAAAGTTCACTTACACTCTCTTCAACACATATGTTTATCGGGTTAATTTACAAAGTACTCGAAATGCTCAAGTACCAATCGAAATGCGAACCGATGATGCATCTTCGTTCGAGTGTTTTCAATAAAATACGGGAAAATTGGTAGATTTCGTTGACTCACCTGCAGCCACACCGGCTATAAAAGTTCCAACGTATAACATATACACGTTGACCGAGAATCCTATGATTGTCCATGCGATAGCAAACGGAATGAATATTAATTGTAACGTCGTCTTTCTACCGATTATATCCATTAGCATTCCGCCTAGCACGCAGCCGATCGGATTAGGCAGAATTGTCAGTGTAGCTGTAAAATTAATTTAAAGCGTTAAAAACTCATTTTTGTGTGCGCGTGATGTAAGAAAAAAATCTACACGTTGCAGATTAAACCGGTACGTCTCACATGGATGATGCTGGTGACCTATGTAAAGGTGATTTTTACGCATATTCTTCATGCAGAAGTTACCATCAGTTTATGCGCCGTCAGTAAATTGACTTGTTTTCGCGATAATATTACCCCTATTAACAATATTATAATTAGGAAGAAAATGACGAAGAATGGAGATACCTAACGTGATATTTCATTTAGATACTTTTAATTTCGTTCTAAAATCGAGTTTACGAGATGTTCCAAAATAAGAAATAAATTCCGCGATGAGTTTGTAAACTACGAAAGCCATTTTTTGAAGCGTATATTCTCGCATTTTCGCTTGTACATTCTTGCTCGAACATTTTCCAGTAGCTTATTTGCCAAAAGAAATAACGAAAAACATGATATAAAGTTGGAAAAAAAACACGCTACCTACTGTTGCAACGTAACGAAATTACTTTAGTGCTTTTGTATAAATATACGTATAAAGTATTAATGATAAAAATTAACTACCTTTGTGTGGTATAAGACTTGTTAAAATTAAGTATCGCACAACTACCTGACGTAAGATTTGCTAATTAAGATAGAAGATAAGCTGTATTACTCTGCATAAACAAAGACGAACGTTGCATGAAGGAAGGCAGAAAAAAGAAAGGAAATTCTTTCTCTAAGATTTAAAAGCTTGTTATATTTTCGCTACAAATGGCACGAATTTTCAACTCGCAGAAATTGTACCATCGACCGGAGGCTAATTTCCTAATCATTTTTGTAATCGTGGAATTTTCCCTATTGCGCGGAGTGTTATTTCAACGATTTCGTAATCGGCGCCGAAGATTATGTTAAAAATGAAACAAAATGGGTTTTTTTATATTCGCGAAATTTCACGTTTTGAAAATGTATTTAAATTTCATTGGGAAGCTTTTGAATAGAAGATTTGAAGAAAAAATCGCATCAAGGAGTTGCTCTTTGGGAAAGCCAGTTCCTTGCGGGGAGGGGCGAAGGCACACTTTGTCTCAGGCCTGGTTT
Source organism: Maconellicoccus hirsutus (assembly GCA_003261595.1). Lineage (NCBI taxonomy): Eukaryota > Metazoa > Arthropoda > Insecta > Hemiptera > Pseudococcidae > Maconellicoccus > Maconellicoccus hirsutus. The sequence goes on from QBDW01006856.1 coordinate 214,722, forward strand.
TTCTGAAAGGACTCAAAAATTTTCAATTTTCTTATTGTGTTCAATTAGTAAGTATTATTAACGAAGTGAAAATGGGCCCAGACCATTTGTCCCGAGCCAGCTATCGTTCTCTATGGATTTGGGGAAAACCTGGCCGAACCAGAAGGGGAAGGGGGTTTTCCCTCGGACCCGGATTTTTTAGGGATTCGCGTGCGTTTTAAACCCTTGTATAGCAGACCCCTTGGAAAAAATGCCGGACCCTTTTAAGGGAAGGGCCCATATAATTTTTCTCCGGGGCCAGGATTTTCTCTGCACAGCCTGGGGAAAGCCATTTTATAAAAAATCCGTTTGATGGACCTTGAAGATATAAGGATCTCAACAAGATGTTCCAGAGCTGTCGAGAGGGAAGTGGGCTAGGTACAAATGTTCTAGGCCTCCTTTCAATTGTGCAGAATACTTGGTAGTTGAAAGTAATAGGGCGAAATTGCCCATATTGTGAAGTAATTTGAAAATGTCCAGGCCCTTTCAGGAAAACTAAACCTAGGAAAAGTGCTCCCCTTTTCCCTTCTCTCAGCTGAGCTGAAGATTTCAAGAAACGATTCTGTCTTTTTTTACTGTCCTTGTAAGGTATACATTTACCAAATAAGACCATCCTTAAGTTTGAGTCAATTTTTGACCCATTTAACTCAAATAGAAAATTTGAAAAAATCTCAGATTGCCACTCTCTCCCTTTAATATCGTGCATTCGGTTTTTCCAAAAGTTGACCCCCTCTCCCCCCACACTCCATTTTGTTCAAAGCAACGACCTTACGGGGAATGAGAAAGGGGGGCCTCGTTTCTTCCACATCATCGAAGTGCTGACAAGATAAACTGAAGTTGTCACGTGTCAATGGAATATTTACCTATCCACGAAGCTTCATCTTCGGTCACTGGTATATCTGAAGTGGCGGATTTCAACTGTGGCAACTGAAAAGCGACGAAGCCTCGGCATGCAGCCACCATTATAAACGCGGTGAAGGTCAGACATGCTATGTACCCCTGCAAAGCAGAAAATATTTCGATTACTAGTAAATGGTGCAGAAGCGTCCGACAATTGCAAATCGAGAGCAATGTTCAGACGTGTTACTACACATAATATCTCAAGTGATAATCTTATCTTGATAGGGATGCATCGGTGGAAGTCCACTTTATCAAGTGCCTTCAATGTAAACAAATTTAAGAATTTAAAATTTTATTTATAAATTCTGCCTTAGTGAACTTCCGCTTTAATTCGTATTACTAAGGTCGTCGTGAAGTATACGCGTAGGATAGATAATAAAAACATTTTCATCGTTCGCCGGGAAAGCGTTTGAATTTTAAGTGATCAAAGTAAAACACCGACGATTTTTTCGGCTCTTCCTTTTTATTATTTATTCGAGTTTATAGACGTAATAAGCTTGAAAAGTACTTCGTTTATAGCCCATATATGAAAAATGTATACCTAATCGTATATGATAAACGTTTGACCCCGAATGTACCTTGTCATCTTGTTCCCCTCTTTTTTCTTTAATTCGATCACATGCTCGTTTTGTAGAAACGTCCGTTCGCTAAAGTAATTATCCTTATCAAAAATACATCAACGAATAACCTTTGAGTAAATGGTCGTTTTTTGTCTGCCTGCAGGTTTTGAGTTTATTACAATGAGAATAGTTTCAAAAATATATTTCACGTTAAATAGACAGATACAGCAAGTTGTTTGTTTTCCGAATCGAAATATTCGAAATTCAACGTAACAAAATTCTTAGTTGGTAAATTACCGAAGTATTTATCTATTTGGAAAGGTTAAAAAGCTCATAATCGTTAAATAATCAATTAACTATCGTCGATCAGATTATAACTTATCTCGTATTATCCATTACGTTAGAATTTAAACAAGAAATCCCATATTCTGTAATCGAAATTACGAAATTACTGTATTGCGATAGAATAGGAATTTTTAATGTTGCTTCGCTTATCTGCAATAAATCCTTAGACGAGCTGATTTCGTGCACGAAGCTTCGTATTTGAGAAAGAGGCTTTGAAAATTATTTCACATATATAGCATCGTCAAATGGAGCTCGTTTCTTCGTGTAAATACGTTAATGTATTTTCAAAACTATACGAATATTTGAATAAAAATAAATCTATGTAAATTTCCTCGTGTAAGTAATAAGTATGTGATCAAAGAACACAAAAGTTTCCTTGTGGAAAAGCACTATAACGTCTTTCAAAATGGAAGAAATTTCAAAATTTACAAGTAAAAGAGTCATCAAGTGTTAATTACGTATTTACGTTTTCTTTATTTTTTTTTTCATCGTAAACATTATAAATTGGAAATATTACCGAAAAAGGAAATATTTAAATGTGCCATTGACGCCAAAAAAAAAACACGAAAATAAAAATCTTAAAAATTATTAAAAAATTATATACTAACTTCTTTGACAATTTCAGAACTAAGAAACCTGGCCATTTACATCACAGTTTTAAAACATTATAAAATCATTTCAAGCATGCATCATCACTGAACTTGTCCGAACGAAATATCTAATTAAACTGTTTTCCTTATTAAATAAAAAAAATTCTTTATTCTGTTATTAATCGACGACGACTGAACGAAAAAACCGATCTCGAGTTTAAATTGTTATATTATTTATCAATCGATTCGTGCGTTTACATACTGATAAAAATTTGCACGAAGTGCTGCTACAAACGTGCACAGGAATCAAAAATTGATCCGAAGGAGAGGGGGTAATTAGAGATGACGAATGAAGAATTTAATTTTTGAATTGATAATTTCTTAGTGAAAATACTTTGTAACGATTAAGAAAATATTTTTGAAGATTTATGGTCTTCTTTTTCCTTATGAGAATTTTTCTCTCGAAATGACTTAGTTACGTCGGTATCATTTTATAAAAAGGAGTAATTTCAAATAAGAACCATTTGAACTGGCAATTATAAAAAAAAATGTCGCCGAGTTGAAAATACTAAAGTGTACTTATCTAAAGTTGTTTTAATTTGTACTAGACAACAATAAAGATTAGAATTATTGACAATTACGCTTTATGCGACCATAAAGATTTTTTAAATTACTTCGCTTCGGTTAATATGATAAAAGTTGCGAAAAATATCGTCTCACGTGCGCTATAAAATTTACTCTTATTATCTGGCGTACATGGCCAAATATTTTGCCAATTTCGATGGTATTTCGTTACGTGGCGAAAATTTCATCTTAAGATGGTTATCGCGGTAATAGCGAAATACGATAAGATTCGTGCGAAAGGTTGCATTTGTTGAGGTGTGTTACTAAATAGATTCTTTGCTGAAAAATCCGATTTTAGGTGAAAAATTTTTTTAATTGTGGATGTAGAATTTGCGTGAGATTGGAAATCGATTATAAGCGATGTTATCGGTAATGATAACATCATTCGTTAGATATAATCGATTGATCATATCGATGACAGACGCTGTAAGGCTCAATAACCTCTCGTTGTGTATATAGTATATGTGTATATTGAGGTGTTATCGTTCGCAGGATGCTGAATGGGTTTCTCTTCCGGTCATAAATTTTATCTTAGAGTAGCATCGTATTTTATGGTTGTATGGTGTTGAAGTGTGATTGAGAATTTACTATGGATTTAATTACAAATTTAAGGCAGAACGAATCATTGGAATTTACTTTTTGAAGGGTGGGAAAATTTTAAAAATTATATAATGAGGACTGCAACTAAATTGTGCTTGGATAATTTTTTTATTTGAGCAAAATTAATTAAAATTTTTGATAATTTAAAAAGTCTACGCATCGACGATTTTGTAAGTTGCCCGTACCGATGTTTGAAGTTTAAGTGTAACCTTCATAATAAAATATACCAAGTGGAATGAAAAGGGAATCTATTTAAAACTTTTTTTCAGTCAATTGAATAAGTTAAGAATGGTTCTCTTCAAATCTTTCATCAATTCGAAAGAGAAAGCATAGTTTACTGGAACGTACCATCTGATTTTTCAGGTACTACATCGAGAGATTCGCTGACTCAACGCAGTGTCTTCAACAACGCATTCGCCGTAGTTGCGGTTTTCCAGTGAAAATGTAATTGGAAAAAGGCGTTTTGGAATCATCATGACATGTCACCATGCATGGCATCATGACCATACCATGACATATCACGATGACATGTCAGACAACACCATGACATATCACGATGACATGTCAGACAACACATGATATATCACAATGACATGTCAGACAACACCATGGCATGCCATCGTGACGAGTCACCATGACCTGTCATCATGAAATGCGATCATAACAATGACATGTCGTCGTCATCACGTGATCATGGCATGTCATCAGTCACCACATGTTACCATGACATAATCACATATAACTCGTGACCATGACAAATAACAATACTGTGTTTTAATAAAGCGATTTTGTGACTTTTTTGCGTTTTTTTTTGTGACGCTCCATTTCGTGACGATTTTTGAGTTAGTGTGTTACAACCAACAAAATTGATGTTTTTTCGTTCAAAAACTTTTACTGGTGTTATTTTTCAATGATTTCTATTTTTTATTTTATATCTTGATGACTCCATTTTGCTATGATTTAATTTTTCGTTTTTTACTAAACTCGTTTTTCGCTGGTTTTATTTTTCACTTTAATTTTTCATAGACCTCGTTTGAATATATTTTTTTAATCAAGATCAGACATATTTAAAACCTTAAAGAAGTTGAAAACCATCCACAATCGAACAGATTTTTTTTGTAATTTCCATATCCCCCCAAAATCTGGTGGTGAAATTTTCACGCGATAAATTTCTCCTCGAATTTCATCTATGAATTTCTTTAAAACTTACACCGCTGCTCCACAACAATACACAATTCTTTCTCTCTTTTACTAAAGCTTCAAAAGCTATCCATTTTAACGAATAAGTGGCGAGCTTTCCTCGTCGATGACTTTTATTAGTTGTCGGGATATTTTAATATTTCATGGAACTTCTCGTTCGTGTATAACAACTTTTTATACGATTTTCATTATAAATGAATAACGAACGAATACATCGACGAGGTGAAATTCGGTATTCAGGTATTATGCTTTAGAATGATATAAGCGTACAATTCCGGTTAACGGTGTTCGGTATTTAGCGATAAAAACACGAAAAGCGTGAAATAGTACAACAAAAACCCCCATATCATTAAACTATAGGTGCATCCCCTATATTTCGCCAACTCGATAATTTATGCTTTCTCGCCGCATTTTAATGGTACGAGTTTTTCAAAATAAAGGTATAAAAAAAGTGTAAACATATGGAATGAATTTTGAGACGATGAAGAATTTATAGATATTTGTTTAATCTAATGCACTGAATCGTTATTACTTTCGGCGGAAACGACGAAATAAATCAACAAATAGTAATATAAATAAGATGCGAATGAGGGATGTGAAAAATCACTCGAATGTTGTATGAGATATCACGTGTTTCCATATTTACCCTAACATTATTTAACGTACATATAAAACTTTACACACACTGACGTGCTATATGTAGCAATATATGGCAATGCTAACGCGATATTTGCCCCCTTATACTATGAAACATACGTGTACATCCCTGTGTATGTGAGTAAACTACGTGATTCTGTCGTCTGTCTTTTTCACAATTTTTATGTCTCTATTATACGATACACCGAACAGGACGGGAGTAGGCTCAGACCGTTTAAACTTTTTTGATTGTGTGTTCGATGGCATTAACTCATTTATTCCGAGTTCAAAAACTTTGTACGGTTTACTTCAAAAGAGAGTTGATTTTCAAAGTTGATTCAGTTTCTTCATTCTTTGCCTTCTTGGGTTTTTTCTTCTTTCTTTGTGCTATGCGTTTTTCACCGTATTCTCGTTCTTTCTCTTTTTATACTATCGAATAACTTTCCATTTTGTCAATATTATACTCGAGAAGTTGAAAAAGTATCGTAAACGACGTTGTGTATGTACGGCGAAAATTATTTTCCAATTTTCAGCTCGTCTGTGCGAACTATGTTGCTGAGGAATCGTCGCCCTTAGACTAAAAACGGCTCGCGCAGAATTGACTTCGAGATTTGTTTTTGATTAAAACTAGCCAACAAGAAGAGATGGGATTGCTTTTTTAATACGTGTATAGACCTGGATTTGTAGTTTTATTCGAATGGATTAGTTCTCGTAGAATGATTATAAAATTGTTCAATGGCTTGTGTTTTTTTTTCTGACGTGATATCTCAAATTTTTAGAAGATTTTAGGAATCAGTGAAGAATATCTGGCAGGGAATTAAAATATAAGGGCAGGAGGTTGACTGAGCGTCACAAAAAAACGTCATGAAATTGCCTTGCTAAACACATTGTAACGGTGACGTGCCAATCAGTGACACGTGATCTTTCCATGGAGGCACGTGGTGATGACATATGGTTAAAGTTGTATAAAATTGTCAAAATGATGCCAAAAGTAATTAAAGTTAATTAATATTTGCTCAGAATTGCACGAAAGTTGTGCAAAACGATTAAATTAATGAAAAATTTAGTCAAAATTGCAAAAAACGATTAAAATGTTGTTAAAATTGTTTAGAATCGATCAAAATGTTTTTAAAATTGCTTTAAAAAGCACAAAATTGTTAAAGTATTGTTAAAATAGAGTAAAATCGTTAAAAATTTGGTTAAATTTGCTAAAAACCATCAAAATGTTGTTGAAATATGTAGTTTAGAATCGGTCAAAATGTGTTTAAAATTGATTAAATATCCACAAAATTGTCACAATGTGGTTAAAGTTGTTTAAAGTTGTGCAATTTATTAATAAAATTGCATAAAAACGGTTGAAATGTTAAAACAGCTTAGAATTGATAAAAATTTATTTAAAATTGCTTAAAAATGAACAAAATTGTCAAAATATGGTTAAATTTATTCAAAGTTGTTCAATATTTGCTCGAAATTGCATAAAAACTGTAAAAATGTAGTTAAAATGGTTTATGATCGATTAAAATTTGTTTAAAATTGCTTAAAAATGGGCAAAATGTTGTTAAAATTGTTTAATGTTGTGCGGTTGTGAGTAAATATTAAACAACTTTTAATAATTTCAACGTTTTCGCAATTTTTCGCATTTTTAAGCCATTTTAAACAAATTTTGATAAATTCTGAACTATTTAAACAACATTTCAATCGTTTTTTGCAATTTTAACCAAATTTTTTGGTGATTCAATCGTTTTGCACAACTTTTGTGTAATTTTGAAGAAATAATGAACAACTTTGAACAAATTTAACCACATTTTAGCAGTTTTGTTCAGTTTTAAACAATTCTAAACAAATTTTGATCGATTCAAAGTTGTTTTAACAACGTTTTAACCGCTTTTATGCAATTTTGAGCAACTTATTCAACAACTTCTAACAATTTTTACAATATTTTGACAATTTTGTGCTTTTTTAGGCAATTTTAAACACATTTTGATTAATTCTAAACTATTTCTACATTTTATAATTTTTCGTTAATTTACTCGTTTTGCGCAACTTTTGTGCAAGTTTGAGCAAATATTGGTTAACTTCAATCAACTTTAAGAGCATTTTGAACAATTTTTCGAAATTTCAAGGAACTTTGATCAAATTTTGATAAACTTTGTGTAATTTCAAGCAAACTTTTCGTCAATTTAATCGTTTTATGTAACTTTTATATAATTTAAACAAATACTGAATAATTTTAAACGACTTTAACATCATTTTGACAATTTTGTGTAGCTTTAAGCAATTTTAATCAATTTAAACAAGGTTTTGACAATTTTTGAGAATTTTTTTACGAATTTTTCCTTTAATTTGAACTATGTATTTGTACAGGTTTTATTTAATTTTAAGCAAATGTAACGTGATTTAAATGAGCATGAAAAAGTGTTCGAGGGCAGCAAAACCCCGGAACAAGTCTTTGAATGCTAGTGAAAGGAAAATCAACGGATTTTCCTGAATAAACAGTAATTAACCATTTTGCTAGTTTTCTCGAACGAATACTCAACTATCCGAGGAAATCTAGTAAACCACAAACGTAACCGGTATTCGCGAATAATCTGGTATTTGTATAAGGAAACTGAAATGGTGCAGAAAAGCCATTAAAATGAAAAAAATTTCCATCTTTATTACATATTTTCACGATGATTTACTCACAAGTACGTTAATACGGTATACGTAACCGGTTAAATCGTGTTTTGAAATTATGAAATTTGAGCTTGTACATGCGATTAGTGTAACAACGGACATTTATGTGTCTAATGAGACGTTCACTGAAAGGAAATAGTAATTGTCTTTAACTACGTTATAATGTACGCTAATAATTATTTAATAGGATTTTCAGCATTAGTTCCTCGGACGTTATTGAGACTAATTTCAGTTAGTATGGATTTTAAGCACACGTACGCGTTTTTGTCTTATTAATCTGTGCGTAGACCGATTATTTATGCAATAAGAACGAATTAACTCGACATTATTACTTTTTATTCCCTTTTCTTTACCTGATCGCCAACCAACGGTTCAAGTTCAAGGACAAAATGATGGTTTAGCGTGGCGCGAATTAAATTATAATTTTTACGGATTCGCGGTTTTTTTTTTATCTGTCGCCTCATTTTTTTTTCTCAGTTTCGATACATATTATTATGTCACGAATGATATACGGATTAAATTTGCGATTTCGGTTAGTTTAATATTGTTCGGGTTCACGTGCATGTTTGGTGTGTATGAACCCGAACGAAGTCGGATGACGAATGTTTTTCTATGGTGTCTGCGAAGCTCAACAGTTTATTTTAAATAATATACGGTTTGATTTATCGCGATTCGTATGAAAGTTTGTTATCAGTTGCGTATTCGTACGTTATGTTGCGGGATATTTTTATGTATGAGACAGTAAACGAGGCAGGATTTTTGGATAGCGGGAAAAGTTGATCCTTTTGTTTGAAAATATTCGTATTACTGTTTTCGTTGGCTGGAAATAAGAAATGTTGACTTTTTTAGCGGAATTTTAAAATAAATTTTTGAATATTTTTAGATGAAATAAGAACCTTTGCTATTTTCTGAAAAGGGAATTTTCGAGAGAGGGGGAATTTGTTTGTATTTTTTGTGTAATTATCTTAGAGAGATACATACACAATAAAAATAAGATTTATTGGGTACTTGCATAGAAATTTTCAAGTCAATAAGTACATTTAGTCGAGGAAAAATACGAGGAGTTGCTTAAGTGGAGTTTATTTTTAGTAAATATGATCGATAATCTTGAAAGCCCTGCGCGTTATCTTTTTAATCTTATTTTTCGCTTTTTGATAATACTTGTTGGTCATCGAAAATCGATGATATGACGCCTGAAATCAGAGATAAGTGAAATGAAAAATACTTCATTCCTGAAGCGTTATGTTGACAAAGGCGCAAGTCTATCGATTCTGGGAAATCTCTGTTAAGAAATGAAACGGAAATTCCGACAAGATGACTGTCACATGCTCTTGTTAGTTACTGCAACCGATGAAAAGTATGTGATGGGAATTTATGAAAGATTGTATTCTTTGGATTCGTAAATAAGCAGAAACTGGAAGAGCTCGTAGAGCTTATATGTAACTTCTCTTCGTTGATATTTTGATAACGATGATTTTGATCTTGATGTGCTAAATTTTTCTCGTTAGAATTTACGTTAGTAATTTTCTCTTAAATTAACACTATTATTACCTATTTACCCCCCAAAAAAATCTGGTTAATTCGCTCATCGAAAATGCGCATGAAATTAGAACTCACTGTAACTATAGTAATGTTTCAAGCAAATAACGATAACTGTTTCGATTTCGATGTTTCGATTTTGATAGGTAGGTATAGGTACTGTGATTTAATTTCGATATTTTGGTATCGATATTTCCATTTTAAGGGTTAAATTTTGATATTTTGATTTCGACGTTTCAATATTTACGATTTATTTTAATTTTCAAGATTCCATTTCAATAATTCAACATATTAATTTCGATGTCTTTGCTTTAATATTTTGATTTCGATGCACAGATATCGATGTTTAGATTTCGATGTTTCAATTTGATGGTTTAATTTTGACATTTCGATTTTCGTGATTCCGTTTTGATAACTCCGCATTTTGATATTTCGATTTTGATTTTTGATATCTCTATTTCGATTTTCGATGTCTCGATTTTGATGTTTGATCTTTCAACCACGATTTTGTTTTTTGATATCTTGTTTTTGATTTTCGATATTTCGATTTCGATTTTCAATATGTATTTCGATTTTGAGTTTTGATATCTTGCTTTCGATTTTCGATATCTCGATTTTGATGTTTGATATTTCAACTACGATTTTGTTTTTTGATATCTTGTTTTTGATTTTCGATATTTCGATTCGATGTTTCGATTTCGATTTTCGATATGTATTTTGATTTTGAGTTTTGATATCTTGCTTTCGATTTTCGATATCTCGATTTCGATGTTTGATATTTCAATTTTGATTTTTGATATTTAAATTTCGATTTTCTTGACTCCATCACGATATTTTGATCTCGATAATTCAGTTTTGCTATTTTGATCGCATTACTGATAATTCGATTATCCCAACTAATTTTTGTATCATGTGTCGAAAAATAAATCCCATTTTTTTCGTCGAATCCAGCATCCTAATTTTTCGCCAACGATATTCGACCTAGAGGAAATTTTATAATTAACAAAGATTCGCTCGCATTGTGGCGACTCCAAGACAAGACGAGTAAGATACATAGCAAGAGATTCATTACACTTGTTATCACTTTTATCCGAATAAAAGACCGAGGTAATTTTTCAGTTTCATGCACCAAGCGAATATTTTGGTTTGCTTAAAGTAATACCATTATCAAATTATATGCGTATTTAAATCACTTTAACGTTTGCTAATTAGAAAGCGCCGTGATTAACGCTAAGCTCGACTTAATCCGACTTTATACCGAATACCGCGAAAATGTTGCAATGTGTTAAATATGAAATATTACGCATTGTTGGTTGCCTGTGTGAGTTTCCTAAGGAAAACAGATTTTCTTTATGTGCAGAAATAACAAACTGAAAAATATAACGTTTAGCTCGAAATGGAAAATTTCTCGAAACAATTTTTTTGCGGTATTATAATTTTTTATTCGTTAGGGGTAGAAAACGTCTATGCCTTATGGTGAATTTTTTTTAATAATGTTTTTTACGTTGTGTTTTAAATTTATTGGAAATTTTGTAAAATTTTAAGAGGAAACTTCCATTCAATTTTTCGACTTATTACGCGATAATTTATGTAATTACTTAAAAGAAACGACAAAAATGTGATATTTAAAAAGAAAAAATTCAATATATTGAATTGAAATTTCCTACGTATATATCGAGCATCGAATGACGTTGTATTAAAAGTGATACGTCAAATTTCATGTTAATTTCCCTCCGGAGAGAATACGAATATTGAAAAGAAATCGAATTCGTGCGTGAATTTTTTTATGTAAATAATTACTTAAGTGTATCCGCATATCGTGAGAATAAATATTATAAATTACGAGCACTCACTTGTTTGTATTTATCTACGTATTTAATATCCCAAAAAGCGGTGACGATTACATGCCCAGCATTGGCGAAAGACGGACATAACTTCATGTCGGCGACATAGACGACAACTTCAAGCAACAATTTGGAGAAAAATTGATTAATTCGTAAGTTGCGGTGTACCGCTGACGAACTGTACTCATGTGCGATTCAAGGTTCCATTGTCTTTCTTTATATGACTTTTTTTTAACCCATAACTTCTCATATAGGAAAGTTTTTTAAAATTGACGCACTGCCGAGACGTGGTGGCAAAAAATAAAGCTAGCGTGAAATTGTGAATTTCCGATCTTGAACGCGATAATTCCGAAGGACGTGATGTCAAAACAAACCGAAAAAAGGTTCAGATTCTAGCGTGATTCTGATGCAATTATTCGCTGAAAGAAAAAAAATGAGGGAAATCTCGAAATGAAAAAAAATACAAGGCGTATAACGTATACGGTAATGGTTGAAAATTTGATTAATGGAGTCGTCGCCGCATATGCAATATTAATGTTTAGCTTTTTCTCTAATGATATTCGCCTCATTCTGATTTCCAAGTATGCTCGCAGACGTTTCGTTTTTCAAAAGATATGAAAAATATTTGTAAATTGTGTGCACTCGTGTTTACTTTTCGTCGTTAAGTGAGCAATCCCATGGTAATTGTGCAGTTGGCGTGTGCTTTATATGCATCATATGCTTGAAACTTTACACAAAATATGGAAAGGTATCTGAGATGAATTTTTTTTTCTTTATGAAGCGAAAATATTCGTGCTTATTCTTTTATCGTATAATGTAAAATGATCCTAGTTTTTACATCTTTTTTAATGGATTATCATATACGAGAATATTCGTGGTTTCTTGTCCGGTAGCGTGTATTTTTTCTATGGATTTTTTTCATTTGTCAACACGTGCCAGGTAATTTAGGTGTAAGAAACCGACCATGTTTATTGATGATAATTAATGCTTCTCACGCGTTGGTTATTTTTATAGTAGATTTTTTTTTTCTTCAGGTGAAACGTGTGATGCGAAAAACACATTTTAATAAAATCTCTAATTATGATTTTTTTAACGAAGGATCCAAATGGTAAGAATTTAACTTGTTTTTTTGTAGTAATTTTATTTATCGCTGACAATTTTTTCCAATTTGTCTACAATTAAATCATTTATTTTGTCGTTGTAAAATTTACCATGAAATTTTACTAATTGTTGCAATTTATGGGACATCTTGACTGAGAAGGGCGAAGAAGGTATGGTACATGTTTAATTACTCGAGGTATAACAGTCGTGCATGTTTTGAAAAAAGTTTGATATTTCCGGAGTCATTGAACTTTGAAGCGTAATTATGTTTATGCGTGAGTGAATTTTTAAATTTTTATGAAATTTTCAAGTGTTTGTGCAGTAACGTTGGAATGAAAATGTGTAAGTTTTTGTCAGTGTATCTGCCACTATAACGCGGTGGCAGGTATCGACTTGGCGGGCGTAGGTTCATGATTTTTCAAAAATTTTTACGCGATAACTATTGGTTTTTCTGGAATATTGTATTTGAAGTTTTTTTTTATTAATGTTTTAAACGCGTTAAAAATTTTTCAACGAAAAAAAAATTATCCTTCGATTTATTCCTGAAAGTAGCACCCAAAAAAACATTTTTTAGGGGGTTGTGCCGTGAAATATCGAACCGGTTGCAAAAATAAGTTCTACAAAAAGTGAACCATTTTTGATGCTGTACAACTTTTATTTGAAACATTTTTTTATATCTCGTTTTTTTCAGGAAGTTATCGATAGCCGGTTGGAAGCCGTTGAACCGGTTTCAAAATTTTTTTTTTTCATCGTGAGTATACTGATGCGTAGTGTTTGATGCCAATATAATAACGTACCCTTTCTTTTTGAATTTTTCGAGAAAAAACTTGTTTTGTGGTTTATGGGACACCCTGTATGTAGGCAAAAATTTTTCACTCCCTCATAGGAAGTGCCTCACGGAAAAAGTGTAAAACCAACGGATTTTTTTCACTGTCAGCCTCCAATAAAAAATAAAAAGTGACCTTCAAGACTTCTGTGTCACACTTTATATTATTCAAGAAGGCAATCCCCATTTGTGACTGAAACTTCAAGTCGTTCGTTTGAAATTTTACAGATTAATACTCTATCTACGTATTTGCAAAAAACTGAAAAAAATTATCTATTGCAACAAATTTTTCATTTTTTACAAATATTCACAATTAACTTAGAAGGAAATGGTGACTGAAGAACAATACAGCATAACTCCATAATTTGTCTTTTTTCTCACATATGATCTTGATATCGAAATTTATTTTTTCTATAAATTTTATTTCAATAAAAAGAAGTCGAAAACAATTCCACAGAATTTTGATATTCAAGAAAACGTATAACTCGTTTTCAAGTTACTTGCTCGTTTTATAAAAATGTCTCATTTCAGTTATTAAAAAAAAATATAAATAAATAAATAAATAAATAATTCAATTTTTTATTTCTGTATGAAAACCAAAATATAGTATAAAATAAAAATTAAACATTTCATGTTTCTCTCAAAATTCTCTATTTAAATAAAGTAGTCTTCATTGAAAAAAGCATATGCATTATAAAAGAAAACTACGTTGAAAGTCATTTTCACCCTGCATGATTTTTTAAATTACGAATAACAGGGTTTTTAATTCACAGGTCAAAATTTAATAAAAAGAAGTTGTAAAAAGTTTTTGAATATTTTTCGTTTTTAAATTTAATAAAGGTCTCAAAAAAAGGAGTCAATAGCTCTTATTTCTTAATTCGTTGAACGAAAAAAATAAAATGAAATAGGTAACTTTTAAGGCAAAAGAACCTTCATCATCATCACAGATCACTACTTACAGTATCAACATGTCAAAAATAAAAAGCAAAATCAATCGCTCCCAAAATAATTGAAACATTATCGCATCCTCTTCATAACAACCCCAAACGGCATTTCGTCCGTTTCAAATCGTACATCGAGACAAACATCAAGTTTGAAAATATTCCACCGCATTAAAAGACCATATTTAAACCTCGGGTACATCGTTCGTCACAACGAACTCTTTTTTTACTGTATCACGCCTTGGAAAATATTTATCTTGTATTTCTCTTAATGTTTTTCCTCGTGTTTCGGGTAAAATTGTAATAGATAATAAAGCTATGATGAAACAACAACTAGCGAACATGACTAATACTGCAAGAAATCCCATATAGGAACACATGGATAGGTAGGTTTTGTTGATGAAGGAATTTATAAAACTACACGATATACTTTGTACAGCACCGGAAATACCGGTAATCTCTGTAGGTAGAAGTTCTCCTGGTAGGATGACTGATATCGAGGTAATACCTATTGTCGTAGCTATGGTGTAACCGTAAATACCCAAAATAGGAACCATAAAATACGGTTTTATATCGGAATCGTAAAAAAAATATTCGTAAAGACACGTCACAGACATGAAAATTCCTGCTATAACGCTGGTCACAAATAGTAAAGATCGTCGATTAAAATTATGGGTAAAATAAGGAATTAACAAAGTACTAAGGAACGATACAACCGAATGATTTACAGCCGCCATGTAATAATCTACCGGTACTTTTAGCTGTTGGAAGAACATCACGGTATATTGAGCCAAAGCTGAGAAGCCGGTTAATTTGTGTAAACTAACGAACGCAATCAATATTCCTATTTGTTTCCAGGCTTTTAACAGCGATATCCAAACATTGACTTTTTCGTGCGGATTGTTACCAATGATAGATAGCTCGATTTCCGACATCTCCTCTTTGATGGTGTCCTTATTATTGCGTATACTTTCGAGCACCCTTCGAGCGTCGTCCAAGCGTCCTTTGACTATTAGCCAATACGGCGATTCGGGCAGCTTTTGAGTTGACAGGAACATCAAGACGGAGCCGATGAAGAAATACAGCGCTGAGCTTCGCCATCGTAGAATGTAGTGAATGACGCTGCACATCACTACACCGAACATGTACGATATTGAAAGTATCGATAAGAAGAATCCTCGATATTCGGAGACCGATATTTCCGATATGTAAACCGAAGCGGTCATCGTCATTCCTGTGAATTTTAAAACACTATTATTCGTATTACCTACGTAATTACTAGCACGTTTTTTCTTGCGATATTCTCACGTTTAGCGCATTCTTACGTGTTCGCGTTTTACGTAGCAATTCCTACCGATGTTTATAAGCAAATTATATCAATGTTTACGTTTATCGTTCGATATAAATGTTTTTATTTCCTGCACGTTGTTTAATTGTCATATTTCCAGCGAACAACGTAAGTAAGTGTTTAACGTATTTATGAGTTAGCTGGAAAGCTTGTTTAGGAATTTCGATAAATGATGAGCTCATTTTTTTCAAAATAAACGTCAAATTTATTTAAAATGAATATTTTACCCACTAATTGTCATATTTTGATTTTTGCAAAATTTTTGAAATTTTACGAATGTTATTTCCACCAAAAATATATTCGTATTTAAAAAATAATAATACCATTTCAGTAAAAATTTTCAAAATTTGACCCATTTGACCACAGGAAGTTGAAACTTCATTTCTTTTAATTGCTCAAAAATTTGTAGAAAAATTCAATTTTACTAAAATTTTGGAATATTACGAAATTTCCTTCGATGATTTTCCAGTATATTTTGATAAAATCGAAAAAAGAACTAATTTTGAAAATTTGAAATAACAGAAATAAACCCTCTGAACATGAGTTTTACAATTTTCAATCGTTTCACAATCTTTAATGGAAGTTAAATTTCCATTAGTATTTTCCAAATTTCATAAAAAGCGTAAAAATTCATTCAAAAGTTAAAATTCCAACCGGACATTTTGACCAATTTTTAAATCATGAAAGAAGAGGAAAATAATATTATCTTGTTCAATCATTAATGCAAATTTTAAGGTTTCTGGAGCATTTCCAAAATATTGGGGAAAAATCTAAACCTAAATAAAGACTTCAAAGGACTGCAAATTGTAAAGTATAGATTTTGGAAGTCAAAAGCTTCAAAAAAAAGTTTTCAAATTTTTTATTGTGATACTCTTCTTCAAAAAATTAATTTTTGCTGGAAATAAATAAGTTTCCCTATCGATATTACTACAGTAAAATTTCAAATTTGATATCGATTTCGATGTCGATATCAATATCGATGTCCTACATCGATATTTTTGGTATAGATTTTTTCATAACAATACCTATCGATATTTCTGTATCGAACATGCGATTTCAAAATTTCCATTCCGATATCAATTTCGATGTTTTGAATATCGATATTTCGATATCGGTTTTTCCATAACAATATCGATATTACAATTTTAAAATTTGGATATCGATTTTAATATTTTCGATATCAATTTTTCCTCAACAATATCAATATTTCGATTACGATATCACTATTTCAAAATTTCGATATTAATTTCGATGTTTTGTATGTCGATTTTTCCTTAACAGTATCGATATCATCATTTCAAAATTTCAATTTCGATATTGATTTTGATGTTCGATGTCGATATTTTCAGTTTCGATTTTTTCGCTATTATAATATGAAACACAGCCAATTTCTTCTAAAATGAGAAGGAATAAAAAAAGTGAATTTTTCTCATATTTTGTCTCCACCATTCAAAAGTTTATTCAAGAAAGCCATCATTTTATCTCAAAAACCAAGCCCACGAGAATCGCGATTACCTCTTTGCCACCTCATTGACTACGCACTCACACGTACCCAAGTACCGCAAACTTTCATAAACAGAAAATATTTTTATTACCTGCAGCAACTCCATGTAAACTAGTGCCAATATACAAAGCGTTCAAATTGGTAGCACACGTAATCAACGCCCATCCGGCAATAAAAGGTATAAAAATGCAAGAAGTTGACCATTTCCTACCAACCGAATCCATCATATACCCTCCGAGTAAAAATCCCAGCGGATTGCTTAAAGAAGACAAACTACCTGTAAAATTCAACATCAAGTTATGGATCTTTTCACAATGTCAGTGTGTGCGAGAGCGAGTAATTCGTCGAGCGAAATTTATTTAAAACTTTGCGCTCGCAAATGTGCTACGGGATTTAACGCGTGCAACTAAGTTTTTAAAAAGTTTATAATGGCGGAAAATTTCGCTATGTTTTTAACATTTACAATCGACATGAATATTTTCGCAAACAATCAACGTTTAGAAGTTATATAAATATTTGACGTACTTTTTTTTCGATTGTTCACTTACGAAAGAATTTTTTTCAGGAATTCTAAATCGAGGTATCCAGCAGAGAAGAAAATTTGGAATTTAAAAGTAACGCGTGGAGAATTATTTTTCGTGATATGCAATAAGGAAATTAAAAATTTCGTGTGTGTATATGGTGCGTACTTATTTTTTTCAGTTAGAAATATGATGTTTTGGGATGTCATGGAAGTATGATGGAAATTTTCAGTATGCTTCGAGAAATACCGAAACCATTTTTTTTACGACGTGAAATTCATACGTAGAAATGAGAAAAGATTAAAAACGAGAAATGTCGTCAGCAATTTACAGAGAATTTTTCAAAAGCTTTTGATAACAGTTTTACAGTTATTAGCTTCGGTAGAAAAATACATAGTGATTTTTCATTTAATTTTTCTATTTCTAAAAAATATACTTGCACTGGTATTTTTTAAATCATTTTTTAAGTGATTTCAATTTTGGTAGAATTTAATTAATAAATGAAAAAATTATTATTAATTCGATTGATGATCATAAAACGAAGGAATTATATTTCATGCGAAACATGTTCAAATCATGAATGAAATTGAGCACCTTTTATAAGTAAATTAAAACATAAAAATAAATGTAAAAAAAATTGATAAATCAAATCCTCAATTTATACACAATAAAAAAGAATTTCATTCAACACGGAGAAATTTTTCACTAATAAATGTCAATTAAAAAAATAATTATCCTTGTACTCATCTACTTACTCAACCAAGACGCCTCTTCTTCATCAATCTGTATCGATGAATTATTCTGCACTAATTGCGGCACTAGAAAGGATATATAAACTCGCGCTGCACCGCACATAAGGAATGTGAGACAAATTATGCATATTACAACGGTCTGGAAAAAAACAGGTGATTTTAATTAACACGTTCGACACGACATCGATTATTTTTAATTTTCGATTTTTAGCGAACCCTTTTTTGATGAATTATTTCAACGAACATTTTTATTTTTTATATCACTATTCAACAACATATTATTCGTGTTATTACACTAGAAAAAATGCCTGGAAAGAAATTCACACCTCGACAATAGGATAATATGACAATTTGATAAAAATATGCCTCGTTTTCGCGTAAAAATTATATAACTTTATGGCGGATTTTCAAATGTAGTTCAAAATCTGCATCTAAACGAGTCATTACGAGGTGAAAACAATTGTGATAATTTTTCGCGCATTTCATTCTTATACAAATTAGAATGTGTATAGACGAGGAAATCCGTCATGGTAGTGGAATGTAGATTTATTAGATATAAAAGTGTAATTTCTTTATGTTCTAATAGACTTTTTTCTAAAGAATTCATAGAGCCTACTGCCCACGTAAAACAAGATGTAATTAGAATTAAGACAATTGTCATGTCGGGTTTTGGAAATAATGGTAAATTAAACAAAATGAATCACTGATGAGTAGGTATTTTAAATTTCAATGAATACGCGAAGTAAACGTTCAGCGAGATGGCTAATTTTTGCATTTTTTCAGGTACTTTTGATCCTTGATATTTATATCGAATTAATATACTTATTTCGATAAGCTGTTCGAGTTCTTTGGGTGTGGAGGGATTTCTCAAAGACTAGTTTCTTTGATAAAAATGACCTTTGAATTATTGGTTACGCTAATTTCAAAAAATTGATAATAACTTGAATCATGTGGAATTATTTTCTTCATATCAGACTTCGATGAAGAGTAGATGAAGTACATAGCTTTTCAATCGAAAAATATTCTTACTCGTGATTGAAATTTTTTTCGTTATATTTCTTTCAAAAGTTGACATATTTTGAGGTAAATTTGCACAAGTGTATTAATACTTACATAAGTCGAGTTCGTCGTGTACCCAAAAATATGACATTTTACATATAAAATTACCTAACCGATAAATTTTACAAAAGCCACAAATCGTTCCATTTACATGCTCTCTTTACTTGGTAATTTACTTTTATACGACCTAAATAATTAGTTTTGGAACAGTGTTATTTGTTGTTAGAAAATGCATAGTTGATATGATGAAATTGAAATCACTTCACAATGTTTTTACATTTCAACGTCATTCTGTCTAAGTAGCGAAAAAAGAGGAAACGAGTAATCCGAATCGAGCTATTATTAAGTAATGAAAAGAACGTTAATTCACGTTTAACTGATAAGAATTAACATTCAGGTTTGAAATTGATTTATCCGCGTAAAAATAGATTTCACCTAAATACTTACATTTTTTACGACATTTTGCGAAATTAAATTCTTGAATTTTGGGCTTATCCATTGCATAATTTTCACTTAAACGAAACCACCACGAACGAAACTAATGACAAAAAAAAATACGCGATGTTTATACGTATTTTACAAGAAATTACTATGCCTAAAAAGCATTTATAATACGGTGTCGTTTCACGTTTGAGCAGTGTATCTGAGTTCATATGTTGGAATTACTAAATAAGAACTTTCCGATTAGATGGATGAATACACTGCGAAGCACGAAGGGTAATTGAGAAACGTGAGATAAGTAATGATTTTAAAAATTGGAAGAAAAAAGAGAAAGAATATCGCGGAAGGCTCAAGTAATCTCAGTAACATATCTTATCAAAGATGAAATATTTAAATGGGTCAAAAATCTAAAATAAAGTTTTTTTTGTGCGAGGTAAATTTGAAAATTCTTGCTGTGATTTTCAATTACGATCTCATTGCGAATAAGTAATATTAAAAAATTTGTTGCGGAAATTAATCTCGTGAGGTTTATCCAATTTTTAATATACCAGATAAAACTGTGAAAAAATTTTCAATATTTTTTGGTGTTACTTTATGACGAAGTATTTATTAATCGATTGATGAATATCTGAGATGGATCATTTTCGCCAATTAACCACTTGAATTTTCACTTTCAAGGTCATTGTAATTTTTAGGGATTGTTTATCTGTAATAGCTTAGTTAAGTACGAGTAATTTTTCGAATGTTTTAAGAAATTGAAGAATTTCAAATTGCATTGAAACATGATACGAAATTTATATACCTACCTCTGATCCATCGATGAATTATCTAATTGCTCGTCAATTCGCAGCGATGTAATAAATTTTATCTGATGTTGATTTGTGTTATTTTCATTTTAGATGAAATTTATCTCGATGATTCGACAGAAGTTTCTGTTTTACGTAGCCCTTCTATAAATCTTTAGAAATCACGATATTATTCAGAACGATTTTTTTTTTGAAAATTAGATCAAATAATGGAATAAGGAAGTGTAATTAGATTTCCAATTAAAGTGGTATTTTTTCCAAACTGGATCAAATTTTGGTAGCTTTTTATTCTCGAAATTTTTCACTGTTTTTTAACTTCTTTCTCTAATTTAAAATGAGCTCTCTCTCTCTCTCTTTCTCTCTGCCCCCTCTTACCCCTCCCACTTCTTTCTTATATTTCCAGAATGATTTTCAATTACGAATAAATTACGCTTCATACTTTACATACCCTCCTACACCTCCTGCCTACCTACACCTGGTCACCTACTCACTACGTAATGCAACAAATGTATTTATTTTAAAATTTTCAAAGTTATTTCTCTTTCATTATTTTTATTGAAATCAAATTTAACTATAAAATTTAATTTATAAACTTATCAGGTTTTATTAATTGAAAATTTTCAAGTACATATGTTTAATCTCTCAAACATACGTAAGTACACCTACTCTCATATCTTGCGTTTATCAATTTACTCGTACATTCTATTTTAACAATGGTTCGAGTGGTGATAAAATTTTATACGATATTTATGATTTTCTTACGCGAGTTTTTTTATTCGATGGAATTACGTTTTTCATTAATTATCCACTTTACGATTTATTTATTTAATTAATTATTAGAATATCGAAGGAAATGGATGAATTAGCTGTGGAAGTCGTATTCTCTTATGGGGAGTAATCATTTGATATTCACAAAATATTGAGTACCTTGACCTTCCGCATTTCCGCGCAAGCGCATAGTGCCAAAAAATTGAACGGTGACGGAAAATTGGAGTAAAGCTGTTGATGTTATTTTCTTCTCATTTATAAGGCCGATCATTGGAATTTCATGATAGAAGGATTTGGAAAGCAGGGCTGCGCAGAAAAAATCAGGGCCTCGGGAAAAAAATATACAGACCCTGCTTCTCTTGAAAAGGCTCGACATTTTTCCCAAGGGTAGGTCATTTTTTCCAGAAGGCTCGTTATTTTTAAAAAGGATTTAAAACGCATAAAGGTCCTTGAAAAAATCCGGGCTCGGAGGAAACCCTCTCTTCCCTACTTCTGGTTGGGCCTTTTGGAAAGTAGTCTCTCCTACAATTGATTGATGGAGTGAAAGATTTTCATTAAAAATATTACAAAAATTGTCTGAAATTCTGTTTATTGAGATATATGTCCCAGAACACGACAAATCTACCAAAAAGGACATCCGCTTGTCGAATAGTGCTCCAAAGGCAGCTGATATGATCAAAGAAGAGCAAAGAGGTGTATCGAATTGGTATTTGGAGTAAATTCAAAGCAAACGTAGGAGATGGGTTGAGCCATGAAACGACCAAGAGAGCAAATGCTCTTAGTTCTCGTCAAAATTAAAATCTGAGCATGTATCGAGGTGGTCGAAGCAGAAAATAAAGGGCAATAAAATTATAAAATTAAATCTAAAGTCAGTTTTCGATTGAATTATGTTTAAAAAAAAAATGCCACTGCTAACTAAACAATTTTTTCGTTACCTCATAATTTTATGAAAATAGTTATTTACCTACTTACTTGCATTTCTGATTATATTCATTCAAAATCATCTTTTACAGAATGATTTTTGAAAACGATGAAGAAAAAGTGAATATTAGGGCAAAACTCAACATGTATTCACTTGAGAATTACCACAGTTAACCAATTATTGAACCAAAACGTACCATTTAGGCGACAAAAAAAATCATTTACACTTCACTATCCAATCATAAACAAGAGAGTAAATTGCACAATGAAAAAAAATTATTCTCCATGTGAAAACAAGTAACACGAAATGAAATCCGTTAAAGCTCCGCCAAGCGAACGCAGAGGTTACTAATTTAAATGACATTTTCCGTGTTGTATTTGAATTTCTTTTGTTGATGATTATTCGAAAAGACGAACGAATGTATAAAGCGGAAAAGTAATGAAATGAAAACGATAATATTTTATTACGGTTGTGCGTTTACTTCATCCTTTATAATTATTTCACTCAGTGCATTTAATAAACCAGCTAGATAATGATTAAATGACGTCCCTAGCGTTGGCAGCTGTCTATTAGACGTTCATTTTGCTCTGGTTTTAAAAAATGAAGAATCGTTTTTCAAGGACATGCAAGAGGTTGGTATTTTTAGAAGATATCGTAAATTTGAGCTATTGTTATTAGTTCCGAAGAGAGAGCACTGGTTATGAGTTTAGCCAAGGTGATTGAACTTTGATTTATTGTTCGGCGCAAAACTTGAGAAACTTCGCGTTTTGAGGGATTTCATCAATGTACGAGTTGGCCGAAGCATTAAAAATGAGATAAAAAGTTGAAAACGCGTTAATATTTACAACGAAATGTCACCCGAATTTAAGCATTTTCGTACGCATCCATCCTTCTTAATCCATTTGTCGATTTGTTCCATTACATTAGTTTTTTTTTTATCATTTATACTTTTATAGCCGTTTTATTTCATTCGTAGCTCATTTTAAACGTCTTATTACGGGCATTAATTTTATTTTCTTTCTTAAGTTTTCGTTTTTCATAACATTTCATCGTAATTTTTGCCCGAACCTCTTAACGTTTTTGTTTTTATAATTTATCGTGTACTTAGTACTTACTTTTTGGTGCTTTGTGTGCTTTATACGTATTTTTTTCACGAACTTGTTATGTTCACGGATCACGTGTAAATTGTAGTTGAAAATTCCACTTCGTTTTTAAAAGGTAATTATTAAATTGCTCGATAAATGGTGCGGAAAATTCCGAAATTTGGTTGTCCTGTTCGTTATTATAATTATGCGTATTTTTTTGGAAATTTCCAAATCATTATAAGCTTATTTAAATAAAAAATTTTGAATCTTGTAGTGAGGAATGTCTGCTTATGAGCACGTTCATTCGAGATCTTCAACTCACGACGCGACGTTTCTGACCCACCTGCCCCTTCCGTCGCAAATGAAAAAATTCTAAATGCGCCTTTGAGTATGCGAGTATGCCAGAGACAGTACGAACTTATTTCAAGGGCAGTAAAGCAAGCTTGATAAATCACGTGTACATAAATTAACAGAGCTGTCGAGAGAGGGGCAAAGGGGATACTTTGTCCTTAGATTCGTTTCCCTGAAAGACCAGAGAAATTTCAAATTATTGAAGCTCCTAACCCAATTTCTCAAATTTTGACAAATTTTTGAACTCCAGAAAAGACTAAACAATATAATTGAAAAATTACGATTTTTCCAATTGTCATTGTTTTATACAAAAACCAAAATGAGCAATATTAGCGAAATTTAATCTTTTTTTTTACTACAAGGGAATGCCGAGGGGAGGAAGTGGTGAAATTTTTAGCCCATTCGCTCGATCACTCCATTATTGGGAACGGTTTTTCGTTTTTTCATGAATTTTGATAAAAAACAAAGTTACCCAAAAATACTCGTTCCAAGTATTGATTCCAAATTTTTTCGAAACTACGGAAGATCGATTTGGTATCGTGAGAATAGTAATTGTCAAATTTTTAGCTGCTAAAGTTCACTTTTCCACGAGTTGAGACAATTTTTCCAATTTACACTAAGCTGTGGCTATTTTTGAAAATTTTGAAAATTCGCCAAAAATCGAAAAATAAACTTAAGCAGATGAAAATTTGGTTTTGGGGGGTTTTTGAAGTCCTCTTTTCAAATATCCAAGTTTCATCACAATCCGAAATTAACACCTGCGATAGTTCTCTTGATAGAGTTAGTATCTATGTTTAGAATCAAAGGCCCTTTTCGGTCTTTTTATGTACGAGAAGAACTTTAATCTTGAAATTGATTGAAAGTTTAGCAGATATTTATGCATCTTTTCAGATTTATTTACTGATTAACTAATTACCTCCTATGAAGTATGAACTTTGCGCTAATTTTACTATTTCGCATTTCATAATTAATTTGTCAAAGTGTATTCTTCATTGCATCGATTTCATATAAAATAATGGCGGACTCAAAGGTAAGTAATATTAGATTTTCGATTATGCATTAACTACGTACTTCAGTAAGACGCATTTAGTACTATTTTCTAATTTATTTGAAAGATAACATGATAAAATGTCAATGAACTCTTCTTAAAAAAACACCGAAATCAAACAGAAGAGTTCAATTAGCAATTCTCTTCTTTTCCATTTCTAAATGCAAACATATTGAATACTTCGAATCAAAGATACTTGCGTATTTATTTTTTAAATGCAATAAATAGAATTCAAATTAATTTATCGATGCTACACTGATTTATCAGAATCGTGGATTATTACCGAACTTTTGGATGGCATGTTCCTAAAATGTTGACTCAGCGGAAAGTTGCTAAATTACCTACTTGCAAGTTAATTCAGCGTTCATACGTTATTTACATGTAAAAAAATTCCATTTCCAGGTTCCAAGTACTTATCTACTTTATTTAATTTTTCAATGACTTAAGCTATTTCCCAAGTACATTTGAATTACTCAAACACAAATTGAATTTGACTCATTAAAATGAAGTGAAAAAAGATGAAATACGACAATTACGCCTGTTTCATTATCACCAACGATTTGAATTCAAAATTCTAATCAACGTAGTTTACCCATTATCGATAAAATAATTAAATCTAAAACAGCCTGTAAACTTTCCAAGAGAAAAACGCCTACAACGCTGTAACAATTACATCACCTGCGAACACGTACGAAAACGCCTTAACTTAATTACATTTGCAAAGCTTAAAAATGTATCTCGGTGGCAGGTATATAGCGCGTAACTTTTACATATTTTTTCCTTATTTACCTTAATCAAACATATCCCCGAGTAAGCCTTTAAAAGCGTCAAGTTTCAAGCCTCAAGCGTATAACTTCTCCAAGGGTAGAGTGTTTTCTCATCATACAAAAGTCTTTAAAACTAAAATGCAAACTTATTATTTATTAATAAAGCAAAAGTTGCTAAACTTTTAAACACGAGAATGCGAAGGCGAACCTAGGTGGTTAGCAAAGAAAAACACATTTAATCGAAGACTTTATATGTTTCAACATGATGTGCGCCATAGAATACACTGTATGTATAGTAATTCTTAACAAAACGTTTATATCGAATGCATTTAAATTAAAATGAGCTAACAACTTGTACCATGTTATCTATATTTTACGAGTAAAATTAATCAACTTGTTATAAAAATGTTTGCGAGTTTGAAAAAAGTCACTAGGGTAAAAAGCTACTACATCGGAATTGTCATTCTTCTCATAAGGTATTTGTGAAATCGCCCTCTTGAGCCCTATTGGAAATTATGTTGATGTTGCTCCATAAAAGAAGCAATCGGGGCGAGGAACAGGAATCTCGAAGATGTCCTTTTTTTCGGTATAGATCACAATAATGCAATCGTGCAATGTACCTTCAAGTGAGTTATTATTTTAATCAACCCTAGTGCAATAAAAGGTACAATGGAGACTATCGAAGTGCTGGTAGCATATGCACCCCTTCTCATACCGATTCCTTCAATTCGTTCTGATCTTTATGTAATATTTACCGCAAAGGTTGGTACAAAAGATACTACGGCCGTAAATTTAACCCTGTAAATCTGACATTGTTTGCATAATATGTATTTAAAGGGAGGAAAAAGTTTCAATTTCCGTTAACTAAATTCGTTCAGTATCAATATTCATCAGTGGGGCTTTTTATCAACTAACCAAAACGGGTTTCCTACACGTTTCGCCTATTCACAACGGAGTAAAGTACACGTTGATATATTGCGCTTTACTCGTAATTTAAACTTTTCACGTGTAACGAAAGCGTTGCAAAATATAGCTGTAAAATTTTAACAAGGGTGACTTATTACCTTTTATTATGATACAACTGTGTAATAATACTCTTCTTTTAAACGTAGGACGCGACGGCAGCGGTGGTGGTACGAGTATTTTATTAAAAGGAGAAAATGCACAGCCTCTTTGTGTAGGTATCATTTTAGCAATCTTTGTACACGTTTCGCTACACTTAGGTAATTAAATACCGCTTCTTTTCATATTAAAGGCCATGATTTAATAATACATTTATCTTTATTTTGCACCGTTCAATGAACAGGCAATCGTCAAGAAAATTCAACATTTGTACCCTTTTCGAAAGCAATTTCACTCGGCAATTATTACGTATACCTAAGTTTGAAAAGTTGATAAAAAAAGAAAAACTACATGAAATCTTCGAATAGTAGGAAAAATCTTGCTAAAAAATATGTTTCAATCAATGGAGAGCAAAAAAAGAATACAGTTAAAACGGAAAGATGTCCACAATAGAGTCTGATTACGGGATTGTACGTTTGGTGCGCCACAATCAGCGTCCTTTTTCATTACATCAAGACAGGCACATAGACACAAAAGCCTCCGATTTATCAGGGTTTTTATTTGATTGTTCGATAGTATATTAGGATGTGTCGACACCGCCATTAAAACGATTATAAGAAAAAGGGTGTTCATTTTTTTCGCTTCAATCCATCGCCACGTTTTTTTCCCATTTCCTGTTCGTCGTGTCATTTTCGCCACCGCTACGGCCAAGACGAGATTTCACTTTGTACAATTTTTATATAAATCATGGCACTATGTCTCTTTTTAGCCAATAGGATTTTTTTACTAATGCTAAAGCTCGTAACACGTGCTTTGTGAGGGTAAAAATCCTTCGACGCGTATCATCGTAATTTGTGACTATACCTAGTTCATTTTCTATGTGTTAGTATAATACATACACGGTTAACCAACATCGTACAATAAATAAATCGAAGATTCCCCGTTTTAATTAAAAACTATACCAAAGGGTTTCTTCATTATCCGTCAAAATTACATAATGAAAAAGGATCCCTCACTTTGAAGCTAGCCAGAGCAAATAATAAACGAACATTTCCACAATATTAAGTTAAGAACCTTGGAGGGATGCCTTTAATTTGTATACGTTAATGAAAATATATTATATGAAGGTTGTGGTTTAACCCACGTCTCCTCCCCTCGGCATTCTCTTCGTATCGTTTCTTCACACGTAAAGATGTTTCGGAATTAATATTTCTTTCGCGGATACCAACAGTATTCGTCACCAAGCCGAACCAATAATGAATATTCTAATACTTGATATCGCCTTCAAGTATCGTCGCCTCTTTTCACAATTCCCATTTGCGTACCGCAACTTGATTTTATAAGCGTCAATGTTTTAATGCGTAATGATCCTTTATTGTCTTTCTTCTCCTGGTGTTAATGTCTTACAGAGTGGTAACCTTTTTTGTTACCTTTGGTGTAACCATGAATGCTTTAATGTTTTAACGTTTAAATTTTAATATGAATTTGGATTGGAAATTGTGATTAAATTTGGGATATTTTCTGTTTTATCATTATATTCAATTATTAACGCTGATATGCGATTGGAATTGGAAAAGGAATAGACCAGATCATAGTTAAACTTATGAGGAGGTGGATGTAGGATTCAAGAGCTGAATTCAGAATTTCAAGATATCAAAGTTGAAATCGAAACATCGAAATCGAAATTTCAAAATTGAAAATATCGATATCAGAATAACGAAAAGTGACACATCAAATGATCGAAACCAAAATATCAACATTAAAGTATCAAGGCAGAAATATTACACTTGAAATATCAAAATCGATGTATCAAAATCGAAATACATATCAAACTAGAAATATCGAAATTGAAACATCAAAATCGATGTATGAAAATCGAAATATCAAAGTAGAAACATCGAAATTGAGACATCAAAATCGATATATCAAAATTGAAATATTGAAATCAAAACATCAACATTGATGTATCGAAATCGAAATATCAAACTAGAAATATGGAAATTGAAACATCGAAATCGATGTATCGAAATCGAAATTTTGAAATAAAAACATCAACATTGATATATCGAAATCGAAACATCAAAATCGATGTATCAAAATTGAAACATTAAAATCGATTTATCTAAATTAAAACATTAAAATCGATTTATCGAAATTAAAACATTAAAATCGATAAATGGAAATCGAAGTATCAAAATTGATATATCGAAATCGAAATATCAAGATCGAGATATATGTAGAAATCGATATTTCGAAATAGATATATTAAGCTCGAAACATCAAAATCGAAATATTAAACTCAAAATATTGAAATCAAAACATAAAAATTGAAATATCGAAATCGAAATATCAAAATCGATGTATCGAAATTGAAACATCATAATTGAAATATCGAAATCGAGATATCAAAATTGTAATACTGTAATGGAATTTTCAAAATCGAGACATCATTGTCGAAGCATCAAAATCGATTCAAATCGAAATCAGACTTTTTGATGCCCCAGACTCCGTTCTGTTTTTCTGTTAAT
The DNA here is from genome assembly GCA_003261595.1 of Maconellicoccus hirsutus. NCBI lineage: Eukaryota > Metazoa > Arthropoda > Insecta > Hemiptera > Pseudococcidae > Maconellicoccus > Maconellicoccus hirsutus. The sequence continues at coordinate 244,084 of QBDW01006856.1, forward strand.
CTCATCGCCACTATCACCCTTCAGGAAGTTCTTATCACCAAAAAATCTCGAAATTGTCCAATTATAAAGACTGGAGAATTTAGTGTTAGCGAGCAGCTGACCAGGTTGACTTTGGATTTTGTGGAGAATTTTCAGACATGTTGAAATATATTTTTTAAATAGAAAGTCATTTCGGAAAACCAGTGTCAAAAATTATTTCCCATTCGTAATCCTACGTCCTTTCCTGCGCTTTCCCTGAATTCCACTATCTCGGACATCCTGCATTCTAATACCTTCTTTAAGCTTAAAATTCAAACTCCATTCAACTACAAGCCCCATTACTTGTAGCATTTCCCTTATAAGCTGTAAATTTGAAACCTGCATCTTTTCCCATACGCACAATACTCGTCACGTCATTCAAAAAAAGTCCAATTCGTAAACTCCCGGGGTCTGGTAAAGACAACGAATCACTCTCCGCAACACGAGAGAACACAGGTAAAAAAGGCGACTCCGCTTACGAATTTTGGTGGAAAAATTAAAAAGTATTTTAATTTAATAGTGTATAACGGTTTGTAAACTTTTATAATTATTGCCAAAGCTGCAAAACATCAACGTGGAAAAGGGATAAAGTTATTAATATAATTAAATTGTCGTTGCTTTACTTTTGGAAAGTTTCCCCAAAAGACAGAAAACGCTCGCCGGGCGTCACGTTTTTAGTTAGGTCTTGTCAACACAAATGATGTATGTGTGAGGCAAAGATCACGTGACTAAGGGCCCCCAAGGGTCGTCGGAATTATCTTACGCCATCGTACTGGCATCCTTCTCTTTTTAGGGCCCCTAATATACGACTTGCGTTGGTTCTCGAAGCAGCGGGAACTTCGCCCCGAAAAACGTACGCCGTAAGAAGGAAAGAGGAAAAAAACAACAGGAAAAATGTAGCGAAATATTACCTAAAATGATTTAATTCCTTTTCGCCTTTATCTCGTAAATCACCGTTTGTTGGAAGAAAGTTTTTTTTCACGTTTACGCCGTTCAACATCGTGTATAGAGGTGTTACTCTCGTAAATTTTAATCTGATTTTTAAATCGTTGACGGCTGACAAATACGAATTAATTCTTACCCCATGCTCGTAATTTAGCTCACCACTGGAACCCCTTTACCACGCGAATACCTACTTCTGAGACGGTGGTAGACTTGACTTGATATATAAACGAAAACGTTTTCTATAAATGAAATGTAGGTACTTCTTCTGTACCTACTACGTAAATGTACATATTTTCTCAGCCCTAAAAAAAAAAAGGCGCACGTAAAATAAAACCATAGAATAATTTATTTACATATTTTACATAGTCGATGCGACTGAAAAAAAAATACAATTTCCTATAAACTTTTTTTTTTCTTCTTCGAAAACGTCTCGATTCCCAGGCGTTTTACATATGCTTACCTAATTCTACGCGTCTCTTCGTTCAAACTCATTCTGCATCAATGAAAAGTGTCAATTATCGCAATAAAACAAACTGGCATTTTTATAAGTTTCAACATCTCGCGTCTTTTTTTTTCCTCTTTTCTTTCTTTGTTTCCACTTTTCAACATCATCGAGGGATTGAGTTATATGTAGATACACACGGTACACTTACATTAAACGATGTCATAAAAATGAATTCAACCAAACCATTACTAGTAATGTTTATCTCTCCATTATAGAACTAGTAGAACTGGACATTTCAAGATACGTCATCGATTTTCACTCAACTGTCTGTATCAGGCATTATAAATCTTGAGTATACTCTTCGCCGTGCGCCACCCAAAAGCCTACGTTTGAATGTAAACGCTTTAAAAAAAAAGACCAAATTCGTAGTAACTTTAGGAACTCGATAGAGGAAAAATTACGTTATTGCTTACCGTTCGGTTCACATTACGATTAAAGCGATCGATTAAAAAGGAGTATAATTAGCGGACTTGATTAATGTTCCAGTGTCGCCGCGAATGGATAATATACGCAGAACGCGCAACACATCAGGACGAAAAGCACAGACAAAAATAATAACAGCAATTCCCATATAGTAAATTCTGGAATTACGACCGCGTAATATGTAATAGTGCCGCTGTTATTCAGCTTGAAAATTGAATCAAAATCCAGGTCTATATTTTGCGTATAAATTTGGCAAATCGGTAAAATATTCGTCCATAAATACAGCATGGTCAAGTAGTTTGGTAGCATTTTTTGATAGTTGCACTATTTGGCCACATATCACAATTAACGAAAAACGTTATCGCATTTAGAGGTAACTTATAGTAAAATAACAACGAAAAGTATTGTTTTTTTGATAAGTTATTTACGTTTGTTTACGTGACAAAAAAGGCGAATTATATTTCTCGGTATTTTGATGGCCGACTATATTTAAAAGTTTGAAAAAACTTTGATGGATACTTTGAGTTTGATGAAATTAGTGATCAAAATGGGATTGCCTGCGAAGCTCGAGCGTAATTTAATATTGACAACCAGGGCCGGTTTTAGGATTGTTCGTTGGGGGGGGTTTAGGTTCCATAAATTATGAGTAATTTTTTTTTAATAAAGAAGAGATAACTAAAACTGATGTTGTGTTTTAAATTAGGTAAAAATTACGAGTGAAGCTTGACCTCTTGGGGGGGGGGTTTAACACCCAAAACCCCCCCCCTTAAAACCGGCCCTGTTGACAACGTTGCATGATGTAGTCCCTTCTGTGATGAGAGCAGACTTTTAATTCCAGGAAAGAACAAAGTGTACCTGTATGATCATTTTCAATTTTTTTGGTGTTGGTTTTTTTCTTCGAAAGAGAAATCACTCAGACCTGAGACCTTGGTACCTCCTCAAACAGAGGTTAGGTTAGGTTTGATTTAGCTATTAAAAAAATCACTCTGGTGTAAAATCGCTTAGACCTTGGTGCTTCCTGAAAGAAAGGTTAGCTTAGCTTTGTTTTAGCTGCAAAAAATCACTCAAATGTCAAAACTTCGAAAAAGTTGTTGAAAATTAAGGTACACGTTATTCTCTACTTAGATTAAAACTCCTTAGTTGTCTTTCTTTTAATTACAACGTTCATTAGAGTATTGCTATTTTCACAACAAAGCTATTTATTATTAGTTGTGCTTCGCAGGTACCACTCTTTGAAGACTTACCAAGGTCCAAGTGAGTTTTTATAACAAAATCAAACCTCACCTAACCTCTCTTTGAGGAGGTACCAAGATCTGAGCGAATTTAGATTTGAGTGATTTTTTAATAGTCAAACCTAACCTAACCTCTCTTTGAAAATGTACCAAAGTCTGAGCGATTTTGAGTTTTGATTTTTTTAATAGCTAAATCGAACCTAACCTAAAATCTCTTTGAGGAGGTACCCAAGCTCTGAGCGAATTTAGGTTTGAGTAATTTTTTTAATAGCTAAATCAAACCTAACCTAACCTCTCTTTGGGGAGGTATCAAGGTCTGAGTGATTCCTCTTTGAAGGAAACCAAATAAGTTGAAAATGATCATACAGGTACACTTTGTTCTCTCCTGGAATTAGAGCGCCAAAGGTCTGCTCTTATAACAGAAGGGACTACATCATGTGACGTTGCCAATATTAAATTACGGTTGAGCTTCGCAGGCAATATTGAAATCCTTGCCTACTATGACAACATTTTGTTTTTTTTTAGCAATTTTTACCAAATTTTCCATAATTTAATCGTTTTGCGGAATTTATCTTCAATTTTGAGGAAATCTTGAACAACTTTGCGTCATTTTCAGCGATTTTAAATTAATTTTGATCGAGCTCTATTGGCATCATCCAAAAACTTGGAAAAGAAATTTTAAACATTGATTTTCAACTGCAAAATTGATATTATTTAATTTTCAGGGCTTCTCAAGGCTTTCATTTTTTCTGATTTCGTCTTGATAACATGATATCGAAAAAATTGGAAGCCCTAAAAAGCCTTCACTAAGCCCCAAGTCCATGCTAAGTCCCGGCTCTGAGGCCTCATCATCTCGGATCCGGCTTCCAAACCATAAAATTCGTTTAGGACTGAACTCCGGGTGGTTTTCGTTTAAAAAGGATACTTAATTATTGAAAAATACTCCAATTTTTGTAGATTATAGGGCCCTACGAAATATATAGAATTACATATCGATACAAGAACGATATCAATTTGACTCCACGACTCAATATTTAAATTGTACTTGTCAGCGGTTGCGTCACCAAAACGTAATTTCTATTTGGCTGCAAGGGTTATGAATTATTTCTTTTTTCTTCTTTTTCGTAAAGTACATCGCGACAAAAAAAACACTGATAAAAATTCTCATTCCTAAAAAATAACTACTTTTCGACCTTAATTTAAAATAAATTGATTTTTCATCTGCTCGGGGCACACCTCTATTAAATATCGTAGTGTGGCGTATATAGCGTCGCGTCAAATCTCATACATTTTTAATTTTTTTTTCTCTATCACCTCATCGAACTTTATCGAATATTGATTTAGTCGCACCTTGCAAACGTTTTTTCTTTTCCTCGTAGGCGATGTAATAAAGAAATTGCATCTTTGGTCACCAATACGCCTGTAGCTATATTTCAGTGAAGATTGTAAATTTGCGAACAAATGCCTAAAATTTCGATAGGTTTTTCTTCTTCGATGAAAACACGCCCGTGTCGTCGAGTATTTTCATCTTATAAGTGTAATTGATTAGTAAAGTGGTTGCAATTTAAATTAGATTGCGTTAATAGGGTGTAAGCGTATTGTTTAGAAACACGAATGTGCCATTTTTTTCCCGTTTTTTTCTCCTCGAAAACCATCATCATTGATAACATTTAACGTACTTTAAGCATAATCACGTTTCAATTGTTACCGAGTCAAGAAGAGGTGTAATTTTTATGGGAATTATTTCCGCGAATTATATTTTTCGGTGTTGAATTGGTGTTCAGGTATTTCCTACGAGTACTTATCGTGTAGATAAATGAAGAAGATACGATGTTGGTGAGTTTTCAACTGGTGTGACGAAGAATAGTCATTTGGCAACGTTTGGAAGGTTTTCGATATCACGATGCATCTTCAACGCGAGGAAAAAAGTTATATGCAAATCGTATATATTTCAAAACCGAACAACTTGTGCTAATGCGGCGTTCAGCATTAATTAGGGTAATGAAAATTTCATAACTAAAAAGTGCGTTGTTGCTTTTTAAAAGCAAATAACGCGTTTTACGGTGGAACGCCGGGGCAGGGGAACGTTAAAGGGTGAAATTTTCGTACTATGGCGTAAAAGCTTGGAGAGTAAAAAATTCTTAATTTAGTCGTAACGCTCGAATAACATTACAAATCACGTTTAATGCGTTTAGGGACGTAACTGGCGTTTAATAATAATTAATAAGACTTGAGAGCAAACGTTGGAGACTATTAGAGCGAAGGATTTATGAGGCGAACTTGCGACAAAGATAACGTCGTATTCGCTTGTTCGGTGACTACGTCTTACCTGTCCAAACACGAGGAGATATTTTTCTTACGCGGGGATTCAAATTGAAAAAAGTCTTTCGAGGATTTTCATTGCGATTGAGAATCACTGAATTTCATAGAAGCTTTCACAAACCATATTTGTATGCGATCTCTTTAGAACGTCAGCATGAAGTTGGAAAAAGTGTTAAAAAATGGAATTTAATTATAAATTATGTTCCGAATACGTATTTTTTATTATACCAACCTTTTATATAACTATTTACTTTTTTAATATTAAACAGGAATTTATTATTAAAAATTCGCGAATTTTACGCGGCGTGTATTTAATGACGAGTTTTCCTGGGCGCGTGTGCCACTGAAAAGGAAATTTTACGAGGAGCTTTCTCCTTTGGAAAAAACTGACATTCGTCACACGTATCTTTAGGCAAGAATTAGCACGCTTTATAAATTGATCGCTTTGAGTGTACCTTTCATTATCTTGTACTCTTCCATCATTTTATGAAAACTGCGGCGAAAAACGTTCCAAATAAAAACCTTTTTGTGATGATAAAAGCGTGAAATTCGTTTCTTTTTTTTCGACACGCCACAAAAGTGAAAGTTGTAATTTTAATGAAACCTGCGAAAGTAAATATTTTTCGCAAAAAACAAAATCTTTTACTTTATTACGCGTTAGTTTATTATATTTTTGTTATGTTTTGTCTAATATACCTACCGGTGTCGGTGAAATTACAAAATAAAAGAACTTTCTGCGGTTTGTACGCATCGTGGATCTAGTTTTTACTTCAAATTGGGATTTTCTCCTTAAATCCCTGCAAGACCATCTAACTAGCATTTTTTTTCATTATTTTAATTACCTTTGGCATCGACGTGTTAATTTGGTAAATGAATCTTTGTGTGGAAATGGATTTCTGGAATTAATGTTGATTAAAAAAATTTTTTTCGTGTTTCAAAAAGAATGATTATTTTGTCGAGTAAATGTGTTTTTCCAATTTCAACTATATTGAAAAAGCTTTTATAGGAAGATATCAACAAGAGTGAAACAAATGCTAATTAAAGTGTGTTTCATTTGTGCTACAAGTTTGATTTCATGATATCGAACTAACAAGGGAACCTTCCCAGGTTGCACTCTCAGAATTTGATGAAACCTGGCAGGATCGAAGATTACATCAAAAAAACCTCAAAGCCAAGTTTTCAGCTGCTGAATTTCATTTTTCGATTTTTTACGAATTTTTGAGTTTTGAATTCTCGTAATTTTTTAGCTCCTCCAAGAAATGATTTTTTTCTCAATACCTAGTCAACCGTTGATCCTATCGAAATCCTAAAGATACAATAAAGATAGCAAATTTAATTTCCTACAAGTTAGGTCATTACATATTTTTTTGTAACATGCTTCGTTTTTAAGTTATCGAGCAAAAACTTACTGACAGTAGTTGTGTGCAATTCGAATAAAGCGCGACGCTTAGTGACTACCGCGTAAGTTACGTGCCAACTCGCGTCTCGCATCGCTCAATGCTGTTTCCCATAAGTTTTTGCTCGATAACTCGAAAACGAAGCTTGCTACGAAAAAACATGTAATAACGTAACTTGTAGAAAATTAAATTTTCTATCGTTTACGTTTTTCAAAATTTTGATAGGATCAACGGTTGGTGAGGTATTAGCAAAAAACCATTTTTAAGGGGAGCTAAAAATTCAAAATTCAAAAATTTGTAGTAGATCGATCACATCAAAGCCGTCGAGAGCAAAAACGGGTCAAGGCGAATGTTCCGGACCTCTCCTTAATTTATGCATGACTCTTACAAATAACTGAACGAATGAAAGGAGGTGAAATGCCTATGTAGTATGAATAATGCAAGTTTTCGGGTCCTTTCAGGCAAGCCAAGTGGGCCCAACCAGAAGGGGGAAAAGACCGGGTTTCTCCGGGCCCGGTTTTTTTAGAGACCCGGGTGCGCTTTAAGCCCTTGTAAAAAATAACGGGCCCGTTAGAAAAAATGATCAGTCTTCGGGAAAAATGTCGTGCTCCTTCAAGGGAAGAGGGTCCGTATAATTTTTTCCCGAGGCACGGATTTTCTCTGCATCCCATGAAGCCAGGTTCGGGGTAAAGTACCCCCTTGCTTTTTCTCTCGACAGCTCTTATTAAAATCACATTATCTTTTGTGAACAATACAAATGACGAATGACCTTTGTCACTTTACATAAAATCAATTAATGCATCTGTCAGAATTTACCTACATTCCAAATTGCATTGGAAATTGGGCAAAAATTTTTTCCCATCGTTGATAATATTCTCTCTTTTGTCTTTTCGAATAACTTCACAATTATGTACAAATGGTACAGTCGCTTTGAAAATGTATAGGTATTTAGAATACAGCTCAGAGAATTCCCCCACGTCGTCGTGTAGGTATTTAAATAATGAGTATACTATACAAAAGTAGTATTCCATCGGAAACGAAGATAAGTATTTTCATGAATATTTACATCAAGGGAGAATTAAAAAAAAAGACAACCCTTAAATACTTATGATTGATTAGACAACCTGGGCGTTTCGTGCAGTCACCATACAAATTCTCTAATTAGCAAGGTAACGTTTTCGAGAATTTCAAGTAGCCAGCTACAGACTAGTTACGAATTTTTATTCACTGACGCATATTTTATAGCGCGCTATTAATTTTGGCAAAACGGTGAAATATTTTGTAAAGTTAATGGTTTCATTTTACTATACTTCCGGGTGAAATTAATTTCACGTATGTGTAAAAGCGCGTTCAGATATTAATAAATGACCGTTTAAACATGCATTTTTCCCTAAAGCAACGATGATGTAATTTCAAAAGAAATCGCTAAATTGATTCAACAATCGTTTTGTAAATGATCAAAGTTCTCTGATGGAACAAACTCCATTTTTTATTCAATTTTCGTATAATAATACATCGTACAAAGGAGATCTTAATTGACAGGAGCGCCTTTATGATTACAAGTGAGGTAGTGATTATTTAGTACTTCGTTGGCGTCGTAAAATGAGGTAAAAATTGCTTCCATGGGATAGAAGGTGAGAGAACGTTTTTCGATTCAATGACGCACGATTTTAATTCATTGGTACAATAATAAGTCATTGAAAATTCATCAAATGATTTCTAATAACCGAAGCCTCGAAGGATAAAAGAAGGCGAAAAAAATAAAATTGAATATACCTTAGAATAAAGGTAGAGAAGGCAATTAGACCTGAGAAGTTTTATTGTTCGAAGTTAAACAAATAATGGTCAAATAGAAAAAGAAGGCAAACGTGGTATTAAATTTTATCGGGACACTACGCGATATTTTTACTTGATATAGAAAAAATATACACTATAATCTACGGAAACCACACACAATGTTACCTTCCAAACTAAAGAATTCCCGCCCTTAAGCTATTAACGTCAGCGCAAAAGTGACTTCTAATGTTTACCGAGGCTAAGCTCTGTGTTTATTATATGAAAAGCTACGAAAAGCTTATGGCTACCCTGGTTTTCATTTTCGTTGCAGAGTAAAACAGCAAAGGCGTCGTCGTCAGAAAGGGGGAGGGGGTGAAATTTTATAGAGTATATTGAAATAGAACAACACTATAGGCTTGAAATTTTCAACAAACGTAATAAAAACCATCACTTGGAGAATGGTTTAGCCTTTACGTGGCTGCGTGCGTGTTCATTGTGCGTACGATGAAGGGTACGTTGCAGAATTCCGAATTAAGCAATTGTTCCTGGGTTAAGGAAACAGTTATAGCTTTATGGTGCGAATTGTTCTTACGTATTATATTTCCAAGAAGGTTGGTACGGGAAATTTAAGCTTAATAATGTTGAATTATTTTTGGATTTATGTGAATCGTGTTTTGGAGGGGGTACTTGAGTCGTTTTGAGGAAAATATGAGTTTTTATTGAGCGATGAATACAGAGTATTTTGATAAGTTCTCAAGGCCCTTGCATTTAATTATTTCGCAACATCAAATGAACATGCGCTGATTCAGTTGCCTATCTTTGAATTATGAAGGTAACTCGACTTGTCAATGTAATATCTGATAGACATTTATTAATTAACTCATCCTTAATAAAGTAAATTAATGTTACTAACTTATATATGCAAATAAAAATTAATTATCAATGCGTTCGCGAATTCGTTACGCGTTCTTTTTCCTTCAAATTTCTGAGGACAATAGGAGAATGTAAAAGCTGAGTACAGAGTGTTCCATAAGAGCTGGTATATCACTCATGATCGTGATATGTCGCTATAACAATAACGTGCCATCAACAAATTGTCATGATGACATGAAATTATCAAGATTACCACTCATGAACGTGATACGTCGCCACGACAACAGCTTGTCACCGTATATATCACTCATGATCATGATATGTCACTATAACAATGACTTGTCATCTATAACATGTTATCATGACATGAAAATTTCAAGATTATCACTCGTCAGAGTGACGCGTCGCCATGATAACGTTCACCATGACAACCACGTGATGCTTTTTCGTGACGATTTTCGATTTTGTGTGCCATAACGAAGACATGAAAATGTCAAAATTCCCAAATATGTAATTTAAAATCAACTGACCATCTGGTATACTACATCAAAGTTCCTAATTAAAATTTTACAATTGAAAATACCACCTATCGTCCCACAAAACTTGCAAATGTACGTATAAAATATCACACCGAATACGAACTTTGTGCAAAGTGCTACGTAATCTCGGCAGATTCCATTTGTACCATTTCATTAGACGGAATACAAGATCGCAATCATGAAACGTCGTTAAAAAGTTATCCTGAAAAATTAAACGCGTTGAAAAGGTAATCGAAATGGTTTTTTTCTGCTTCGCAGCAGATTGTTTCGAGTACGAGTATTGCGAGAAAGACACAACTACGGACGCTGATGTAATTCGAAAATGGCCAGATAAGATTTGGAACGTAATGTATAACTGCATTGCCTTTTTAAGGAGCTATAAGTAGCGATATTTGCGAAATGAAGAAAAGTGTAAGGTGAGGATAAAGTTACATGGTTGCAGATTAAAGACGCTTTTAAAGCCGGTTTTATTGAAGCAACATAATCTTGGAGGAGATATTTTGCCGAGTTTTATGAAAGTAAAGGTCCACTCTAATAACCGAGAAAATATATCAACTTCAACGCTTTATACTGACCCGGTGCCATTATGTTAGTTAACTCGTGTACAACCCCCCTCGTTCTTATATCCACATACAACTGAAGAAATCGAGCTTTACGGCGCTTACATCCAAAGTAGCGAATTTATATGCAAATTCGTTCCGTTTTAAATGATCTCAAGATGTACGATAGAATAAAATATCAAGATCAATTGCTACACCAAAGAAAAGATTCGTTGAATAATAATGCTTCGAAATAACTTCGTGAAATGCTCTACTCGGCTCGTACATGTTGACTGGATTCTTTACCCTCTTATTATGAAACGAATATAAAACCTACTTGTATTTAATATCTGTTAGTCTGGACACCCTTTCGTGACTGCTGAACTTCCAATTTTTTACTTCATTTCTCAAATATCTAATTTTCTAGACGCCGCGTCTAAAGGAGAAAATTTCTAATTTGTAACGACCGAAAGATCCGTACAACCCTCTAATACGTAAAAATTATTGAATTAGGTGCGCTAAAATTATTAATTCCATGCAACGCTCGGCTTACATTGAATTTATGACGTGTACGAGATCGAAAAGTGTTATGTTCTCAATACATTTTTCTCTCTCTTCAAAGAAAAAATATTCGTGGGAGTAATACGAAAGAAATATAATTAAAGGAGGTGTCAAAATACGCTTGTTTTTTAATTAATAGATATCATTCGACGAGTAAATCAGTTTTTCGAAATTTATACGTGTAGAAACGTGTTAGATACTTTGAAATGATCTTTTGATGTGAAACGTTTCTTTTTAGACCTTTGGACGAATATTCCTTTCAATGTAGGAAATACCATTCGATATTCGGTTGAGGTTGAAATTACAAAAAATACCTTTCGGAGACAAATTTTCAAAGCGATGTTTTATCAAAGTGACGCAATCGAGTAAATTGGCGCAATACGAGCCAACTTTTAGGAAAATTTTTCAAAGTGTGGTAACTTTTGAATGCCTACGAGAGAAATCATTTATATAGAAAGTATAGACTGAATTTTGAGAAATTGAAAATTAAAGATCTTTTTTATTACTCTTAATATTTCATTAGTCTATTTCATGTCAATACTCGTATTTGCGATGAAAAATTTTCAAATTAAAATACGACGCTTAATCGCCGAGCGAACCATTATTATTATTACGCGATAAAAAAAAATTAAATAATTTTTAATTCGCGAAAAATTAAAAAATTACGAAATATTTCATTTTGACAAAAACAATAGCTTTGCTGCTGACTATTAATCTTACAATTGAAATAAAACGCGGTACGAATTTTTCAAGAAACGTATACAAGGCAATGAAAAGTTTCAAAGAGTTTAATTAAAAATACAACTCCTCCTTGTAGCTGTTTTTATCAGTGGAAAACTGTTTTGTTTTCATTTGTAACGAATGACTGAGGATTTGTAAAACGTTCTTAGAAAAGTATTTCATTTTTAATGATTTTTATTACGGCGTTTAATTCTGATGAAAGTGCAATTAGCAATTGATCGTGTGTACTTTAGTATAATATTTCTTTTTTCTTATACTTTGATTAAATTTCCAAATTCTACTCGCTGGAATTTTTCGATTATACTTACTCTTGAACATTTTGATTTAAATTTTGTTTTTCTTAGCAGTACATTTCACTTTTAACTTTATTTTTACTTTGTTGCTGAAACTCATTAAACAAATGTTAAAATTAAGTAGGTAAAGATACCTACAGAAAAAATCACCCCAAGAAATATCGAAATACAGATTTTTTAAATAAAAAATGGAAATTTCATATGAACTAGATATGTACCTATACCGCATCGTTGAAAATACAAGTTAAATTTAGGCCTTCTCAACACAATAAACCTATCTATCAAGTATTGGGCAAATTCGGCTTCGCCTTTTCAAGGGAAACGGTTCACGTCATGAACATGATTCTACACTTTGAAAGCATCACAAAGGGAGGTCACTCTGACTTGATTACGGTAAATGTACAACCGCCAAGTTTAAACAATTTTCTGCTAATTAAAATATAAGGGTAATGCCACGTCATCGTCAAGCCGAAACTGCATTAGCTCGTCATGTGTTATGTACACGAAGAAACTAGATAGAACAAGAAAATAGCAAATACTCCCAACATACGGTACAATGTAAACTGATTGATTTATATAGAACGTAGGCCTACAACATTATGAGAACTATGTTATTTAGATAGTTCGATGTACTTGGGTGGAAAATTCTCTCTATGAATGACCCAAATGATGTCAATGAGTGATTAATACGTCTAATAATGCTAAAAGGCGCATATCTCGTATGAAACAAATTCTCGTGACCATTTCTATTTAAGAAAAACATATTGTAAAAGCGACAACATTTTACCCATAGTTCGCTAACTATAAGTGATTACCGTTGAGGGATGAAGCTCTGTAACCACGACCACCTGGTGATTTTTCATCGGCAACATAGCTTTCAGTGCCGTACAATTTAATCTTCGAAATTACCGTCATAACTTATTACACGCTTTGTTTTCCCTCTTTTTGAACATGTCAAACGGTATATATCGCAGTATGTGTATGCTATACATGCATAGTGTACATAGACATAACACCATGCTCGCAACACATACACATGTCTCTTACAGCGTCGTTCGCGTCTTCAATATATTTTCATTATTTTTAATAAACGATGCCTTCAAAAGGGAGTATTACAAAATGTCGTGGTTATGGGTAAGCGAATAATGTGATGATTTTCGTTTCGCTTTTTTGGTTTTTTAATCCTTCAAATGTCGTTTCACTACATCGTATAAGATTTGCGATTACCTTTAAAGAACTTATTCCACTAAGTAGGTGCTCGATCCTTTGCGAATTCTATTCCTTTTCATACAATTACCAAAGTATCATCTTCGCTATTTTAAATTCAATAGCGTACATGTTAAACTTACAAGAGATAATCGCAACAGCATCGAAATGTCGAAAAAAGACTCGTATTAGTGTCCTTTTTCTCGATATCGACTCGTACGTACTATATGTAATACATATCCATTATAATATAAACAGCACAGCGCTGGAATTGTATATACTTATCTTTGGTAGAAAACCAGAACGTTTCCGAAACACGCCGTATATTCGCATTAATTTCACCACATAATCAGATTTTACATGTATCCTTGTATACGTCACAAGATTTTCTTTTTAAATGAAATGCTGCGCGCTTAGAAATTAAATTGTCAAATGCAGTGTACTCGAGCGATATCATTATACCGATCTGTACATGTGTATGTAAAATTATTCTAGTCCACTGGTATGCGTGATAACTACTTTCTCTGATATCGATAACGCTAAACCGTTTAAAATGCACGTAAATTTCATCTCATTCTCGATGTAGTGGATTTTTGCGAGTGGAAGTTCAATTCTTGAATGTGTGTATGATTTCTTCACTACCTGAAAAGTATTGAAGAATGTTAAACTATCATTATATTGAATGGGTACCTCTACCTATTAATTTTATTCTTGAAGACCAGAGGCTCCTGAATTGAAAAATATGGCTGTGGAAGCCACAAAAGCTTTATCTGATGCTTTAATAATTATTCGAAGTAATTTTTTTTGGAAAAGGTTTTCTATGAAACTTTTTTAAACGAATTAAATGTGATTACTATGAGTATAACTTTAAGTATTTTATTAATTATGCACAATATAAAATGGAAAACGTTTTCATTAAAGGGTATATTGTTATGTATAGGTACAATATAATATTGTCAATTCAAGCTCAAATTCAAAATAACCAAAAACGTTTCTGATACAATTTTTCCCATCAATTTTGTGAGGAATAATATTTTTGTAATTAAAGAAGTACCTAAACCTATATATTTTTTATTGATTATGAGAAAAATGAGATTATCCTTATGAAAGCTAAATCAAGTTGAGGTTGTTAATGGTGTTTCATTTTTTAATTGAGTAAGAAAGTCAGTATGAAATTTCAGCAAGTGTAACCGACTCTGTAATCATTACTTAAAATTTAAAATCCTTCAATTTAATTTCTCCATTCACCAATTTCTCGTTATTAAAATAATTAAAAAAATTTAAAAAAAGAAGCGCCGGAGCCGGAAAATTACTAGCGAATCTACAACGTAACTCCAGTTTCGACTTGAAAGTTTTTCGAACGATCGTCGTTACAGGTAAATATTTATCAGTAAATGTGTATCGGTAAATAAATTGATAAGCGCTAATAAAACAAGGATTTTGTCAGCTAATAATTCATAGAAAATTAATAATAATAAGTAGATGATTAAAGGTACGATTCATAAAAGCCAAAAGGTATTTATTTAATATTCTTTCATTTGTCATTACTCTACTTCGTTCAAACACGTGTAATGTGGTTGATTTTCAGCGTAGGTTTATCGTTGTTTTAAAGTGAGATTCTTGATTATCGTTTTGTAGATCAATTGAAAATGCTATTATCTTGTCCATGGATCCACTTGATTTGTTGTTAGTCATCGGCTTTAGCGATGTTAGCGGTTTCATTATTCACTTTACGCTTAAAAATGTACAATTTTTATTGATTCGCTGATACACCAATTCTAGCCAGTAAGTTCACTCGATCTTTGACTATATTCCTGCAACTCATTTCACATGGAAATATTTCAGAAATATGACCACGCCACCGAGATTCCAGTGGAATTGGCGGGAATTCTGCGGCACGGAGAATTTCACCATATGGACCGAATCTCACGGAGACCTATCGCAGTGTTTCCAAACGCTGTGTTTGCAGATACCAGCCCTATTTCTGATATCGGTTATATCAGCTTATTACTTCGGTCAATATGGCGACTGGATTTTACGGACATCTAGAGAGAAAACCGTCATCAGAATGCGATTAATTATCACCATCGTACTAGCGTTCTTACCAATGATACGAATTATGGTGCTGGTAACGCAGAATCCAGAATCGTTGCACGCGATAAATTATCTATTTATGATTTTGGAAGCTGTAGCGTGGTTTTTACACGCGTGTTATGTGGCGTCGTTGAAACATCGTTTAGGATCTAGTTTACGAGGTCGTGTTGTGCTGATATCTTTGTACATGTATTTCTACGTGATTTGCGTGATCAGAGCGAAATCGTTGTATGCGAGTTTAATCAGCGATGATCCTCCTGAAGCTTTAGTCTACGTGGTATTTTCGTTCATTACGTTATTCGTTCAAACTTTGTATGGATTTACGTTATTTCCTTCGGAAGATAGTCCTTCGAGAAGGGCCACTTTAGATGCAGTAGATCAAGTAAATATTTAAAAAATACGTTACAATGTTATTAAAACTAACACTTATATTTATTATAGGATGACATCATGCATTCGTCGGTGCTTAGTCAGTACTGCCGTTTCAGAGAAGATTTCGATCCGTATTATATCGGTACCGCTATGGAAGAAAGCGGATTCATATCTAAGTTATTTTTCATCTGGGCGAATAGACTTATAGAAAAAGGCAGTGAACGCCAACTCAACAGTCCCGATGATGTATTTGATTTACCCGAAGATCTAACCTGTGATGTACTCCACGATAAACTAAGATTAGCCTTAGATACACCGCTTAACGCCGGAGAAGACGTATCGCGTATAACTCTGCTCAAAGGTCTACACAAATGTTTCGCTAAACAATTCTACGGCATTGGGATACTTCGATTGATAGCAGACCTGGCTAGTTTTGCTAGCCCTTTATTACTACATGAACTTTTGGAGTTTATCGATAATACCTCGTCACCCGTCGCGTACGGGTATTTTTATGCGATTGGGATATTTTCTGCATCTTTAATCGGTACGTACGGACGACGTGATTGGAAATGGAATTTGTGTTATTTTTTCATCTTTCGTAGGTTCATTTTGTTCCATACATTTTAATTTTCTTATCGGTGTGATCAGCTTAAAATTACAAGGTTCCTTGATTGCGAGAATATATCGTAAGATTTTGTTACTCAATCCGTCTGTGTTCAAAGAAATAAGGTTGGTGATTTTTTTTCTATTTTTTGAATGATTTCATTAATATGATGTGATTTTGATTTCAGTGTCGGTGAAATAGTCAACCATATTAATACGGATATGATACGCATATCTAATTCTTGCATTAGTTTTCATTCAGTCTGGAGTATTCCATTTCAAGTATTAAAACGAGTATTTTTAAATGAACAATTCGGCGAAACTGTAGAATAATATACATTCTCAATTTTATGTAATTATGAATCGTTGTTTTTATGAAAGAAATAATTGATCGTATTATTACCTTCCGAAATTCGGTACTATTTGATAAATTTTATTATCAATTTTACTTTCTTCAATGCTTTCTGTACCGGAAGTTGACACGATAATAGGTTATTTATGCAAATAAATTATTCCGTTACCATTTTACTAAATTTAAATTTTACCATCCTACGATTCGCCGAATTGTATACTTCAGTAATTGATTATTCTCATTTCAAAAAAAAGTTCTAATGAAGGATTTATATTTCAGCTGTTCGTGACCTTATATTTGCTCTATACTCAAGTCGGTATCGCTGCCATCGCAGGCGTCGCATTTTCTTTAATTTTAATCCCAATTAATAAAGTAATCGCCATGAAAATAGGTAACGAAGATTTTTTTCCTTTTTGTAGCAAAATAGTAAATTTTCATGTATCGAAATTTCTATCACAGGAAGTCTCAGCGTACGCATGATGGACGAAAAAGATCAACGAGTGGAAATGATGAACGAACTCATTAAAGGAATCAGGGTAATCAAATTGCACGTTTGGGAGGAATACTTCGTCTCGAAAATTTTACGTATTCGTGTACGCGAACTGAAATACCTGAAAAGTCGCAAATATCTCGATGCATTGTGTGTATACTTCTGGGCGACAACACCGGTTATCATATCTATTTTAACGTTCACCATACACGTGTACATGGGTAGAGAACTAAACGCCGCCATTGTAAGCAACTAATAATGATTTATTGAGCTAAAACATGGTTCACGGAATCGACCCGATTTAATTTTTTACAGGTGTTCACTAGTTTATCACTTCTAAATATGTTGATAGTTCCTGTAAACGCGATACCGTGGATTTTAAACGGTGTCATCGAAGCTTGGGTATCGGTGAAACGTGTGAATTCGTATTTACAAGTACTTGAAATTCATTACTCGAAATAATGTAATAATGACTTAAAAATAACGCCAGTTTTGCATTTTTAGTATGACGAAATTAACGTCTCCTCATATTACACTCCGAGATCGGACGTCACTAAGTCGGTTATCGTCGAGAATGGAACATTTAGTTGGAATTTGGATCGGATGCACTTATCTAATATTAATTTATCAATTAAGAAGGTTGGCTCGATATTTTAAAACTATCGCGTGAAATTCCCCTATGTTGAATTTTTTGATAATAATTTCTGTACCGGGGATTTGCGCAGGGTCAGTTGGTCGGCATCATAGGACCTGTGGGTAGTGGAAAATCTTCCCTTTTGGCTGCGTTACTCGGCGAAATCCAAGGTATCCGAGGATTCGTATCTGTCGATGGAATAGAAAATGGTAAATAATTCTACAGAAATTCACGACGATTTGAAATTTATAATACAATAAATTCCAGGCGTTGGATATGTACCGCAAAATCCCTGGATTCAACAGTGCTCCGTCAGAGAAAATATTTTATTTGGTAGTCTCTACGAACCGTCGAAATATAGGTAAAAGAATTATCATTACTCGAGTTCCTCATCTCGTGTATTTTTATTATGAAAAAATATTCATATAATTTGTTTCAGAGACGTGATCGAAGCCTGTGCTTTAATGGAAGATTTCAATTGCTGGCCAAATGGCGATTTGGAAGTAGTCGGAGAAGCTGGGTGTACTTTAAGTGGAGGCCAAAAAGCCAGGATTGCTTTAGCTCGAGCTGTCTATCAAGTACATTGTTCATAAGATGACTTAACACAATGATTTAATCAAATATTACAAATTATATAATTTAATTCTTAGGATAAATCGGTTTACATAATGGACGATATTTTATCCGCCGTCGATACTCAAGTTGCAGTTCATATGTTCAAGTGTTGTTTGGGAAAATTACTTTCAGGTCGAACTAGAATCTTGGTTACACATTTTACTCAATTATTACATACCGCTGATTGGATCGTGAAATTAGATAATGGAGAAATTGTTAAACAAGGTGAGCTTTTACATGAAGAAAAAAAATTAAATCATGGTAAAAATTCGTATCATTTTAAGGACCTCCTTCTGAAGTTTTAACTTCATCTGATATTTCTACCGAGCAAAATGAGCAATCTGAAGATGAAGAATCGACTGAAAACGCCATCAAACCTGATACAACCAGTAAAGATGAAATGGAAGCGGAAGGTCGAGAAAAAGGAGTTGTATCGATCAAGGTGTATTTCACCTATTGGAAGTCTGTCGGCCACGCTTTAGCCCTAATGGTCCTTTTGTCAGTAGTGGCGATGCAGGTGGGTGTTAATGATTTTTTAATGCATTTTATAAAATATTAATCGAATTGTATCTCGAATCAGATATCCAGACATGCAGTTGATTGGTGGATATCCATTTGGGTCTCAACAAACGCCGAAACACCGCACAACTCTACCGATTTATATTTTTTATACGATTTCGAAAAATGTAAGCGCAATTGTTTTCGCATTATTAATAATAAAGAATTAATAGTTTTTAATTATGTTCTCAGATTTACTTCATGAACGTACTTCGGATGTACAATACTTTCTATTCGTTTATATAACAATTGGAGTGATTAATTCTATAATCGTGATTATTCGATCGTTTTTATTTGCATATGGCGGAATCAAAGCTGCAACCGAAGTTCATAAGTCATTACTTTCATCAGTTGTCCAAGTAAACAATGACCTCAGTTGACTAATCTATTCATAGTTATTATCAAGCTAATCACTTGAATTAATTATGAAAAATTTCATAGGCTCATGTCGAGTTTTTCGACGTCTCTCCTCTTGGAAGAATCCTGAATAGATTTTCTTCGGATACGAATACAGTTGACGACGATTTACCCTTCGATTTAAATAGATTACTGGCTCAATTTTTCGCCGTCATAGGTATAATTGATTTTTATTCAAAAAGTACCCACGAATACTGGAATTTTACGATTTAAACAAAATTGGAAATAATTTTCAGGAACGTTATGTATGACATTATACGGAATACCGTGGCTGTGCTT
The DNA here is from genome assembly GCA_003261595.1 of Maconellicoccus hirsutus. Classification (NCBI taxonomy): domain Eukaryota; kingdom Metazoa; phylum Arthropoda; class Insecta; order Hemiptera; family Pseudococcidae; genus Maconellicoccus; species Maconellicoccus hirsutus. The sequence goes on from QBDW01006856.1 coordinate 263,868, forward strand.
AATATTAGCTCCCCTTCTACCCTTCTACCAAAGAATACAAAATCGTTATCGATTAACCTCCCGTGAGCTGAAACGTTTAGGTAGCATAACCTTATCTCCGCTGTATAGCCACGTTAGCGAAACTATAAACGGAATTATGACGATAAGAGCGTTCAAAGAAGCGCGTAGGTTGGTATTAAGTCATCTCGTATCGTGGCTTCGTTTCGGCAATCATTTCGAGATAATTTGACAGATTTATTCGAGAAAATGAAGAGAAAGTAGATACGTTGCAGAAATGTAGTCTTTCTAGTCTCGCTGCTACTGTTTGGCTGAATATCAGATTACAAAGTATCGGCGTCGTGATTATCGGAGGCGTTTGTATTATCGCGGTGTTACAACGTCACATGGATGTTGCTCATTCTGGTTATTTTCATTAAGTAACTCTCGAAACTGTACGAATCATCTGTAACATCTGATTTTCCCTTGAACAGGATATGTCGGTTTAGCCTTATCGTATGCTTTGACTTTGACCGTCAGTTTAGGCGGTGTAGTGAATATATTCGCCGAAACCGAACAAAAAATGGTCGCTTTGGAAAGAATAGACGAATACATCCGTAAACCGAAATCCGAATTGAAGAATGTAAAAGTGGAAATTGTTTTACCATACGCGTGGCCTTGCCAAGGCGTTGTTTCCTTCATAAACGTGTATCTTAAATATAGGTAAATTTTTCAGCGGAATTATTTATCGTTGTAAAATATTCATTATGTTTTATATTGCAGAGATGATGTGTCTTATTCATTGAAAAATGTCAGTTTCGAGACACACGGTGGCGAAAAAATTGGTATCGTTGGGCGTACAGGAGCTGGTAAAAGCTCGTTGTTTGTTACCTTATTTAGACTTACAGAAGTTACCGGTGGCGTGATATGTATCGATACCATTAACATTTCTAATGTTCCTTTACATAAACTCAGGTAAATTGTCATTTTTATAAAATGGTGGACGTGCTGATTACATTGATTTCTGTACAATACAGGTCAAAGATTACCATTATACCTCAAGATCCTTTCATTTTTGCTGGCACAATACGAGAAAATATAGATCCATTGAATGAACGCGAAGAAATTCAAATTTGGGATGTGTTAAATAAATGCGATCTATTACCGTTGGTTCAAAAATTAGGAGGATTGAATGCGACTTTGAAAAGTGGGGGTATCAATATATCGGTGGGAGAACGCCAACTGTTGTGTTTGGTCAGAGCGGCTTTACGTAATACAAAGGTAATTACCCTCACTCTTCTCATTCATTTGTAATTCTTGTTCAAATTATACGAGTATATTTCTAGGTGGTTTGTATTGACGAAGCAACCGCCAATGTGGATCAAGAAACTGATACACAAATTCAGAAAGCTATTCGTAATTGCTTTCAAACCAGCACTGTTTTTATTATCGCTCATCGAATTCAAACCATTATGGAATGCGATAGGTGAAAAATACGATAAAGATGTATTCTTCGTATTTATATTTTAAAGATATTTACTTTACAGAGTGATGGTGATGAGTCATGGCGAAATTTTAGAGTTCGATTCACCGAATGAATTATTGAAAAATGAGAACTCGTATTTTAATAAATTCGCCTTTCAAGGATTTGTTAATTGAATCTGAATTACGAACTTGCGTTTTGTGCAATGGCGTCTCAATTTAAAACATCAAACTAATAGCTGTGATTAATTTTACTACAATAATTTTGCAACGTATTGCTAATTAAAGGTTGAAAAGGTTGATTGTTGTAGCATTTAAAATGTGATATTAATATTTTTTACTTAAATGTAATGTATATGTATATTTTTTTTATTCGAGTTAAAAATAAAACTGACTTGCTACCAAATACCAATGGAACACTGGTTTATAATCTTACGTGTTTTTCGTGATTTCAAAACAAGGTATGAATTAGTGAAATTATGGTTCTAAGTTCATTTTAATTTGATTTAATGGTTCTCTAAAATGTCCTATGTCATTAAATGTTTTGAATATCTTGGGATTTTATTTCCGTATTAGGTTTTGTTTTTGTAGGTTTCATGAAATGAAATGAAATTGTATACGACGAATTCATACGGATTGTAAGACTGCTACGAATATATTCCGACGTAGTGATATTCTGTCGTATTACTTCTAGTGAAACGTCTTGAAAAATTAAAATACTTCGTTTTAATATCACCAAGACGTTGTATCACGCATACATTAAATGATCAGGTGTCGCAGATGTTTTACTCTTTAAACGATGTTAGTTCAGTTGCTAACAAAAACTAACATAAAATGATTCTTATATCGGTTCAAATCGTAAATTCGAACAATTACTATACAAGAAGGTTTAACCGTAAATCGTGTATCACAGAAGTTCCAACGAGTAGTACATAATGTGTTATTTTTTATCAACTCCATTGTTTTCTTTAACGCTTCTGCTAGCGTTATCATTAGCAAATGCTGGTCTCAATGAAAACTCAAACCCTGCAAGTGAAAAACCACCTCAATCTCCAAGCTTGTCATCGTCGACTGAAACAGTATCCGGTGTTCCAATTCACATAACGCCCGAAGTAACCCATACTTTCGATTTAATTCCTCCCGAACACGATAGAGAAGTATCAGTGAAACCATCAAATGAAAAACCCCAATCACCGCCTCCCAGTGAACCTCATGAAGGGATGAGTTATCGAGATGTTGTCGTGTTAACTAATCACCCCTGAAGCCTTGTTCTGAGTGGTTCAGGTACCTTTCACGTACCTATTTACATACATAATTTCGTAAAGTAGGCCTAATTCATCTTTCGTACCATAAGTTTATTCGAGTACTATAGAAAGGATAGTCCCTACCTGATTCATTTTTATCAATAAGCTCAATTGTAGATAAAGAATATTCATCGAATTTTTCAATACACGCGTTATGAATGAATTATTTACATTTGAACAGTTACAATGGATTTTTTGTAAATTCATTGTTACGAGAAAATGAATGATACATTATTGATATCTACTGCCATTTATGAGATTTATCAGATAAAGAAGTTTAATACGAATTGAATTAAATTTTCCAATAAAACCCGTGATTCCATGCAAGTTTATTTCTGCTTCGTTAATTTTCAAGTTTGTACGAGACAATTATTCATTGATAAGATGAAATGGCAAAACCAGATTGTGAATTACACTTGTTCTTACTATAACTAGGTATCTATATTTACCTATCTACAAAATGGACGCATGTGAATTCCACGCAACGTTGCCGAACCTCATCAAATGCGTAGAAAATAATCCGAAGTGAAAAACTGAATGTGTTTTTGATTTCATGCATTATACCCACTTGAAAAAGATTATGAACTGGCATTCCTAGGATAAATTACCTACGCGTGTACCTACATGAAAATAGTGGCAACGTCGAACTGTTTTGCTGATGTGAGGTTTTCACGAATTCAACGAACCATCACACTTTTCGTTTTCGTATAAAGCTTCTTCTTATCATAATTTACAAACCGATACCTATCTAATACAACTGCGCATTTACAAATTGAAGGATCAAATGGTTCAACTTTTTCGAAGAAAATGTAAAATTAGCTCAAACGGACGGTCTAAGAATGTGAAATCTTTTCTGTAACAATCGTGATTTTCATGTATCCATTTACCTACTACAATACGTACATTTTAATGAAAAATTAGTCGAGTCGAGTTATATATGAAATTGATATCAGCCTCAAATGTGAATATGGCAATACCGACTTCTGTCATTTCAAATATGTTCATTTTTTCGTAATTTTAATTTTATCACGAATCGTGAACCTTTCCTCATACCTGTAAAACATTCGACGACAATGTTTAAACACCTGTACAAATTAAATGCACGAAGAACTTCTGAATCCAATAGTTCACTATAAAGTCTAAGCGTATGAATCATTTCAGTATAGATATAGCTTAATGTTTCACGGTGTGTTACTAAAGTACTAAAAATTTGTTTTTTTTTTTTTCACAATGAACGTATTGAAAACTGAATTATTCTTTATAACCATTACACTTGCAATATCACTTTCTTACAGTGCAAAAGAGAGTGATCAAAATAAGCCTGAAGCCAACCAGGAATCGACCCCAACTCAATCAACATCTTTGACCAATGATGCTAGTACTAGTAATACTCACAAGGAAGAATCACCTCTCGATAAAAATTCTGCTTCTAGTACCAAATTGGATTACCGATTTTTTACAGAATTTCCGGCTGGACATATAGAGACTACGCCTGAAGGAAAAGAGAAGGCATCTTCGGCAGCGGATGTTATTAATAAATTCGACGATTCGAAAGAAGATTCATTTTTACCGCCGCCATACTGGCATAGTTTTGAATCCCCCATTACACGTGACGACCATGATGAAGTTGAGCATAAAGGTAAGCTCAGTGAATCTTCGGTTGGACATGATGACGATGGAAATGATGCCGAAACGAAGTTAAAAGCTGATCGAAATATTTCGTTTTCAAAAAAACGTACGTTAGAAAAACAAGATGATGATGAAACCCCTCCACCTAAACTCAGTATTCACGAGATTAATTGAATTCACGTTCTGTATGAAAACAAAACGCGAAAATGAAGTAGGCATGTACCTACCTATCTACCTACCGACTCGAATTTCAAAATCGATCGAAAGTCTTCAAAGTTATTTATTTTTAATTAAATGGACAATATTATAAAGAAATTACCTTTTTATTTACCTATTTCAATAAATTATTTGCAAATTATTTTTTTACTTGTTCAATAAATCGTATAAGTATAGTATGTAGGTAATTTGATGAGAATTTTTTTCAAGTAATCATACTTCATATGAACCAAGCATTTCAATTTTGCTAAACGTAAAATGAATAGGTTAGACTAACAGACGTGGTTTCTAATCAACAATTGATAAACTGCATAAATATTTGTTTCGTTAACATCAAGCTGCCTATAGGTTGCAATTGAAGGAGAATTTATACGTCATCATGAAATTAAAAATCTACATCTTTTGTTTTGAATAAAAAATTTAAATAATGTGCCGATTTTTTTTAATAAAAAAATATATGTATAAAACTGAGTCGTATGTTTTTTAATTAATATTTAAGAAATACTACAAATATTTTACAATTCAAGTAAACCTACTTGATAACAGAAAGTACGTTTTCGTCAAAGTTCGCTGCTTAAATTTATGCTCGAAAAGAAAATTATTTCATGCACGTATGTGCTTACCTATCAACATATACCTACTTGAAGTGAAATGAACGAATGTTACTCAAACATGCAAATTTATCTTCTTGTAAGATGTGTAGGATTCGAAAAACCATGAAAAATTGAACCGTTGCAAATAAAAATGGTGAGAATATTATTTTTAAATTGCTTTCTCAATTAAAAAAATTGACTTTCATCAACAAAAGAAAACAAATATATCAGCAATCCAGATACAAAATGCTTTATTATTATCGGATTTCCATCAAAACTAATTACTTATATACATACAAATCATGATTGCTTTTACAAATATAAATGTGTACCTTCACCTCCCACCTACTTAATAAAATTGCAAAAATTGAATAAAATAAATACACAACAATAATTCAATTGGCGCTTAGTAATTATATTAATTATTTTTAAGCTGTAAACTATTTGTGTGGTGTCTAAGGAGGAATGGAAAATTTGTCAATTTCGACAAACCACCAAAGTAGGTACCTATTTATCTTTGCAAAAGTTGAACAATTTTCTATGAATTTATTCACTAAGAAAAAAGGGTAAAAGAATGGTTTAAATGCATTTCAAGGTCACAAAATTTCTATTCATGAATTACAAAGTAAAATGCTCAAATAGGCGACAAAATGAGAGCTCAATAAAATGTCTACGTGATTTTAGAGAAAACACAAATTTTATGTGATTTTAAGATCGAAAGGGTCTTCTAGATACCCAAACTCTGAAGAAAAACGTCAAAATTTCATTCACTCGTGAAAGTAGATGAATTAAACGAACTTTCATCACCTCGAAAGTTTATTTACTTGACTAATGGTTCATCAAAATGTCAAAACAACAAAATTTTACTGAATTTCAAGGGTTAAAAACCCCAAAATTTTACCACATTTTAACAAAAGGTTCGTCTGGATGTCCAAACTGTTGAGAAAACCACAAAATATTACTTTACCCAAACTCTGAAGAAAACGTCAAAATTTCATTCATTCGTGGAAGTTGATGAATTAAACGAACTTTCATCACCCCGAAAGTTCATTTACTTGACTAATGGTTCATCAAAATGTTCAAAATGTCAAAACAACAAAATTTTACTGAATTTCAAGGGCTAAAAACCCCAAAATTTTACCTCATTTTAACAAAAGGTTCGTCTGGATGTCCAAACTGTTGAGAAAACCACAAAATATTACACCCAAACTCTGAAGAAAACGTCAGAATTTCATTCATTCGTGGAAGTTGATGAAAAACGAACTTTCATCACACCAGTTCATTTATTTAACTAATGGTTCATCAAAATGTTCAAAATGTCAAAACAACAAAATTTTACTGAATTTCAAGGGCTAAAAAACCCCAAAATTTTACCTCATTTTAACAAAAGGTTCGTCTGGATGTCCAAACTGTTGAGAAAACCACAAAATATTACACCCAAACTCTGAAGAAAACGTCAAAATTTCATTCATTCGTGGAAGTTGATGAATTAAACGAACTTTCATCACTGCGAAAGTTCATTTATTTAACTAATGGTTCATCAAAATGTTCAAAATGTCAAAACAACAAAATTTTACTGAATTTCAAGGGCTAAAAACCCCAAAATTTTACCTCATTTGGGCAAAGATTGATGTCCAAGCTTTTGAGAAAACCTCAAAATTTAATTCTCAAAGTTTTGAGGATTTCATACTTTTGAGTAAGTGAATTTATCATTCAGAAGATTTGAATTATGAGTAATTATAATTAATTATAGGGTCATCAAATCTACGTATTCATGAAATGTGCAAATTAAGTTCGATCACCATACCAGCCCTTAAATTTAATTAATGTTCAAAAATTACGCCGAAGCTGTCAATTTGAACCAACCTAAAGGGAAATTTCATCATGCATGTCTTTGGTATTCAACAAAAAAACGGTGCTCTCAACGAAAGCTCAAATTTACGTTGATATACATTGTTTTAAACCCTTTCAATTTGAGATGAACATTTTTGAATAAGAGTGAATTTTCAATGAAATTTAAAATTGTATAAATAATTAATTTCACATGTGCAATACCTTCAAGTAGGTATTTAATTAGGTATAGGTACCTACTTGATAATGGTGTTTTATCATCAACAAAAAAGGTGGTATGTAAGCAAAAGTAATTATAATTTTATATTATTCATTGTTAGTTTATCATGATTATTTATTAAGAAATTTAAGTAATTTCAAGCCAATAGTTAAAATTTTTTTATTATTATGCCTGCAACATGAAGAACAATAAAAAAAATCCTTTAAGATTAAGCAAAAAATATCATTAAAAATATTAAAAAATTATTTATAGAAAAAATCAAAATACGTTTTTGGAATAATTATTTAAAAAATTTAAATTTGAGGTTAACTTATGAGTTTTTAACTAAATTAGGTATTAGGTAGGTATTATTTCAAGTTAATGTAAAATTCAACTAATGAATTTTTCTGAATTTCTTTTTGTGGTTGAAAATGTAAAATAGGTACCTGCAATAAGTTGGTGCTGAACGGTAGGTACATGGATGTTCGAAAAAATTCGTAAAATTCCAATAAAATTGCTTTCCAAGTAGTTTCTTCAAAATGGAAATGAAATCTCGTGGAAAACGAAAAGTGGCATATTTGATCTAAATAAATTAAAAACAAAATTATTAATAATGTAATTTTCAATACCAACTCTTTTTAAAGTAAAAAAAAACGAGAAGTAGGAAGAAATAAAAATTGACAAGTATTAAGTTCAATGTTGGAAAAAAAGTTGAAAATTCTCTAATTTAATTTTTTAGACAAAGAATTAAATAGTCATTAAGTAACTTACCAATTCAATTGTGTTGAAAAATAAGCGCAAACTACAACAACCAAAATTTTTCAAAAGGTCTCCATGTTGCCATTGTCGTCTTAATTTCAGACTGAAGAGTGAAGACTATATTCAACATCCCATTACTCTCTAGTTAGTTACTTCGAACTCAGCTTATCTGAACCCCACCATCCAATAACTTGTCGGCTTTTCTTAGAATCCGCCGATTGGTGTATATGTGATTTTGATAGTGAAATACTACGTTGTTGACTAATGGTTGTACTTTTTGGATGTAAATGTCGAATAAGTGGAGAAATTTTTCGAATTTTTTGAAAACTAGTTATAAATTACTTTATTGGAATAAATTACAATTTGGAAACAAATTTCAACGTCTCGCTTGAAAATTCACTTTAAATGTGAAAAGTTCTTTTAAAAATGTATTTCTTTTTCGATACGCAGTATTACCTACTATACAAAATTACTAAAATAGGTAAACGCGATGTTAATTTGAATAACACGTACTGTATATCTTCTCCTTCAATTCGTGTAACCAGCGAACATACGTACACGTGAAATTTGAATTTACATACTTTCAACTCAAAGGACATAATCGGCGCGTTAATTCATAGAGAAAAACAAGAAATATCTAGTAAAATTAATTTCTTGAAAATTTTAAACTTGTTTTGTTCAACTTTTCAAATGAAATCGAAGAAACAATTATTTTTATTTATTCAGCTGTAATACGTAAACTCACACCAGCATCATGTTTTTTATGACTTCAAACATCTACAAAATTCGAATTTACATTTCAACACAAAAACATAACGATCGTTGAATTCTTGCTTAGAACATTCATATCTACGTATACATAACTTTTTTGGTTGCAAAACTTCCGTTCATAATGAATATTTTCGTAATTAATTCATTTTTCCTAACGTTTCTACTCGCATTGTCGTTAGCAGATACTGTTTATGGAGGTGGTGGAGAAACCAACAACCAAAACGGAACACCACAATATGTAACGCCTCCAGATAGTCATAATTTCGATTTCCAGGCCCCGGAAAAAGTTGAAGGTAACCCGTCGGAACCACCCAAAGATAAATTCAAGTCTCCGCCACCACCATCAACTGGACAAGGTTCTAATGGGATAAGTTAACAAACTTTTGTTCAGACTGGTATGTACCACTTCTGATTGAAATTCGGGAAAACTCGAAATAAAAGTATCACTATAATTATTATCGTTAGAAATAGTTTATTACGACGTTGAAAATAATTTTTTTTTATATATTAGTAAATTTTGTTTTTCATAATTGAAAATAAGTGCGAGTAAATTATTAGATAGGTGATAGGTAGGTACTAGTTACCTATACCTACTACCTGTACCTAGTACCAATAAAAAAATAAGATAAAATCAATAAACACGTAAATATATATTTAGGTTTAAAAAACACAAAAATTGTATTAATTATAAATAACTAAAATAAATTTTCAATTTATTGAATAATTTCTCCGAAGAAACATGATTCGGATAAGCTTTTAATGATTTCTTCACCAAAATGTAGCTTGTTTGTAAATCCCCAATCTGTAAATGTTTGCAAAATTAGACCAAGAAATATCCATTGAAAAAATCACATCGCGTAATTGATTACTTCATGTGACACGTAAGCTCGATTGTAATGAGGTTCGAATAAATAAGGAGCTAAACTAGAAGCTGTATCGAAAAACGAACAAGCTTGTTGACTGTTTCCGCGATTGAACATAATCACACCTAAATTATTAAAGGAAGCTGCATGAGTAGAGTCGATGGATAACGCTAATCTTAAGCATTGCTCAGCGATATCTAAATCACCAACACCCTAAAATAATATCGCATGAGAATATCTCGTAATTTGATTTCAATTTGAAAAAAAAGTCACCATACAATTGCGATGTGAGCAATATTATACCAAACATCGGCTGCATTTTCACTCACAGCTAAGCTAAGAGCTCGCTCAAAACATGTAACAACCATGTCATACTGTTGAGCGTAGAAACAACACAATCCCAAATTATTGAAAAGTTCGGCGTTGTACAAACCCATTTGCAGTAGTCGTCTAAAATTTAACGCATATTTGCATTCTGAATGAAATATCAATACAAATGTGCGATGAAATAATTAAATGTAGGTACTTACCTATAAAATCGAAGTCCGATATCGGGCTGATCGGTATAAAAGTGATGAACTCCGATGCAAGCGATGGCTTCCATATTTGTAGCGTCTTCGCGTAAAATTTCTTTGTAAGATTTTACAGACATCGGTATATTATTCAGTCCTTCAAATATTCTGGAAAAATCAATTGTACAGTATGTTAATTAGTATGTTTATTGTACTGGTAGGGGTTACATAAGTATATTAGTAAATACGCGTATGTAAGATTATTACGTATGTAAATCTTATAACATTACCTACTATCGAATTCAAAAATTAAAAAGGGCTTCAGTAAAGATGAAGGTAAGAAGGTACCTTATAATATGTAGTAAAGGTACCTAGGTAGGTACTACGTAGTTGAGTACATGTAGATGTACGTATGTACATTCGTATATGCTTACCTATTTGTTTTTTTTCGATTATTCATCGAAATGCAAATGGTGAAATAAAGTCGTATTTGTACAAACTTTATAGTAGTGAGTTCCACAACCACATTTTCTTTTCGTAAAACGATGATTCAAAGTTTGATCAGTTTTGTAATGTAAACCTACAGATGGTAAGAGTACTCCCACTACTTACCTACCTTTTATTGTAAAATTTCACGAAGTTAAAAAAATAATTTTTCAAATCGATGAAAATTGATATTACGTTAGTGCGACTTCTAAAACATACGTCTGTTTTAAAGTATTTAAGGTATAATGAATACTTTTCAAATACAATTTTTTCTCGTCGGATGCTTGGTTTTACTATCTTTTCAGAAAGCTTTCACAATGAAGTTAACAAATGCACCAAGTCACTGGGCTTTTTCTTCGGATAATCAAGGAGGTATTGCTTTTGATGATGCAGATATACCAAAATCAACTCTCGAAAAACAAAAATCGGTAATTTCTGAATCTATTACAAAAAATGATGAAAAAATGGAAAATGAAATACCCGAACCAAAAATTAGCCCTCTTGACATACACTGAAAATACCGGAATCCATTTAGCAATAACTATATTGATACTGGGAAACACTTCGTATAAGATGACGTATAATTATTGTATCATATAATAAGTTGGGCAAAATAAAAAAAAATTATCAACTATACTAGCGTTATTTTTAAAAGTTACTTGATAAACTATAAGTTCTCAAGGCAAAACAATAATTTTTATTTTAATAAATGAATGATAATTAAGCATGTACTCTGCTAATATTAAGTTATTTGAATCTGCGTTTTGATAATACTGAAGGCAATGAACGAAGTGTAATGTAATATTCCACTTTCAAGTGTCCGCATACCTGATTATCTACATAATATACTATAGGTTTAGGTACTAGGAACATGAATTAACCAACTTAAAAAGTTTATAAATATATATAGTTATGTACTATCATTCACCTAGCCATTTCAGTCATTATGGTAACTTCATCAGGAAAATGCTTCAAAGCAACTGTAAACAGATCCAACGCCGTTATCGGCTGATCAAGTCTTAAATAAACCCTGGCCAGACGTAAATACGTTTCAATGCTGGGCTGCTGCTTCAACGCTGATTTAAACTGCTTCTCCGCATCTCGGTTCAACCCAAGCAAAAAGTAACATTTCCCCAATTGAATTTTCCACCAGGGATCCTTATATTCGCAAATTTTCGTCGCTTCTATAGCTAAATCCATAGCCTGACATATTTGATATTATTTACACAGCTGCTTGCATCGAGTTCTACGTTAAACCTATACTCACATTCCTGACATCATTTTCGTGATAATAAATATACTCGAATAACGGCTTCGCGACGGTTTTCTGAGCCGCGTATTTGGCCAAATTCAAACGAGAGATTTGAATAAACGGTCCTTCCAGTTGAGACACCATCGAAGCAGTTCCTAATCTCAGACTGCGAGCTGATTTCGACGTCAGAGGTCTAGCAGTCTGAGCTGTTCTAGGGGTTTTTAACATTTGCTGTAATGTTTCACCACCGCTGGATTGAGTTCCAGGTCTTACAACGCCACTGACCGGTCTCCCTGATACCGTTCTTGGTCTATTGATCGATGAAAAAGTTTGAATATTCTATTGATTTCACTACCAAGTTTCCAAGTTTATGAATATCTACCTGTGACTAAGATTTCCTAAAGCTGTGCTCGTATTAGCTGTTCGTAAAGACGTACCTGGTCGAGCTGATACAGCTATTGTGTCAGTATCGAGGAAAATATCAGCTATACCTTCTTCTTCCGCTTCTATATCGTCTACCATTACTTGTAATGTTAAAGCTCTCATTTTTAGAACCCATACTGCCTATATGAAGGAATGTATTTTATAAAGCTACCATCATCGAAATAATGCATCAAGGTCATCTCACCTGATCTAAGGAGTTCTTTAACAATAAATTCGTACAAATATCAACACATTTCGGATATTGTTTTTTTCTAAATAGTAAATTAGCTTCGTAAAAAGAATTCATCGCGAAATAATATTTCACGAGTTATCAAATCAACACCGGTGATTCCCTTATCGATTTTTTCTCACGTTAAAAATCGTTGCTATACACAAAAGCGCACCACCATCGCAACGATAATCATCCGCATTCATTCTTATTCCTGCATCTTAATCAACGATCAGAGCAACACGTTGGTTCATTTGAATTCGTAAATCTGACCTGATGTAAAAATTTCTTCCAAGTCCATCAATCAATTTTATCAAACAAAATAACGAGAATGAAAAAAAACATGATAAAAACAAATCTATATTTTACAAATATTGAATAAATTTATAACTCATTATAATAAATTAAACGTACTTCCTAGACTACAAAACGTGATCGACATAATATCGAAGACACACAGGAAATTATAAAAAAAATCAGGTAACAAAAATTATAATTATTTGTAACAAAGTCACTACCTACGAGAAATTTTCACAATACTAATTTCTTCACCGAAAGAGAGAAAGAAAGTAAAAATGATAAAACGTTAACAATTGTTACATCCATATAAATGCAAAATAATTTGCATTTTAATTAACATACCTACAGCAAGCTGCAGACCACAAAATCACAGAAAACACACGACATTCTCCAATCAGAAAATATCATATATTATTTGAGAAAAAACAACGAGAACCTCATTACTCAGGTAACCGATAAACTTTACGTTTTACTTTATGGAAAAATGAAAAATTTGCGAGTTTTAAAATAAGCTAAAAAATTACCTAAAAGAATAATGAGTAAAAAAGCATTACGCTTCAGTCAATTTCCCCCCAATGTGAATTTAGAATCTGGTATGATATCATTTCAATATTCCATTCTTATTAATACTGCATTCGCGTCAAGAGGAGGTAATAACTACCGTAACATAAGAAAATAAAAGAATAAACATTTATAAGCAATTAATGAAAGTTATGTATTATTATAACGTAAGGTTTTTCATCTAACATACTCAATTCTCATGTTTTCACTCATGTCGGATAGAAAGTACAAGTAGAGAAAGAAATATAAGTATTAATATTCCATAAGACAGGAACAACCAAATAAGAAACGCACTTGTCTGAGTAACGGCTCCGAAATACTTTCGTGAATTCGTCTAGCAAATTTATTCGATATTCAACACAATAAATTATATCTTAATTACGTACACTTGTTCAGTATCTTGATACGTAGGCTATTTAACATCGCAATTTACAAATTCAATGATGAGACATCCGAAGGCGCGCTGATATTAAGTTCCGTACCGAAATTTCCTAAATATCATTATTTACATTAGACATATACAACGAAATAACTTAATTCACAATAAAAAAAATTTACAAACGCCTTCTAAATGTACTATGTAACCTAAAATAAAACAAAAGTATCATTAGTTATCAAAAAACGATGTGTTACTCGCAAAATTTTAAATAACTCGTAAGCGTCTAACGAAATCATAAAGAGCAACTTTTTGTAAATCGTTCGGGCATGTTCGAGTATGTTCGGAATCAATCGCCCGACACGCATTTAGTAGTTCACAACTTCAAATTCTTTGAATTTTTAATTTATTAATGCAGTAATTTTGTAATATTTTGTCAAAAGGATTATTTGATTAGAAATATTTTAAAAAATCGATTATTTCGAACATACTTGAAAATTCCAAAAGTTTCATCTTTACAATCTCGAAAAGAATCCATAAAATTAACAGAACCAATAACTTACCTTTCGGTATCTAACCATTCTTGATAACTATACCACCATTCTTCCCATTTGAGGTAATCTTGAAAAGTTAAATCTTCTAAGTAGCCTTGATCTTTGTAAAACGCATATCTGACTCGGACATCTTCCCAAGATCCATCAAGTAACATTGGTGACGGTCTATATGTAATAATTGGACATCAATATATGTAGTTCTCAAGCAGAGACATGAATGAGAAATACACGCACTCAGGGAACGGTTCTAGTAAGGGGACATCGAGCTCCTCGACTCGATATTTATCACCGGCTGTAACGCGTATATTACGTTGATTCGACTCAACATCCTTTTTCTGATTCCATTTCGCCATTTTACCAAACCTCTCCGAAAGCGTAATTCGTTTGGGCGACGGACTTTCTGATTCATCCGAAGGAGATTCTACTTTGATTTTCTTATGATGAATAATCGACTAGAAATTAGAGCAAGGTTCGATTTCACTGCATCCCTGATGCTGCTCCGATCCGCCGTACTTACTGTGGTAATCGCTTTGGATGCTTTAACCGCTTTTTTCTTCTCTTTTTTCGATGATTTCTTTTTATGTTTCGTTTCAACACGTCGTTCACCTACCGGACTAGATATCACTGGCGTAAATGATTTAGACCTAAAGAAAATCTCGTATTAAAGTTGCAAGAAAATCCAAATTCTGTCGCAGTTGATATCGCACCTAGCGTAACGAGAAGACATTGGAGGAGGAAGACGCGGTAACGCAGCACGAGGTTTCAATTTCGGCTCAGGAGGAGGACCAAGTCTTTTTGCTTTTTCTTTGTCCGATTTTTTAGCACGTTTTTCTTTCGTGCTTTTCTCAAATCTACACATGGAACAATTCGAATCAGAGCAATCTGACGAAGACAGCACATCCTGAAATTTCAACATCCCACAATTAACAATGGCGAAAAGCTCGGGTGATTTGACGGCGAAATCACTAACACTGGATACGGTCTGCTTCGATCCGGTCTTCTTTCTGCACGGCGATTCAGAGGATAATCCGGATTCGGACGATGATGAACCGCGTATCCTCATCATCCTGTATTCGGCATTTTTACGTTTTGATGATTTAGACGGCAATGGACTACGTGATTTGGGTTTAGAACGACGACGTATAGGTGATTTGTTGATCGGGGAACGAGAACCTGGAGATTTGTAACGAGGCAATTTTGGTGACTTCTTCCGTCTCACTGACGGTGATACTTTTTCAACAGATCTTTCGAGTGATTTAAATATCGAAAACAAAACAAATCATGGAAGAAAAATAGTTTAAATAAGTACACTCGGCATAGAACATTACAATACAAGCGTGAAATTAAATTCGCTAATATTTAACATAGCGGGGAAAATCCGAACGTCGATCGACTTGCGTCACATTTTCCGAACGATATTCGATTCTGTACACTTACTTGTGCGACAGTCAACACTAAGTACGATTCGATACGAATTTACTCGGCTTGTTACTACAAAATTGGCAAACATCGAAATGGCCGCGAAATGAAGCGCACAACAAAAGTTGAAAAAATTATAGACACGAAATAAATACGATACACACCTATTCCTACGCTCAGCTTTATCCGCTTTTAAGTGTCGCGAAACCGGAGACTTGTTGCGAGCCGCAGACCCTCTAGCTGACCGTACCGGCGACTTGGCTCGTCTCACAGGAGACTTTCGTGTACGCGACGGAGTCCGGTTACGATGCGTCACCGCTGGCGACAAACGACGTATTGGCGACCTATTTCGACGCACCGGTGATCTCGAACGACGCGCCGGTGAACGGGTCGAACGATTCGGCGACTTCGCCGCGCGCCGAATAGGCGACGTCGAAGTTCGTGCACGAGTCGAGCTGGAAAACTTATCAGTTCGCGGTCGCGAACTATCACGTCGTAAGTCGGACGATACAGAACGACGATCGTTTCGACGAGTATTCGAAGACGATCTACGCGAAGATCGAACTGCGACCGGAGATGTTGGAGCCGATGGCGAGTACATAGTGGAACGTTTCTTCACCGGGGAACCTTTAGTTGAAGATCTTTCGCCGTCTGAATTGTTCACGTAGAGTTCTTTAAATCCACTGTGACGCCATCTGAGGAAAAATACATTATTGTTCATGATAGCATTTCATATGTCATTATACTAATCGCAATTTTCAACAATCGTATTTTTTCATTTAATAATCGATAATATATAATTATCGTATAATAATTAAGCAATACCTATCAGGTTCTTTTTCTTCGACTTCTAGTAACTTTTTTGTCCAATATGCACTCTGAGTACCATCTTTGCGAGCTTTTTTAATTACTTTATCAATTTCCCTTCGTGAATCCAAAACTGTACAAATATTGTAAAATTTGACTAAGGGAAAATTACTTTACGATAATTTGATCAATGGGGATATAAAATTACATTAAAAGAAAGAAATGCTAATGAACAAAAACAAAATACAAAATTCTACTAATAACTTTTTTTTTCAACTTTGAGAAATGAAATTCATTTTTTGATGGGGATTAAATATAAGGTTTAAAATTAAAACAAACCCCCTTTTTGACGAAGAACTTTATTAGAAGAAGAATAATCGTCCATTCTTAATTTCGATTTTTCGGTACTTCTAGGTTTTGGTGACATTTTTACCTGAAAAAACAAACATTTACTGAATAGTTTCAACCCAGGTAAACGTCGTTTCGATTTTTCTAAAATAGAAACACACTTTGCTTTCACCCTTTTATGCTTATTTTACGACTCATATTAACATCAATCGATACTCACCCTGAGAGAATTTTTTCCGATGTAGTTTCGATGGATAGCAGTTAAATGAATGATCCAAATATCAATCTGAAAGTTAAATCAAATGTTGAATACCTTGAGAAAAAATACACCACGGAGATGAATTTCATTTAAATGAAGCATCAAATTATTTTTAAATAAGATAAAAGATAAAAATCTAAGAAGATTACATAAAAACACAATCTCAAGAGGATACTTACTGTTCGGAGGTAAACAGAAGAAAAACAATTGATATTGGAAGAGAACGATCACGATGGTTCACTAGATTTCTACAATTTTAACAAAAATTACATTAGTAGCATTAATAGATACAACATATACACGGATTTATAAAAAAACTAAGCAAATTTAAGAAAATTTATCATATTTTTAACATCAAAAACGCGACGCCATTTACCTTTGAAACGCGATTTATGAAAGAAAAGGGAAAGGGGAAAGGAATGAATGAAACTCTTGTGTGGTGTGATTATACGAAAAAATAACGAAATACAAATTGTTCGAATGATGCATTTCGCAAACTTTAATTAGAAATGTTTTTTTTTCAACATTTTAGATGATTTTTGAAAATTTTATTTATTTTTTTGATATTATACGGTTAATTTAAATATAAAAATGTTCTTAAATTTTTCTTTACACGTAAATTTTATTTAAAAAAGTTGTATTTCATGCCATCGCATTTGTCTTGAAAATTGGTATTTACGGTAATTACCGGTAATATTTATCAAAGTTTTCCTAAATAATTTTTTTAATTTTTTTTGTTTTTTTTTCAATTTGATAATTTTTGATGGGTTGGGTTACGATTGATTATCAACTAACGTAAATTCAGTAAAAAATTGTGGATAATGGTGAAAACGTGGTGCTAAATGGTAAATGTTGATGTCAGTGACGCCTCCTTTGAATTTTCAGGTAAGAATTATGTAAATTAATTAATAGTAATTAGTGCATGCACCATTCCACTTTATGATAGTTCATGCTAGTTCCACTTTTAACTCATTACTGACGTTAGGAATAAAATTATAGGCTGAAATAAAATGTTCACTAATCAATTTCAATGCACCTTCTATCAAATAATCCTTGACCAACCACTACAGAAAAATGACAATTTTGCAAATTATTTTATTTATAAACATTAAACATAATTTAACAAAGCCTTATTCGGACTAGATACATTTAAAGGTACAGCTGCTATCCTAAATACGTTAGAATCTAAGATGATAACGAAAATGGTGTATGCATGAAATTGATTGTTATACACGTTTTATTCAATAATCGTCGATTCTGGTGTCGACGACGGCGAAGAATTTGGTGACGATGAACTAACTAAAGGCAAGGGCTCCCATCGCACGGCGTTACTATTAATTAAATATTGCGATAAAAATGAAGCGGTTTTTGCTGAAGCATTTGTCGAAATGTTATTTTGCCATGGGTAATTTAGACCGAATAACATCGCTGGGTGCACGTTGCGTGGAGACCAGAAGGGATCTGCGTGTAGAAGTGGAAGACCTAATCGCGAATGTAGTACATCTGTTGGACATCCTGAAATAATTAATGCCGTTGAATATTTCGTATTTTAGATCAAGTGTAATCCGAATTAAACAAGTATTTAGCATTTACTTGATATCGGATCTGTAACATAAGGAGAACAGTCTTTACCAAACGTTTTTTCTCGTTTTCTCCATTTGGCTCGTCGATTTTGAAACCAAACCTGGAAAAATTGTGGAAATTAGATAAACGTTAATTAAAATGTGATTCTGTATTATTAAATTTCATTACATGATGTCATTCTTCGTTTTATACTTCTCGAATAAAAGTCTTTTTTTATTTCCTCATCGGGAAAATTCTCAATGAATAAGATCATTACGTAATTTAACCTATTGGCAATGACCATCGGTATAAACCTTTTATGAATTTAGTTTATTGTATTAAACGAAAGATTATCATTCGGTGAATTTTAATTTTGAAAATTACATTACGTCGTAATTATCCCCTCGCCGTAGAACTGGTATTTAAAATTCATTTAAGTACTTCTATTACAATGATCATTAATAGAATCAAATCTTCATTGAGTACTTTTTATACAGCGAATTTGACCATTCAAGAGGAAGGTGAAGTTGAAAGGCTTTTCAAAAAATGAAAATGCCTTATTATTAATAATTGATCCTGCTTTAATTGGAGCGATAAGTAGACGACGGGCAGCGAGGGATCATTAAGTAGGGTAGTCGTTTCTTCGTAGGGGTTGGAAACGGTATTCAAACTCATTTTCTCGTTGCGGTATTTTACCGAACTGTTGCTGATCTTCGATGGTGGATGATTTTTTTAAAGCGTACGTGCGGATGCATCGTGCTTTTAATGAATAGATTTTTTCCAAATGAGATGCTGTTTCATTTCTTAAGCATATTGGTGCCTGTGTGCTGGAACAAATCCGTCTTTGTCTTTGTTATGGTTTATCATTTACGATGGGAAAATCTTCGTTTAATTTTGAACTAAATTCCGTGGTGTTTGTGGTGAATAAAAAAGTCTTTTGAATGTGAACCATATCTCAAATGTAAATTTTGAACAAGGATTAAATTATTTATTTTCATGAAATATTCGCTTCAAATAAATTTTCAATTTTTTGCTAATCTAAAAAAAAGGGAAAAAATCAAATAACGAGAGTCTCTTTTACTGAATACGTCGAATTGTAATTTAGCAACGCGTTAGTTAATTTAAACTTTGAAAAGAACTGTATCGAGTAGTATTAAATGTAACCTTTATTCACCGTGAGGAGTGCATTGTCGGGGAAAAGTTTAAAAGCGCAGAGACGTGAGAGGATTGTATTTGGACATCCGATTAGCGAATCTGCCACCCTCTGTAAAGCTTCCTGGGCAACAATAGGCCAGAATTGTCTCGAACAATGCACTTAAATGATCGTTAGGAAATTAGCAAAAATGTTAAAACGACTGACCGGGAGTAATTGGTCACCCTAATTGTATTGTAATACTCCATTATGAAGGCAATTAAATTATAAAATACATTTAGCTGGCGTTGACTATTATAAAAATAGAATAAAAAAGATAACCGGAATTCGTTATTCTTTTTTTTAACGCAAGCTTAAAAAACTTTTTAGTTTGATTTTCAGCGAGTAATTTGTATTCAGGTCAGAATGCCATTATCTCACCTGTACTCTAGCTTCACTCAAGTCTAATCTTAATGCTAATTCTTCTCGGGTAAATACATCCGGGTATTGAGTTTTTTCAAAAGCTCTTTCTAACTGATGTAATTGGTAAGTTGTAAATGTTGTTCTGCTACGGCGTATTTTTCGCGGAACCGTACTCTCATCTTGGTCTTGTTCAGAGGCGCATTTCTTTTCAATATTTTCTAATTTATTTTCACCATCGTCCGATCCGTCTCCGTCGTCTGTAACAAAAACACGTTTCATCGTGAAAAATAACGCCTAAGAAATTCGTCTGTATTATTTACGTATTAAACACGATATTTAATTTGAAAATACCACACTTCAAGTCCACCTCGAGTACTTTTTCCTTTCCCAGTTAATTTCACGTACTCGTAATCGAAAAAGTCATAGAAATTATTTCATTCGCGATTAATTTATACCAACATTTATGCGAATTTATTAAATAATGAAATTTGATCGACAACGGAGAGGTACAATGAGCTGTAATAGATTCGACGCATTTTATATTCCGATCGAATGAGTTTTTAATTAAAAGTACACTACTCGGTTTGCGTTCTCCCAAAAACCTTCGATAAAAATCTACCAGTCGGTTTGCCAAATCAATTGTGTATCGAGTGTACTTGAATGAAAAGCATGCTCATATGAAATCTACATCTTTAATTATTTGATCAATTTTTTCATTATTAGTCATTTTCTGTATAATCAAAGCGGTTTATTTTTTTACGTCCCTTCGTTTTTAAATATTTATTATTGGTTGAAATTTGAAAACTAACGATGAAAGGATTGAATATAATTCTTCTGATAAATGGGGTGTTGAAATTGATAAAAATTAGCTTGCATGATAATTAGTTTTTTTTAGAAAACGATTTAATATTTGTAAAAAATTTTCTAAATTGATATTAAGTTTTATCAAAAAAATTCATAATTTTATTTAATTTTAATGTTGAATTATTACTTAGTTACTTCAAATTTTAGAGTAAGAAATTTTTCGGTTATTGTGCCCTCTATCCCGAGATTTATAAATTGTTCAAAACGACTTTTCAAATCCTTACTCCCCCTCTCCACTAAAATAAAATTATGAACATTATAAAAGATGGCAAGGTCAGTTAAAATAACGCAACGATGCAATGGTGTCTTTTAATTAATTGTTTTTAAAGCGGACTTTTTACTCGGTATTTTACAAATTTTGACATTACGATTTTGATATTTCGAGCTTCACACTTCAATCTCACGATTTCGATTTCGATAGTTAGATTCGATATTTCGATTATTATAATTTTGTAATTTCAATACTCCATTTCGAAATTTTGATTTCGATAATCGATTATAACAATTTTCACATTTCTTCGCTTTCGATATTTCAACATTTTAATTATAATAATTTAATATCGATATTTTCAATTTTGATATTTTAACTTCTATATTTGATTTTGATAACTCCAACAATTTTGACGTTTTAATTTCAACATTTTCAAATTATAAATTTTTAAAAAATGATTCAGCTTCAGTGATACCTGAGCCAATCGCAGGAAAAAACGTAAAATGTTTTGAGAAAAATAGTTCTAGAGTCCTCTCAAACTATGGGCTGGGGTTATCTCAAAACCTTCTTCCGTCCAAACTCCTCTATTCCAAATTCACAAATTCAACCTTTTTTCTCCGATTTATTCCAAAAAGTAGCCTTTGAACTGGTCATGTGAAGGACTAAAAATAGAACATGCGTGTTTAAGTGATTATGTTAGCTTGATTTTATGAAATTTTTGGGCTGTTTGTTGCATTGTGGCGCATTTTCAATTTTGTGTTGTTTGATTCTTTTGATCTTGAGGTTGTTTTACATTTGATTAGCTAAATATGCGAAAAAATAGAAAATAGCTCGATTCAAGGACGTTTCCTGTATCCTGATTTTTGAATATCTTATGAGTGTGTATGTGAGTAAATCAAGTGAGGAATCTAAAGGATTTTGTAATATAGATAGAAGACGGGGGTTCTAAAATTCATTATTTTGAACCACTTGAACTAGCTCATATGACAAAAGTCTTTTGGAAAGGGGGAGTGGGGGACAAATGGCGCAATATTTCAAGGTTCCTCAAATTCAATACACAAGATCATGTTCTTTTGACGAATTTGAAAATAATTATAGTTAAGGCTTTTTTTATGGGGGCAAGCAGGGGCATACGGTGCCACCAAAGGAAATTTCAAAAAAATGATTTATTTCGATTTTTTCCTTAAAACAAGGTGGCAAGGGGTGAGAAGGGGGTACAAAAAATTATCGTGCGCCCAAAAAAGAAATGATAAAAAAAGGCCTAATTGTAGTTAACAAGTTGATGCATTTTATGAAGATTTTTACGCTATTTTGATGCATCCTATCTAAATTATGTAAATTGATGATAGGCAATTATTTACCTACTTAATAGAAAAAACTTATGCAATGAGAAAACTGTTATCTTGACTATTAAAATCGTCTAATCTCAAAATTACTTTCAACTACGAGTGACTTGAAAGCATTTTTTTCGAATTTGTACTGAAAACAGACTAGAATTTATTTCATGTTTATTTTTAGTAGTATTTTTGACATTGTTATCGAAAGATTTCTCGTTAAATATTACAAAGATGAATAATTCATAAATATATCTTGGTTTATTTTCGTAATTACGTTTTAATTATTATATAAAAAAAATTAAAAACGTAGTAAAAAAGTTCGACAAAATCTAAATAAATTAAAAAAAAATTCGAGGCCGCTTCGACGCTTTGTTTCTTATTTTCGTAATTTTAATCGAGAGAAATATCGTAAAATAAACAAGAAAAAATTCACGAGCGGAAATATGGTAGAGTTCCAAATGTTGACCGGTATTTGTATTTAAATTTATTTACATTACTCTCGTTTCGCGGATTAATTTTCAAAATTACCGAGTAAAACGTTAAATGGATTTTCATTTCGGTGTATGCAAAAACTTCTCGAGAATGCTAGAAAAAAATCAATGTTTGGGAATTGTGATGATCTTATGTATTTTTTTGTCATTTTCTCAGGTGAGTATCTGTGTCAAGGTAACATTCTGAGGTTTTCATAAACATACTTAATTATTGAATAAATTACTTGAAGGAAAAACGTGGATATATCGAATATTCTCAGGTGGGTTCACTTACCGACAAGTTTATACTTGTTTTTTTATTCAAGATCTTGTGTAAGATATCAATACTCATTGTCAAAGGTAATTCCAATTTACTAGTCAACACGTTAATTTGAATAATCGATGAAATTTTGTTGAGGTAATTCAAAGATAAGGAAAAAATTACTCATAAACAAGTATCGACTTGAGGAATTAGACAAGAAATGCTATTAAAATGCATAAAAATACTCTATTGGATAATTCAATGATTACGTTATATGCAAGTTTAGTACAATTTATTGAGATTGAAGTCTCTGAAAAAAATCACTTCAACATCACCTCAGTGTTGTGCTGTAAAAATGCAGATATCCTTTGGAACATATGACTCACGTGTACCGCTCCATTTTCAATATAATGTGAATTTTTAAATTACGCTACATTAAAAATACCAAAAAAATATCATACCTCTATGAGATTTATTCGCTCCAGTTCCAAGTATCTGGTCAATACTATAAACACTTTTAAAAGACGACGTTAAATTTTCACTTTTATCCATCGCGCTCAAACACGAAAAAAAAACCGTAACCAATTAAAAAGTAAACACGCGATTATACGAAAATTTATCTGAACAATATTCCGTTTGGCAAGAACGGTGAAAAGTAAATGGTGGTTACATGAAATAAATCCCACCCTTCGATATTTACCCCCGTAAAAGAAGCGACTGAAGTGATTCCGCAAGTCGAGACCGATGAGAAGGGGTAATTGGGTACCCGTTCCGCCAATCCCAAATCATCCCTTAGCGGTGTCCCGATAATAAAATAACACCCATATTTTCGCCCTTAATTCTTTTCCGCTTATTTACTGATTTTACACTTTTTAAAATACCTTTTACGATTTTTTCCCTTCGTATTTTCGCCTCGTTATTACCTTGTTTTGCAAACAATTACGTTAAAATTCAGGTATTTTTTTATCGCATGAAAAAAATCGAATTGTTTTTTTTTTCAAGTGCTTCGCAGATACAGGTACGTGTTGAATGCAACGAGATGATATTTATACAAAGGGGAAAAAACTGCGTTATGAGTCATGGAATAAATTCAAAGCGGTACTCGACTCTGTGTGAATATTTTATGAATTTTCTTTTTCTCGATTTAATACGAATCATTTTGGTAATATTGTGCTATATCGGAGACAAGGTATTGGAAAAATATATAAGTAACATCTAGGTGGGCGATTTATTGCATTTCTTTATGCGATTCCATTCATTAGTCGGTTCGGTGATTTTACAAGAGGGTTAGGGCAGATGATAGGCTTTTAAAAGCGACTAGACACGAAACACGCGTGAATTTTCACGTTTTTACGCTTGTTATTTGCTTTTTATAATTTTTCATTCTTTTTCGATCTTTTGAAATCGGCGTGGTAGTCGTGGAGGCGATCTGATGGAATAATTGGAGGTAGCGGTTGTAAGAATTGCTTGGGATATGCGAAATATCGTGGGATTCTTTAATTATTTATTTTGTTATAGATCTACGATCGATTATTTATTAGTTATTTGAAGTTTTTATGTATTTGTCTTATTGGCTTTTTGTGGAATCCATTGTTGAATAAATTAAAATTTTTTTCAGCTTTACTTTCATTTTTATTTTTTATTTTTTACAATTTATGTTTTTTGTGGTGAATTCGTTTCGTTAACAACCATGTCTCACAACGTCAAAAGTGAATTAATTAAGAATCGATTTCATAATTATTGTATTTTTTATATAATAAAAATCACGATAAAATTTATGTAGGTATGTAGCTACTTACCTATCTAATCAATTTATCGTATTTCCTCGAAAATTCAACCATTCGTCCAAAATACTCTTTCCTCTCGAACTATCTTCGACTGTACTTTTATCATCTAAGAATTAATATCAAACCTACGAAACATATTTCTTAATACGTAATTCATAAAAAACCAAGATTTCCAGTCCCCTTTAAAAAATTCGGGGTTGACCGTACGAAAAAAACAGATCTCGAGCGTAATGAATATTTACCAATAAGCTTTGAGAGGATTGTGTGAATAAAATGAACAAATCTGTCTTATGAAACGATATCTAATGCTTTTTATATTAAACGACGAATATTAAAGACACGCTTGACGATTTTACTCGTACAAATATATAAAAAGCCTAATCTGCGATTGCAACCTCGTGTTTTATTAAATGTTCACTCGATTGTGGATCTTGTAATTCTAAATTGATTGCTGCTCGTGTATCATGGTGAGATGTGTTTTGTGGTTTATGCAAATGTGCATCTCGGCAGGAACCGCGATTATTGGAAATTAAATTAGGAGCTGCGTGAGTATTTCGTAACGGTTGCAATTACTAGGTAAATTTCACGTGTTTTGTATTAATTATCTGCGATGACCGCAGATGTGTTGATTTGCTCGTTAAATCGAGTAAATTAGAGGGTTCGCGATTTTGTGCTGGTGGATTGGAATTATGATGGTTTTAGTTTTAAAATAAACGTATTATTGTGCTGAAAAGTGTACCATCTTCCTCTTCCCGTTTTCCTTTTATATTCAATGAATATATTTTTCAAATGGAAACTAGGTATTGTTCTTGTGAATTTGTGGCTTTGAATTTTGAGGGAAGAGGAGGTTAATTTTTGAACCACTGAAGTGAATGTATAGACTTGAGTGGTTCTACGAGAGTAAGTTATTTTACACTCACTCCTCAAATTCACTGCCACTAATTTTACGTTGAAGCAATGAATTTTTTTTCGTAAATGAACATAAATTAATTAGATACTGGTGCGTTATACTCATATTGACGTTTTTATCAGCTTTGTAAAAATTTCATTATCAACTACTTCGGAAGGGAAAGGGGGATTGGACTGGAGAAGAGGTGGATCATGCTACGAAAAAAGGCGCTCTTACATCTGGCGCCTACACAGCCACCCGAACAGCAAGGCAATATGCTCCTCTACTCCTCGCCCCTCTGACTTCAGACAGCTTAAGAGGGCATATCCGGTGGACCTCTTTGTATATAAAAAATTGATCAACTATAACGCAATTTAAAACAAATTCTCTTCTATTCCATATCATAATTTTAGGTATGTAACATTTTTTCTAATGAGGTTTAATTGTGGTGTTATATTATTAGAAAACTTGTTTGACGGGTTTTTAGCGAGTTCATAATTTTAGAAAATCTGGTTAAGAACCTGTCTGACGAGTTCACAAGCGTTTGATTGTGATGTTACATTATTAGAAAACCTGTTTGACTGGTTTTTAGTTGGTTGATAATTTTAGAAAATCTGGTTAAAAACCTGTCTGACGAGTTCACAAGCGTTTGATTGTGATGTTACATTATTAGAAAACCTGTTTGACTGGTTTTTAGCTGGTTGATGATTTTTGTTAATGTGATTGAAAACCTGTCCGACGAGTTTACAACCGTTTGATTGTGATGTTACATTATTAGAAAACCTGTTTGACTGGTTTTTAGCCGATTGATAATTACTCGAGTCTTAACTTAGAAGCAGAAAAGTCCAACAAATGACTTGTCATTGCGGTTTTTTGCCATTTTTGGTTCTTGATAAGTCAATATCACAAAATCATATTATCTGCTTATTGTACGTATTATTTTTGAGAACCCCTGGATAATGTTTTTACCTGCAATTAGAGAGTTATTACAACACGGTGATCGTGTATGTTCATAATTCATTTATGAATGCGCAATTTTCGAGCTTCGAAATACGAACACGTATGCTGAATGAGTACTCGATATTTAGTGTTTAATTTGAATACGGTGTGTTCGCATTTGTCGATTTCCATAGGCGACTATCAATGTATCAAATCGTATTAGTAATTAATTGTAATATAGAAGGTATATCTCTTGTAGCAATATAATAGAATAATCGGCTTGGATTCGACATGGCAAGTACAGGGTTTAAAATGAAACGCATCATCGGCTCTGGCCAATAAAACAATTACTCGAACGTATAGCACCAGCGCGGCCGATAACGATCTACCCCACGAAGTCTCCCCTCGGTGATGGTATCGCTTATGTAACATTTCAATCTAGCTTGAATCTTTTTATCGTTTATATTTTACATGTTTTACTTTCCTACAACAACAATCGATTTAGTTCATTAACTTTTCTCGTCACCGGAGACATTCACTGGAATTCAGCACTTTTACGGTATTCCACCCTGTGTGCTTGTTGTACACGAAGTTGTAATATTTCAAAAGTTGACGAAAGTTTTAGTTATCAAGAACGGGGTTATATTAAAACGGATATATATTAAAAGGGTGGCCCTATTAATAAGCGCGAATTGAAAGCTAAAGCTGCTATTGTAACTAATTCACAATAAGCTTCTAATAAAGACGGAGTGCTGCTTAATTTGAGTCCTGTATTCATTTTGTGCAATCAACAACACAGTTACGATGTTTAGTTCATGACGTAAATATAAAAGATTACTGTAATCGCTGTAAAATGAAATTAACTTTCTTCTATGTTATTAATTGTGTTCTTGATTTCATTTTCGAATTTATTTTCTGACTGTCGCGCAAAAAGTCCTTTGATCGGTGGAGGAATTAAAATTTGTTTATCATCTGGGTATCGCGTACCTGCGCGATGTGATGTATTTTTGTGCTTGTCGATGAGGTACTTTTCTTTTATGGTGGTTGATTGTTCATGATTAAGTACTGATCGATGAAGGGTGTTTCAAAGGATCTAGCGCATTGACCTTTGTGAATAATTTTTCAAATTCTTTAATCACTTTTACCCCCTTAAAACAAGTTGAAAAATTTCATACGATTATGCGTTACAAGCGTTTTTTTCTGCATGAACGTCCGTGTTTTTGAGCCAACGCGGTATGGTAACGCGTGATCGTGCTTGTTTCGCTAATACACAGTGGCCGGTATTCACTTGACGGACGATATTTACGATTTACGTTTCAATATTTTTTTACTCGAAAACTACGAATGTTTTCAATGCATTGCATATGAAGTTTTTTCTTTTTGTTAATTTCTTAAATACGTTAAAAAATGTTTTAACGAAAAAGAAATGGTTCTCGAATTTAAATGGCGTTTAAAAACGATTTCGTAGTGTGTGCTGAAATTCCGAAAATCGTGATTTTTACCGATAGATGAAAAAAAATCTCTTATCGAGTCTTTTTTGAGAGAGATGGAGCTTTGATCGAAAATTTTGAAACACGTGAGAGGAGGGGGAGTGATTGAAAAAATATTTTAGTCAGATAGGTAATCTCTATCTTTGATCAATGAATTCTCAAAGGTACATACTAAACGTGAACTATGGATTCGCCTCTTCGACGTAAATTTTTTCGTAACTTACGCATAATTAAATTATACGAATGAATAATTTTACTATAAACTTCAAAAAATAGTATCTTTGATAAAATCTCTAATCGCAGCTCCAAAAACATCTGAAGCGCAAGATCACAATAAAGCCGTAAGAATTAGCTTTGTAAATGGTTATTTTTATTTTTTTTTGTTTTTTTTTTATCGTTATGACTACGTATTTATTTATTTTTATGAAAAATGAATAAATTTGCCGCCAAAAGAAATGACATAGAACTACATTTTGCATGGTGAAACAATTCAAATTAATCACGTTTTATTGACGTGTGTAATGGTTCAAGAGACGTATTTATGTTGATCGATGTCGTTTTTTATTTTATCGAGGAAATTTTTCGACTGAATATTTTCATATATAAGATGACTCGCCGAATTTTTAATTTAATGCTTTAGAATTGTTTAACAAATTTTTAACAATGGCGTCTATGCAAGCGCTATGTTTGAAATTTGTGTTTTCCGCGTTACTTGTTATAATACTTTTGGAGGTAAGATAAAAAGTGTTGTCAAAATGTCTTTAACCATAAATTAGATGATTATGTAAATTTTTTTGGGAAGCGTTTTGCTGTTTTTGTCCAGTACTGGAAATTTTTATTTAAATTTTCATCATTCTTTGGAATGTTACCTACAAATTGATCTACGAAACTCCATTCTTCTTAGATTGAAAATTCCTATTGGATAATTCGAGTTAAAAACTTGTCCCTTTTTTTCCGCTAAATATGAGAAATTTGCAAGTTTTAAATTTACCTAGGTTTAATAAATTCATTCTTTTTCACGTTTCAAAATTTTAAAAAATTTTAACCACGTATTAATTTTTTAATTTTTTTTTCTTAAAAAAAAGTTTAAAATCAAAACACGAATGTATTGAACATTACATATTTTTTATGTGCCAAAATTTCTAAGAATTTTATCCGCATAATAATTTTTTTAGCTCTTTTGACAAATTTATAGATTGCTAAAAAAAAATAAAATTGAAAATTGAAGATTTTCATCGGAAAAAAATTCCAGGTGTCTTCAATCACAGATGCCACGTCATCAGAAGTATTCGGTCCAGGAAACCCACTCGAGACGACAAAACTCTCAAGTAGCGTGGAACTTCAAACAAGAGAGCCTGAAGGAGAAACTACTCCTAAAAAATCAGATAAAATTAAAAAAGTCACCGCGGAGAAGCTCGCTAAAGCAAAAGAAGGATTGAAAAAATACGTTGTAGATCCGATTAAGAAAAAAGGAAAACCTCTGGTTGCAAAAATTTCCAAAAAAAAGAGTACTCAAAGCGCATAGTGGTTGGAATTGCTGACATTCCGATTTCAGTTTCACATGAAAGTTCAACTTAGAGAAAGAGATTTAATGTATTAATATATCTAATAAATTACTCTTTCGGCAGCTTTCATTTAATTTATTTTATGCATAGAAAAAGCGTTTGTGAAAGAGTCGAACTACAGATGACGAGATCTTCGAAATGTCGGTAGTTGTATTTTGTAGATTTCTTACATGATTTTTCTTGCCCCTCGATTTTTATTTGACCCTTTCAGAAATCATACACACATATGGGGTAATGTCTATGTTGATGGCCAAAAATTCATTATGCCAAATCTTAGGAGCCGAAAGCAACTCTCTACTTAAATAAGAACGCTTTTCCGAAGACTTTGAATGAACTTTGGAAGGGTGGATGGGGGGTGGTAGTGGTGAGAGATGATTGAAAATAAATTTCGTGCTTATTTGAATTCTCATTCCTCTGATTTATCTTTGATGAACAATGCTGTGCAGCTTCGAAAATTTTCGAGAATTTTCGAGAATTGTTGTTCATGAGCACATTTTTGGTGTCTAAGACACAGATGTTTCTTGGTATCTTGAATAAATCAATTGATGTTGTTTGTTTCTTATTTGTTATAGGTCAAGATGGAAATTTTACAAATAAATCCTCATTCCCAGCTTTTCATTGTAGCTCGTACCTTTGGCCTAGGTTATAGTACATGACACATAAAGCAAAAAAAGTAACAAGGTAAGTGAATTAGTGAATAGTTGAATAGGAACTTCTCTACTTTGGAAAAATTTATTCATTAGTCTTTTCTTGAATTAATTGCATATTTAAATGCCAAAAAAATACTCCTACTACTCAAGACCATCTTTTCCTCGGCATCCGCTCAAACCCAACCTGTAATTTCTGCTAGAACTCCCCACCAGCCACAACTCACTTGATCTTTGACTGAACCTCTTTCGAAAATGTCAGAAATACATGCCACTTGAAAAATGAACGAACTCTGGATGAATTTTTCGAGACCTCTGAAGTCTTAAAATCTTTTAAGACTTTCTGATTTAACCGCGAAATCTACAAATCTAATCCCCCCTCCATTACTTGGCGTAATAATCTTGCAATTACACGCGTCAACAGAAAGAAAAATACCCAAAAAAATCGTAAATAATGCCAATGTTTGCTTTAAAAAAAAACGAAGAAAAAAACGAAACCGCGTTTAAAAAAAAATCAAAAAAAAATTCATTCGCACCTATAACTAAAAATTCATTAGAATAAAAAAAGCAACGTAAATATCGAATCTTATTAATTCCCTTTGATTTTTATTATTTCCTTTATTCTTGTTCGCTATTAGAGGAAAATAAACGAAAAATACAATAAAATTGAAGGGCTGGCTAATAAGCCGCAAAAGTCGGAAGATAGTTAGGGCAACTATTATTGAAATTAAATAAAGGAGGAATGAGATCTAAATTGAACTTTATGTGGTGGATATTAAGAGATCTTTCTTTATAATGTTTACTTTCTTCTTGGCTAACTCCAATTTTCTACCGAATAAAAGATGAAGAAGTTTTAATAAACGAACGGTTTAAGGGTTTGGCGGGAATTCTGATGATGATAAAAGAACACGTTGAAGTCTGGAGCGCATTTTCATTAAATCCGAATACCGGGTATTCTGCAAGTAAATTTATGTCTTGTTTTAAATTGCCGATGTTCTATAGACGTATTTGAAATCTGGTAGAGATGAATATATAATTATTTTATCAACTCGTAGTATTTGTTTTGGGAGAGTTAATACATCTAGAAAGTTTTCCGCGAGATGAAACAACAGCTATAGTTCCATTCGCTGAGTTAACAAAGTATCATCGATGATGTGTGAAGAAAACGTATGATTTTTATTTTACGAACATACTATGGTTTTTATTCGCGCAGAAAAGCACCCACAGTTCTGCAAAAGTTAACCAAACCGAACCTTCTGGCTGTGTACATAGCATACCCGCGCAGATTTACTTTTATTGCGCACTATTGGCTCTAGTTTGGTCTCTCCTGCCGACTTCCTTTTACAAAATAATATTAGTTGGTTGTTTTTCCCATCACTGAACACACATGCACATTTATTAAGTAACGCGTTCTTTCAAGCTATCGTTTAAAAACCAGAAATAACGAGGTTTTTATTCTTTTTAGATTTTCGTATTTGAAAAACCTACGATGTCAGCGTGTCGGATGCGAATTAAGTCGAGTAAAAAATTAAGAGAATTGGCGTTTTGTTTTAATCGGTGGTGGGTGATGGGGTAAATTAAGTGGTATTGGAGTTTTCATTGCTAATGGTGGCGTTTTTTCTATTTGAAATTATTTTCTACTTCAACGTGTACGCGTGTGCGGATAAGTAAACTTTGAAAATGATGAGAGATTTTCCTTATTAAAATTTAATTATTAGTATATTGGGAGGAAAACTGGTTCTTAAGCTCTTCAAGTTGGTATTGTTGATATATCGATGTTTTTTCCCTCGCTCGTAATACGATAAAATTAACCCTAACGGCGCGTATAAATGGGATAGAAGAGACACGCGACTAGCCCGAATAATATTAGCATGAGAAGTGCAAATAGCCTCGAAACTTGCGACAATTTTATCCGAGAATTAAACAATAAAGAAAGGATTATTTTTGACAAGTCGACGAGATGATATTTTGTCATCCTCGTTTAATATTTTTCAATATTTTCACAGCGTTCGCGAAATTTTCAGCGTTGAATGCAGATAGTTTTTATTTTTAAATCGTTAACGAACGAGTGTTTATCGGCGTTTCAACGTCATAACGTTCATTATCGTTCTTCTGTGGCGTTCGTTAATTTATGTTTAGGTTGGAAAAATAATTTCTACGTATGTGAACCACATACTTACATTTTTATTAGTTTATGTATCGCAATATGCGTAAAGAAGTTATGGTTTTTATATCGCCTCTATCGTGAATTGTTTGTTTGAATGTTTAATCAATGTAAAATGTTTTCTTGTGATTTGAAACAATACTCGCAGGTTTGTTCTTGCGAATATCTTTCTCGTACGTGTCGTGATGAATCAAAAATGAAGTTTTATTGGGGCTTAAATTGAGTGAACTGATTGCGATGGGTTTTTGTGATGGGTCATAAGGTACTTGTGATTGAAAAATACTAAAATTGGTTGTTAGGTATGAAAAATTTGATGATTTTTTGTGCTAGTTTAGGTTTGTACGAAAGTAATGTCAAGTTTATGGAGAGGTGGTTCTATATGTGAATAAACTTCCTTATCACAGCTTTTATTTTCACTGTAAAAAATTATTGTTTAATTTTTTATACGATTAATCACCGATCACGATATCTCGAAGTTGGCGGTAGTAGTGAAAGTAGTAAAAAAGTAGTAATTTTAAAAATAAGTTATGAAAGCACTGAAAAAGTGGTGAATTTTGTCAGAAAGTAGTGCAATAATAAAAAAACCAGTAGATGCGAAATATTTTTGAAAAAATTACGCAAAAATTGTTCATTTTTGATAATGACTGGCAATTTTTTATGAATTGGTAGCACTGTTGGAATATGTGACGTTGTATACAAATTTTTTTAGGGAGCAAATGCTAATTTTTTTATAATTTTAATTTGATGATCTCATTTTTTTTCAATAAAGATTTTTTTTAATCTGAAATTTGACCTCGTTTATAAGGAGGGGAGGGAGTGATGAAGATGAAAAATTTTTATAGGTAAAAAGGTAGCAAAAAAATGGTAATTTATCAAGAAAAAAATCCGTTAAAAGCTTTGTATGTATTTGTCATTTAGACTTAAGAGTCGTTAATCAAAGGTAATAAATTTAAATTTACCAAGTATATCCCCCATTTTCATCAACATGTGTTATAAAAGATAAGTGAATTTTTTGAAAAAATGAAGTAAAAATAAAAAAAAAATTTTTTCCATACTGTTAAAAAAGGTCTGCAGCTCACCAAAGAAATTTTTTGTTGGACTGCAAGAGTAAAAGAAAAGAAAAATTGAAGATTTGATAGTAAAGCTAATAAAAAAAAAATTATGGAAAAAATTCAGCGAAAATTATTAATAACTGAAAATAAAATAGCCAAAATTGTATAAAAATTATTTAAAAAAAATAAAAAAGAACTTCCAGAAATTAAAAAATAAAATTTTGGATAATTTCGAAGTTTGTAATTTTACAAATTTATTATGAGGGATCTTTTGTATTAATGAATTGTGGGGTTCTCAATTGAAAATATTTAGCCTTGGTCAAAGTGCACCTCTCATTCCAATAGATTTTTCAAATCCTAAATACACTTGCAAATATTCACCCTAATTTTTTTTTCAAAAATTATCGATAAAAGAGCGAATAAATTAATCTTCATTCTCAAACTTGTATTAAATATTGAGCTTAAAATTTCAAAAACGTGATCAAACTAACTTGCTAATGCTGCGTTCTAATTAATGACGAATTATTTATAGTTTTCGCAAATCAACTTGGCGGCTGAGCAATTGTTTATAAATATGGACCAATGAGAAACGTCACAAAAAAAAGCTATGCATGAAAAATACTTCATTATGTTTTCATTTTCAGAGAAGTCTATCTCGTAATTTATCCCTATTTTCTAATTAAAAATTAATTTTACTATGTATTTTGCATAATGAGAAATTTCATTTCAAATTAAAAAAAAAAAGTCTCCTTGTACGATCTTTATAATGATAATTCAATATTCAACCTTCTTTGGTTTGAATTTCAAGGATTCTAGGCCACTTATGTTGAAAAAAGTGGGCTCCTTATATTTCTCCGATTTATTTACTAAAACGAGATATTGACCACGATGTATGTTAAAGTGCTTAAAAAATAATTTCAAAAGAAAAGATACAAGTAAAGGGAGCGTTTCTTTTATTCTTCAAGTCAAATATTTCTTTTGTTTACTGTTGATTTTTGAACGATTATGACGTCATTTTCGATTCATCATTGATTACACGCATCAAATACGATAAATACCTATTATGCTTGCATAATTTTGTAAAAAAAAAAATCATCTTCGACAGGAAATTTTCGTAGGCGCCGTGATCCTCGCAGGTATCCTGGCGTTACTCTCAAGTCATAACAATATCGATATATATGCTTAGGGATGAATCATAATGATGGATTATGCATCCCAAAGGATTCAAACCACACGTCAGTTAAATGTTAATTTATTATTACTAATATAACTAGAAAATCGCGGTGTAAAATTTTTAATGGAGGATTTTAAATCCCGAATAGCCTACCGCATAAATAACCGCAAAATTTACCGAAGAAGGCGTTTCGCGCGATGAAACATCACAACGTAGGAAGAACGATGAACAGCGTGGAATTTTTTGCGCATATCTAATTCCAAACGGATGCTGCAGAAATTTATACAATAAAGAATGCATTTCAAGTTTCAAGATGGCAATTATTTTACCGGGCAGGGGGTTCGTACTGTGGTTGATAGACGTATTGATAGAGTAATGAGGTAGTATTATTGAATGAGCGACTCAGCTTGACTTCATGTCACTGAAAGTTCCCAAGTACGGTTAATTACATCGTGGTCTTTTAAATTATTACCAAGAGGGTCGATATCGAACCTTCAGCTAGCTTAAACAGATATGTTTTTGACAGCTTTTCATACTTTAACTTGCACACTGTATTCGTTGTTTATTGTGTTTTTGTTGTTGTGTAGGTTTTTTTTTATTATTTATTATTGTCGTGTTTTTGTTATACAATGTGTATTTGTTTCAATGTTTTGTTCGAGTTGAGATTATTTAACGGTATAAATATTGATATTTTTTTTCATTTTTTTCGATAAAATTATATCGATGGAGTCGGAAAACTAAATGAAAAAATTTAATAAAATGAATATAAAAAAAGCATTGTACCATGAACATCTTATATGCCACGTTTAAGTATATTTGAATTAAGGATATAAACGGCAGCGTGCGTTCAATTGAACTTGACAAAGCGTCATTTGTCACATTTGCCGAAGTAATTTCGCTCGAATACCCACGTGGTGATTTATTTCATGTTTTTAATCAATTTCGCAAATGAAGTGAAAAAAGAAGGGAAATTTTCTAATGTACCTGTAGCGTAATTACAAATGATGGAATTTCACCTCGATATTTATAAAAGTTGATATTCATGATATTTCTTTCTTCTCTCAATCGAATGTGTATAGAAAAATAACGTCATTAATGTTACACTTGGCTATGCATAATTCTGTCGATGAAAATTTCGCTGATGAAAATATAATAGCAGCTCGTTAAATAACTGAAATACTTTCGCCATCAAATAAACCATTAATGCTCTTATGAAAGTCAGATTGTACTGTATTTAAAAAGACTCATTCGTGTTGTTAAATTTGCAGCCGATATTCAAAGGAGTTTGGTGTGGGAGGTGTAAGACGATGGAGAAGGGCATTTCTAAAAAGGGCCATAACAATCGGTTCATTGTTAGAAAGTGCTACAACCACTACAGAATAATTTACTGATTTAATACGTATATCGATAATTACTGCCTTTTATACGCATTAAGCTTGTATTTGGTAAGGGTTCGTAAATTGTAATCGAAAGGTTTTACGATAAAAGTGAAATTTGAATTTGTTCGATTTTTGGCGAGTATTTGCACGTTTGATTCGATTCGCGTGGTCGTGATGTGAAGAATTTATGTCAATGACGGAAGAGGAGGGGAGGGGGGGGGGTAATCGTGAAAAAATATTTTTCAGTTATATTTATACACAAATTCCTGTTTTAATTTTTTCGAATTGAGGTTCTTTCGTTCTGTCGTCTTCGTCTGAGCTTTCTCGTCAAGTTTAATAAATTATATCCGAACATTGGGAACGACTTTCTTTAAAACAATTTTTTGACTTAATTTTGGTTTATTGAAGAAATTAGGGGAGAAAATTTGTGGTCAAGATTTTTTCAATTTATAATTTTTAAAAATGACATATTTTAAGAATTAAAATAAAATAAAAAAATTCCAAAATGTAGCTCCTCTCTTTTGTGTCTTTGACATTGGTAATAATTGAGAAAAAAAAATAAAATCTTTCATATTTAGGAAATTATTTTTTTAGAGTATAATTATTTTATTTAAGTTTTTCAAGTTCGATAATGTTTACTTTATAATTAAATTCCATCGGAAAATGAATTTCCTAAGAATTATCGTTATAATACCTCGAGCAACACAAGCTCGAATTTTCAACGCAGTATTTTTCGAATCATTGAGTGGTTTTTTTATTCAACCTCAAATACATTAATGAGAAACCCTTTTTTTCTTTTCATTTAAAAGAATTTAACAGCAACTGTGGTGTTAAAATTTTACATTATGTTTGTAAAATGTTACTTTTCATTCAGTATGTATCGTTTCCATTATCTTTGCTTTTTTCGAGTATGGTTATTTCATTATCGTTTTTTTTATGCATAATATCAATAATGTGGTGAATTATGAGGTACGCATTATTAGTAGTCGTTTTTATGCAAATGTGGTTAAAAGACTTTCACTATTGTAAATCGTTAATTCGGTATTTGTGAGTAGGAAACTTGATTAATTTTATTGATTTGTTGTAATTTAAAGATATTTTGTTAGATTGAAAAAAATTGTTTGCATATCAAAACTTCATTATTTCTACTCAAAATTTCGTCAAAAAAAATACACGATCTAGTTTTTTTTTGTTCAATTAACGAATAAGAATTGGAAAAAATCATAGCCTTAAAAAATAAACTGAAAAATTTGCCAAGATCTAGAAAATATTCAACTATTTAATTTTCAATTTTAAGCAAATTTTTGTGATACCTACTTTTGTGAAAAAATTGATAGTAAAACATTAAAAAATCAAGAAAAAAAACAGAAAGTATCTCCAGCTGTCAGCACATGTCACATGTGCATGATGGAAGGCTGAAAAGGGTATTTTCTCGTTTATTATAAAAAACAAGGCTCCAAACCTAATGCATTTGAAGTATGACTGTGTCATAAACATGGGTTAGGAGCTTTACTGATGTTTAAATGGGGGAGGGGGTACATGGTTGGGGGCTTGGTTAAAGTGGGTTAAAACTAAGTTGATCAGAGACTGAATTGCATTAATAGCCTTGATAAAAAAAATGTGACGATAATTCGACTAGAATTGCTCTTACTGACAAAATATAGTAGAAAAATCTACAATTATGAAATATTTTTTTTTTTTTAATATTTTTTATACTGGGCGTTTTTAATTGCCAAGATTATTACGTCCAGTGATGAAATATTTTTAAAAATTCGAAAACTTCAAAACACCGAAAAATGACAAATTAATCTTATAACGAATTACCTATCAAAATTCAATTTAAATTGTAACATTGCTTCTCTTTTCCTTTAAATAAAACAGGATAGGTATCTCAAACTACACACATCCTAACGACGCTCCTTCTTCAAAAAAAATACATGCATCGAAATAAGGGCATATTCGTGCCGGTTGACGCTAAACCCTAGAACCGTGTCGCTTGGAACTTTTTCACCTCCAGTAACTCTTGGGTTTTTGTCGATGATAAATTTAATGAATTAAGATAGATCCCCCATCGATCGCGAATCTCATTCCCATAATCTGTTTCGGGTGTGGAAGCGAAAGAGAAAGAAAAAAAAATCGAAAAATCCGATACGTAAAAAAATGCTTCATGCTCGAACAGGT
Organism: Maconellicoccus hirsutus; assembly: GCA_003261595.1. Taxonomy (NCBI): domain Eukaryota; kingdom Metazoa; phylum Arthropoda; class Insecta; order Hemiptera; family Pseudococcidae; genus Maconellicoccus; species Maconellicoccus hirsutus. The sequence goes on from QBDW01006856.1 coordinate 302,566, forward strand.
ACGCATGATCTGCTTAACCATTTGATAACAATTCAAATAAAGCGTAGGTAATACACATCGGTGGTTTGATTCGTGGTCTTTAACACGAATACCGGTACAGTGGAAGTGTATTAAAAGAAACAATACCATTAATCGTAATCGGGGGATGATAATACCCTATCGTTGCTTGAATTAGTAAGTAGTGGTGCTCAGAGTGTGGTTTTTTTGGTGATTTATTATACGTGGTTTTATATCCCGAGGTACTTATTGCGTAGAAATTTATGGTTGGAAATTTGTATGTGAAAGGTATCAATTTTTTTATCCCAATTATTCAATTATTTTTTTATATATATTATTCCATTTCATGTTTCATCACAGGTATTGAATTATAACTTCAATTTAAGAATCACTGAAACTCCTCTATCATGAAATCTTCAAATCAACATTCGCAAATGTATCTCAAACGTTTTAATATTTTTGAAAAAATTCTCTCAAAAAATTTCCCTACCTAGAAACGACTAAATTAGGAACACTGCGCGTTTAAAAGCATCGGGGCGCTAAGTTATCATTGGAAACGTCTGAGAATATCGTGGTATACATATTCGCATCGGCGAGCATCGTTCATCGAATTATTGTCATCCGATTAACGCTGAATTAGGATCAGAATCAGAAATCCGCCACAGCCGCATACTCGAATGGGTTAATGTGATTTTTATTCAGTTCTTTTTTCGTACAAGGTAATACAAATATAGAAAAAAAAATAAAGAGAAATTGTAGGAAAATTTTCCAGGGAAGTTCGCTGGGGAATGTAAAAAGCAAGGCGTGTTCATTTGGTTAGGTTTAATTCGCCATTCGAGTGAACGCCTAAAGGCTTCGATTCTCGTCGGGCGGTAATTAACGTGATAAATTTTAATAAATTATCCACCAAATACCCCTTGTGAATGGTGACATTCTCGAGGTGTTGGTTGCCAGCTTCGATACTCGAAAAATAAACATCACGAAGGCGAAAAAAGCGAGGACGTCTTGGTGTGAAAACGCCAGGATGACACGTTGTTGCGGTTTTATTTATCAGTATTATTTATTTTTCTGCAATGCACCGTGAAACCTTAGCACGGTAGCACTTCACAATATTTCGTACCTCTCACGCTGCCAAAAAGCGTAAAACGACGATTAAAATTGTATCAGTGATGCTCAGCGGGTGGTTGATAAACACCTCCTGTGTGTCTATGCCGATCCCGACGAGTTTTCCTTTTGACACCTTGTTACATGCGTGTTGTAAAGATGGCTAATTTAAGAAAAAATATAAAAGGACCGCATCTCTATACATGTTCGATCAAGTAGACTTAATGTAATTCTAATTTTATACGTTTCATGATGGAAAAGTGGCGCTTCGGTGTAACGGAATATTTATCCATATTCGATATTAAGTAAAAAATAAATTCACAATTTCTTAAAGTGAAGCTGAAAATTTGGTTTTTGGGGTTTTTCCATGTTTCGTCAAAATCCTAAATTACCACCTGCGACAGTTCCCATTGCAACGTTGCAACGTCGCTTTGATTCCAAATTGATAGGATGAAAAACAAAACTTATTTGATTTATTAGACATTACAAGAACTTGAAGAAATGAAAAAATAGGAATTCTAAAAACTCTGAAAGCAAAAAAAAATTAAGAGAAATATGAAGTAAAAACGTAAATAAAAATATACTTACATATTGAACATGCAAAATTCGAGACAAACATGAAAATAAAAATAAATAAAAATAATATACTTACAATTCTACAATAACAATATACTTACAATTCTACAAGTCCTCAATGGCAATAAATAATTGAAAACGCAGCAAAGTGGATTCTACCTCGTTGTAGGAACGCAAATTACACAACTGTAAATTTTAAATATAAAAAAACTGAAATCTGAAGAAAAATATTTTTACAAGTACTTACCATCGCCTCTTGAGATCTTGAAATGTTGCATTCACCAGACAACAATTCTTAGAAATCTTGAATCATGTTCCTTGGGATTTTGAAACTGAAACAAACATTACATGAATGAAAATTCGAAAAAGATTTAATAAGAAATTTCGAAGAAAACAATAGTACAAAGGCGATATACTTCGACTTGAATAAATATGAGTACAGTCGTACTACATACATACGCAAGTTTCACGTCGCCTGTACTTGAGTGAAATTTTTTTTTAGGGGGGAAAACCGAGATTTCTTCATAGTAACTGGAAGCATCCTGAGACTATGTAGATATCTCGAAAAAAACCCTACCACGTCCTCTTCAGTCTTCTTGAAATCTGAAACAAAACAAAAAAAACACCGCAATACACGGCAGAATTATGCAAGCGATGGAAAAAAGACGTGCAATAGAAAAAATGAAATAATGAATAGAATCACAAGCAAAGCAGAAAACTATGAAACTAATAGAATCACTAGCAAAGCAGAAAATTATGAAGTTAAGCAAAAACGAACAGATAGAAGAAACAAACATTAAATAAAAAAGTGTAGTAATCATGCGAGTAAAGCAGTAAATCAGTTCAGGCATGCCAGTAAAATTGTAAAGGATTGTTAAAACAGTTAAAAAAGTTATAACAGTAAAACCCCAAGTTGAAAACAGTAAAAAGTAACAGCTGTCAGCGAAGTTAAAGTTAATCCAGTTTCGCGAAGAATTCCTGAAGCCTGAAATAGCTGAAAAATTAAAAAACAATTAGGATTACAACTTATGTTACACAATCTTAAAACGAATATATTACGCGATTAAAACCTAAGCGCAGCATCCTTAAAATTTTGATCCCTTTTCCTTAGCCCTTAGCCCTTAGATATCAATATGCCTCAAGCATGGGCTTATGCCTTCGACCCCAGTCCACTTCAGCCACCCTAACCCGACTTACAAAGTCCCCCGTAGAGGACCCAGCACATGGGCGCTACCGCGACAGGCCTCCGCTTCCCAAGGCCTCCAGCATAGGTTCACACTCAAGACATATTGATCCAAAAAAGAAAGTCCCAAAACACTGTGCCAATGTCAGCACCCAATTGAACAAGATACCTGTAAATCACTTCTATATATAATTTTTCGTCTATCCTTTCTCTTTTCCAAAAATTCCCCGAAGGTAGGGGTCACTGGTGGGAGGTGTGCAGAAGCGAGAAATTTGAGGTGCTCTTGTATATTGTAAAATTGTCATAAGGGAAGAGTTATATGACTTGTCATATATTGAAGGTGTGATAGGGGTTGTGGAGGCATCAAAAAATTTCAGGGTTTGTTCAGTCAGTGATGAATTGCCTTCCAATGTGGGAAGATATGCAATTTGTTAAGGTTTTTGAGAGTAAATCTAACATTTCTTCAGTTATTTAATATTCTTCAGTGATTCAGTGATTAATTCGATTACTTTTTGATATTATTACTTATTTTTAATGATCTCGCATCTTTAGTCATATCAATAAACGTGTCATTGGATGCTGATCTACTTCGGCAAATCGAACGTAACATAATATTCCGATAGTTTACAACTCATTTTCATTTCATTAATTATTACTTTGTACTTTTACGCATCATTGAAATCGTAAAATACAACCTGAGAATGATATCACAAAAGCCCAAATTTGAATACACAAAGCACTTAATTGGGTACTTGAAAGCAGTGGGATATTTAGCATGTTACCAATAATCCACATGTATTAACTCCATTAACCAACGTAGGACGTACTAACATAAGTACTCAAAATGTACACGTTATTGACAAATTCTTCATTCACCTCAGCATCGCGGTTTCTCATTACTGAACGCCTACATGGCTCATGATTTTTAGGTTAAAAATAGGAAAAAATAAGCATTGTTGTGGTGATTGTATTCTGAAATTGGATCCCATTTTCCATTTTTGTATGAAAAATGAAAGAACCCCCAGGTGTCTAACGCGCAGCATGCTACTGTTTGTAGATCCGTTCGCAGTACACACCTTTTTGGCTTGATTGTCGCCTTTTTTTTGCTCCTTTTGTGCGCGTGAAATGATAACCTAATAAGCGTCATCAAAAGGTAATAATTCGTTCGAAGTGTAATGAAGTGAAAGTTTGGGAATCTGTTTTCGGGATCGTTTTACAAGCGTGTTATGAATTTTCAAAACGTTATTCCGCTGTATGAAATTTAATCATTGAATTAACCCCCGGAGGGGTGACCGTATAAGGGATATTGTGTGAAGAGCGTCCTAGGTTTATTGGTTGCCGATATTAGAGAAGTGCCGCCGAACGCTGAATCGTTATTTTTTAAAATAATCCGTCGCGTTGGAGGATAAAATGGACCGTTGGATTGTACGAGTATTATGTAAAAATCATCACAAATGGAAGATTTCCAAAGAACGTTCGGGTTGGCCAAGTCGTATGTGTTCTATGAGTATTGTTTGAAATGTCGTACTTGAGTCTTGATACAAGAAGGAAATTCGAATTGTGGTGATGTGACATCTGTGGTTAATACTTCCTGGGTTTAGGTCTATATTATAGGTCTAGGTACATAATGAGAAGATTTGGTACTAATATCCTTTCATCCCTCTTCCTCCATTATTATATTTGATTAATGTAATTTTTTCAATGATTGAAGACCCTTTAATTAATATTCTAAAATAGCGAAGATTCTGGAGATGTGCAGGACTTCATTAGTTGAAAATAGCCCTATGAAATTAATTCCAAGTTTTTTGTAAACATTTATTATCAGTTGAAGTTTCCATCTATTTTACCATTTTAGGTCTCGAAGAGGGGGGAGCGCTTAAAATATCTTTCAGTTCAATTTTGATTACTGTTTTTAATTTTTTACGTTAATACAATTCAATTCACCACTGAAACAACACAAACTGTTTATAACTTGAAAATAAGTATGTTGTATTCTCGATTATGAGGTTTGACTCTTGAGAAAAATGCATAAATTCTATAGGGGGTTCAATTTTTTTTAGTTTATTGTACAAAAGTAACACTTTTAAGGTATAACCCGGTTTCTTTTACTTTTTGGTAATTTACCCTTTAGTGCATGTGTCCGAATTTTTTGGGGAAGAAACGGGTGATTTTTGGCTTATTCCCCTCAATTGCAACATTAAAATTTTGAGAAATTCAAAAAATAGAATAAATTTTTTTTTTTCAGCAACATTTTAAATGTCTTTGTAACAAAAAGTGAACTAAGGTACTGAGATCTACTTCAGATGAACCTAAGTGTTAGTTTCGTGATAGATCTTTAGATGGCGTTTGGACATGTTCATAGTTTGGCGGGTTATTTTTGCTGCGGGTTGAAAATTTTTTTCTCCGGAACCTTTTTAACTTTTTTTTTTTACAAATTTTGAACATATATCACAAAGCCATATGTCATTAACATTTCATTTAAAAAATTTGTGATTGCAAGTAAAACATCTCAATTTTGAGAAAGGTCGATGACTTTCAGATTTTATAAGCAGAAATGAAGTAATGAAATGTCGGTAGATAGGGTACCAATTCTTCTCATTTAAAAATTCTTACATGTCTCACAAATTGCTGCGAAAAAATTGCAAAAAAATTCAATAATGAATGAGATTTTAAAGATATTGGACCTATTTATTTTAGTGTAGAAATGGTGTTGCCTGCGTCACCAAAGAAAAATGATTTTTAAGAAAGGAAAATCAAAAAGAATTTTTTTACAGAATTTTTTTTAATTTTCGATAAATTGTGGCGAAATTAATACTGGTGAAGTTGAAGATTCTACTTGAAAACCAAGCTGGAGAAATTGACTGATGAGGTTGAATATGTTCTCTTTATTATACGAGACAACGATAATTCTTTCCGAAGCCACATAGAGGTCGCAGATGGAAGTAAAATGATTTTTCTCTGTAATAGTTTATCAGGTCATTTTGATTTTTTTTAATTTTCATTTATTATCAAATTAAAATTGCTGTACAATACATAAAACATCAAATTGTAATTTTAAGTGAATAAAATCCAAAAGTGGACTTTCTCCATTTATTTTTTTCTTTGAACTTGTTTTTTTATACTTATTTTTAGAATTATTTTCAATACTGTTACTATAAATTTGCATAAACAAGATATTTATCGTTATTATTTAATGAATTTCCTTCTTGATAACTGTTTTAAAGCAAGTTTTCAATTACTCGGGTTTAATTTTTTTTATTCATTTTTTTGCCAGATTGATAAAAAGCTATAATATTTATCAAATTATCTAAAATCATGAAAAAATTTAAATAAAATATTCCAAAAAATATACAACGGAGCAATGGCTCCAAGATCTCGAGTTCGACTCCTGAAAATAATGTACGCTATAAAAAGCACGAAAAATTTCGTTTATATTAAAAAATAAACAATAAATATAATAAAATCACGCATCAATATTTCGCTTTACGTGTAAACTTTTCATCTGCTGTAAAAAAACACTAAAAATCCGTTTAACTTATGACGTAGAACTAAAATGAATTTTCTTTTATATTTATTACTAACATTTTAAAATCCGCCACCGTTCTCCATTTTGTTGAAAATTAAACTTTGAAAACCGCACCGTCATCCATGCGAAAACTTAAAACTAAATTGAAAGTCGAGATTCTTTATAAAGTTTAGATAAAGAGTAAAAGATAATAAAATGAAGAACGTATTTGAGTTGATTACGTATAACAAACACAAATTAGCATTTTATTACCTCTCGATTTTGTCCCCCATAAATGAGGAGTGCTTCAGAGAGGGGTCGTCATCGATGCTTCCTAGATAAAGTGTGCTCTATTAAAACTGCTCCTTCTCTTACGTCTCGCCGCTACTTTGATGTTGAATTGCCATCGGGGCTAAAGTTTTCAAATGAAAAAGCTCACTCAACCTTTCAACGACGCCACGTCGAGCTTCGTTGTTTTACTAAACTCTTATTAAGTTGGATTATTTTATATACCTACTTTGAAACGTAATTTAGTTTTCCTTAGCGCAAGGTTTCTCAACATGGTGCACTCGGATGTTGTGAGAATTTTTTTCATTTTCGTGTTATTTTGAATGCGAATTTTTTTTTCAAAAATGTCACATTTTTTGAGTTTTTTTGATAGTGGAGGGTTCTTTTAATGTAACTTTGTAGCGTTATGATTTGTTCGTGAGGAGTTATACCGAAAATTATACCTTAATTTAACGAAAGATTAAATTTTAAATACGAAACGAGTTAAGTATGTCGTTGGGATTATTAAACATTATTTCGTAGACTGAAATAAGCTTGTTTGGTTTTTATTACGTAGCTCTAAAATGATGTTATTCGCTTTATATCGTTTAATAATTTAGAATCGATTTATTTCGCGAAATCTAGGTAATTTGACAACAGGTATAACAAAGAAGCCAGTCGAGTCGAGCAGACTGCTCAAGTTTGCGTCACAGAGTTCAGTCAACTTAAGAAATGACAAATTTTTCTACCTCAAAAAAAATCATGAAAGAAATTTAGTCTACAACCCCCTCCCCCAGATACAAAATTCCATTTTTTTAGCGTATTTCACGTGGGCTGAAAAAAATTTTGAATTGAAATTTTCCCACGTTCAAAGAAAAAAACAAACGCCGACGTTTAATTAAATTGTAATTAAATTTCAAATATTATTAAAACATTCGTTGTTAACGAATTTGGAAAAATTTTAAGAAGCCTTCTCGAGCGAGATAAAACGAAGTTCGTGATTGCGACGAAACGGCGGGGCTATGTTTACTTTTGCGAGCTCATTTTATTCTGATCTTTTCCAGCCCATTTTCTTTTAGCTTTCTAGTCTTTGTTCTCTTTTCTGGTTAGTTCCTTTAACAGTTTAAATTAACTCACTTTTCTCTTATGCGAATTTCCTCTACGCGTTAACATTTAAAAGAAACCTTCTTTATCCTCTTTCTTCTATTATGCTCCTAAAACGGAGGGCGTCTACCTAGCGAGTTTTTCGGGCTTTTTCATTCGCTATAGTGTACACTATTAAGTGAATTTTTAAATTCGCCACCCTTTTCTCACGCGTTCTTCCGGTAATTAAAAATAAAGCCGAGGAATATTTTAAATTAGTTCGTTTTTGTTTTATCTCAAAGCGAGATTCGTCCTAGGATTTACTGTTTTGCAAATTTTTAATTCAAGAGATTGTTTATAATGTAGCGAATTTAAATGGGTAAATTTTTTTAATGTGGAAATGTAGCCTACCTTAATGTTGGAATTAGTTTTGAATTTGATTTAGTTTTTTAGGGAGCTTTTGCGAGGAGATGTATTTTATTATATTCGTGTAAGTGCATTTTTGAAGTATTTCTTTAATTTAAAATGTCAAAATTTATCTTAAAAATTATTCAAAGTCTTGGCAGACCAGACTATCAAATTTTTAGTATTTATGTTTTCTGAAAAACAATAAAATTATCCGATGATCCTGCCACAATATCGACACTTTTCTAATTCCTAAAAAGAACGTGAAAGAGGAATTAATAAAAAAATAAAAAAAAAGGTTGCTGAAAAATTCTGCATTTTGTTTCACATCGAAGAACCTCAAAAGCCTGCAAGAGGACTTATGACCAAGAACAAATATTCTAGGGCTCCCTCCTCAAGTGGTCCATAATATGAATGAACAAAATAAGGAAAAATTGCCTACATTATTAAATAATTTAGAAATTTCGGGGGCCCTTTGAGTAAAATCGGGCCCACGACAAGATACCCCTTTTGCCCATTTTTTGAAAATTCTTCGAGCCTTACACTTTCATTTCATGTAGCTGAAAATGCTTAGTTTCTAGTTTTATTTATTTTCCAGCTAAAAATTCATTATTGGTATTTTTTTGTGAATGTTTATTATCGATTGTGTGGCTCTTCTTTTTGACTGTCGCTAGAATCCGGAAATATACGTTTCTTTTGAAAAATGATTCAGACGTTCAATCGAAAAACATAATTTCATATTCACCCTAAAATTCAAAACCTACGTGAGCGATTTGAGTCCAAAATTCTTGGTTAATTTACCCTCGTTTGTAGCTCGATACTTAGTTGATTTTCGTCATGGGGTACTTTGAAAATATGAGGTGATTTTGAACACTGATTCTTTCGTGAATGATCATGATCGTTTAGGCACTTTTTTTGATTTTTTTTATGAGATACAAAATATCCTAAAAAGACGTAAATTCCAAATCACTACTGATGGTTAACATTGATAAATTTTTTTCCAGATAACACCCTACCCTTCCCTCCCTCTTAGGCCTGTACTTTTTCATTCACTCGATTATAGTAAATTAAGTGCTTCTGGGCAGTTTTCTTTTAAATAAAATGAATATATTTTCAAGCATTTTTATTCGTTTCAATTCCAAATCAAAAAATACTCAATTTGAGTATCTCTTGGGGTGAAAAAAAAGTATCGGACTTCTCTGTCAGAAATCTCGAAAATCCAGCTTTAATTTTAGTAACTACGTGTGCCATGTTCTTCCAAGAGAATTTTACGTTCGACTAAAAAAACCACTTTCTAGTTCTCCGAAAAGCCGTCGTATTTTGGAAAATCAAAGTCGTTTTTCATTTGTCTGGAATCCAGACAGCTACACATATGACAAGTTGATCTTTGAAAAAAAAGAAATTTAAATTTGAATTTTTTTGAAGGAGAGAAGTCTTTGTGTTGTTTGTACGTTTAATCTTGTGAAAAGGGAATTTGTTACAATTTAAAAAAATGTCAGAAAAATAAAATTTGAACAACTTTATTTCTTTAAATCTATTAATACTTATTCGATATTTACAAGAGTATTACGTATGGATACATGTACGTTCAAGTATAATACAAATGATTATTACATCGATTGAGAGAGAATTACTACTTAAAATGCAGTGACTCTTGTAAATCCAAGGTTTGGTAACTGAGAACATTTTATGTAGGCGGAAAGGCTGTTGGAATTTGCGTCCAACAGATATATTTTGATATGAATGTATAGTTTTGAACTGATCTACGAAGCCACTGCTCTAAATTATTTCCAAAGTAGGTAACATAAAAGGTTTTTGTTTTGGTAAATTACGTAAATCCCGTAATAATGACGGAAGTACAATCGGCAGGGTTTTCGAGGCAGTTAATTCTACGATAAAATGAAAAAAAAAAACAATTCACAAACACAATTTGTACAAATATTGCACGTAAAACTTATGATAAAAATCGCCTAAACTATATGCAGTCCTTTGGCGATCGAATCAACGTGTTCTTTGGCTTTCAGTCTGAGCGCAGCTATGGATGTGGACTGAGGATCAACAGAAGTTGTAGGAGATGGTAAACTAGTTGTAGGTGAGGTATTTCTATTTACCATATTATTAACAGTATCCATGACGCTGGCTACTACTGGAGGAGTTAAATAACTAGGATATCCGGTCTGCGGATGGGATAGGAAACCCGGCAATGCTGAGAGTAAAGGTGGAGTAAGCCAGGGATCCATCGGTAGTGGAAGGCCGGCTCCTGGTACTCGACTTAAGGAATTCACACCGTGTTGGTATTCGCTAATGCCCAGTCTAGCTGCTTCCATTTTCTCTTGACGGCGCCATTTAGCGCGACGATTTTGGAACCAAACCTGTAAATTGAGATGTAATTAGTGATTGTGATTCGATGTGTCGTTTGTGTTCGTAATATTAATTGTACACGTATAATTTGAATTTCACCGAATTAAAAATCTTGCTTTTAGTAAAGTATCACGAAACTAGAAATTTACACAAATTGTTTACCAGCACGCTACTTTCGAGGCTTATAATGACAAAGTGAATTAGTTTCAAGGGACCTTTTTCCGTTAAAGGCTTCGTTTAAACGATAAATAAAAAATATTGTTTTTAATCATTTTCATTATTTAGAGAAAATGAATTTTTCAAAGAATCTCTTTCATTTGGAATGTACTTAAAGTTGAAAATTACTATTTTTGAGAATCATTAAAGCTCTCTTGAAATATGGAAATTTTAATGGATTTACTTTGACGATACAATTCTTTATTTTGCATAATTATAACTCTGACTTTGAACAATTAAAAATTAAAATTAAATGTTTCAACTCGAATGTATTACATGTTTATTAAAAACTTTTCAAATTATTATACGAACTGCCTAAAAGTCGCCTTTGATAATTAACTCGTCAAATTATTATTTTATGAAACGCTATGTTTTTCTAACGATCGAAGTATCAAAAGAACTCTTTGAAATTTTGTCCGCTATTCGAATTTATTATTTAAAGGTCCATTTTTTATTTCGAAATATTAAATTATTTTGATGCATCATTTAGATTTCATTAAAAAAAATAAAAAATTGTTACGAAAATTTAAACATAAAATAGAAATTTCAAAATAACGACAAACTACCGTATTTCGGGTCTTTTTTTGTCCTGCAAAACGGCAGTTATGCTATTTAATTTTTAAGCGTTCATAAAGTTGCCTATGCAAACCGCCGTAAAATATTGATTACTATGTTGATAAAATTGTCTACGTAAAATGCCTTATATTTTCGTTTGAAATTTCATAGCAGGTAAAAGCCGAACGAGTAATGATGAGAGTTAATTAGCAATGTTATTTACATAATATAGAATGTTCATTTTAGGAAGAGTGCATTTGGAAAATTCAAATTAAAATAGAAAACGCCGTCAAGTTAAATAACGCGGTTTTTAATTATCAATGCGATCGCGTATATCGATGTACAAGGGAAGTAATCGCGGATATGTGAAATTAGCTAGAAATTAGAACATTCGATTCGAACAAATTTTGGAAAATTAATTTAAACAAATAATGGCTGTGAGCATTATACGAGAGAATTATAATTACCCTGAAATAATTTATTACTAAACTTTCTAAATTAAGAACCGAAGTTTGGAAAACACGCTAAATACAAAAGAGAATTATAGGTTTCTCATTTTAATTGAATTTTGTCACAGTGGAACGAAATTTGCAATTAAAAACTCGAACGGGTAATTTTATTTACTTATTCATGTCGCTCAACGAAAATAATAATCTTCCTTTTAACGACGAGGTGACTGGAATTAAGTTATTTGGGATGAGAATTTTTTTACTTTTGGAATAACGTGTAATTTTATTTTTAAAACGGTTGAATAGAAGTTTTGGAAAATTATTTCGTTGTATCAATTTTTTATTTGGAGTCAGTACTGATAGGAATTTCATGGTTTTTGAAAAAATGTCGAAATTAGTGATGGAATAAATTGAAAAATTTTTCTTATAAGCTCTTGAAATTTTTTTTACATATGATATTGACGAATTTTCAATTTCTTTATATTTGCAATTCCATCTTTTTCATGAAAAAATTTCACTCGATTGATGTATTTTTAATTTACCGAGAATATCAATCGAGGTAATTAGTCTCGGTATAAAATATCGAAAAAAGTAGTGAAAGGCTAAAACATAAACGTTTAATCAATTTCCAATTTACATCTTAATTTTGGGAAAAGTAAAATTAACGGAAAAAATGGCGCTTCGGTTAATTTACTCTTTCCAAGGGAAAATTAAAGTTTAATTATTTCGTCGATAATTTAAATAAGACCAACTTGAAAATACTTTCTTTTGTGGTAATTACGAAGGAATCCATGAGGGTAAAAATTATTCAGCGAATTTAAACCACTCGATGTAATTTGAAATTACGAAAAAAGACAGATTTTTTCAAAACTACCCTCTTCGGTATTGTCACCACACTAACATACATAATATTTACTGTAGCTGATAATAATTGCAGTTGTTATCGTGTAAAGACTCCCGACACGTGATCGACACGTGGCCAAACTAATGTCACTGTATTATGCCGCCGTTTGGAATATACTAAGAATACTAATTTGCGAATCAGACCTTCGCCTTTGCTACGCCGAGAACGGTGGTTAAACGATGTAAAGTGACATATCAAATACGTACTCGTTATTAAATAAGTCCGACGCCTTTCGGCAATGCTAATTAAATTCGCCTCCGGCTAAGTAATTGTGTTTTCGAGGCAGCGTGGAAATTAGCGACGCCCTTTTTGTAAATAACTTTTGCGGGTAAGTAAATTTAACAATTCCATCTACATATTCGTGCTTTATTAATATTTTCAATGACAGCGTTTTGATAGCTTTTATGTTGGTGCAGCCTATGCAGTTTTTCAGTGTTTTGTGTTTGTTGAAGAAAAAAGTCATGATTGAGTTTTTGGGTTTGAAGGCATTTTGGTCGTGGATTTGTTGGTTTTTTGTGTAATATTTTTGTTATCTTTTTCCTATCTACTTTACTTATTCATTTTGTTTTTTTTTTGCTAAATATACATAATTGTCAATTGTGGATGCCAAGGCCAAAGATGACGGGTGTCCCTAAAAAGTATAATTTATCATTTTTGTAAATTCAAAGGTACTTTTTACTTTATGATTTTTATGGTTGTTTTGATTATCACAGATTAGAGCTAATATAAACAAGGTCACTAAATATCCTTAAATGAATTTATATAATGAAATATTATTAAAGTTTATAAATAATATTTAATTTTTTTTTTGACTTTATAATTTTATTAAATTTAATAATAAATTTCAACTTGCGGCGGTGGAGGTTGTTTCAAATATATTAAAAATATGAATTAATAATTTACGTTTAATTAATGTAAAAATAAATTATTATAATTAATTAATTAAAATTTCTAAAATTTTTTTCGCTTTTATTTATTATTTCTGAATTAATATTCTTTCTTATCGTGCATTTTGAACAATCACTTTATTTCATCGTACAAATTTGTGTATTTCAAAAAAATGAAAATTTCAATTTTAGTCGTCTCAATTTTCAGATTAAATTTTGCTACTTTTATATTATTCTCAAAAATTTTATCCAAATTGCATTATTACGCTTGGAAGAAAGAAATCCTTGTAAAAAAGACATTATAAAATTGTTTAAATTTAATCACTTACGTTACAAACAATTTTTTATTTCCTTCTCGTTTTACGTTCATCAACCGGTACTTAAGAAAAATTACTTTTTTTCTCGCAAAACACAAGTGTACTCTATTTTATGATAAATTTTCAAGACAATTCACCGAAAGTAATGGCATTTACGAGCATTTTCACATCTAGCATATTTAAGTTTTTAGGTTATTTATGAATTTCGATTATCATTAGCACGGAAGGAAAATTGCGTTTAAAAAGTTTGTCTGAGGAGACGGAAAAATCTACGCAAAAGAAATTTTTCAAAAAGGAGCTTCAATTTATTTTCTTTTTACTGCACACAAAAAAGGACGGAGTAATGGTAATAACAAAATTGAGTTACCTTGACAAAAAGAAATATCATAAACAACATTATTATATACATTTTCTCCCCGTCTTTTTCTGCGCTTCGTTTTTTATTAAATTTTCCTCAATTTTTCATAATCTGAAACTCATTTTCCGTCCATTTTGTAGCGTGGCGTGAAAATATATATATATTCGGTATACGATTCTGTTCTTTATATGAAATCGTAACATCGTAAGGTGTGTCAGCCATGTACATAAAACTGCCTTGAGCAGGAAAGTTATATTTTGGGCCTGGTTACAAGAGGGTCACATTTTCATTCTTATACGTTACAAACAGTGATTCTTAAAATTTTACGTGTTGGGGTTCGTTTAAATTAGATTTAAAGAGGAGGTGCCGTATTTTAAGGGATGTACGAGTAAACTTTGACCAGTTGGTTGTATTTTATAAACGAATGTGAGAGCTGTAAAGAGGATGTTGGTTTTTTTTTTGAAGAAAATTCGACGAAAATATTGGATGAGAATTTAGATATCACTGAAACATTTCTCGAGCCATTTTCCTCTTATTGTCAGCCTGTTTATGGTCTTGGAACAATTTCCTGTTTAACTTTCGTCACCTCGATACGATGAACTTGTTTTTGTATTTTTTTCATCTCGTCTACGAGTATGAAAATACCTACGGAATGCTCGGACACATTATGCATGACGATGCAGTTATACTCGTATAAAATGCGAATTCGCGCGAAAGCCGTTTCAAAAATATGTTAACATCAAACGCGAACTCGAAAGGTATTATGTATGTAATTTGATCATGGGGTGTTTTATAAGAGCGTTTCGATACTTCTCGAGGGATATTATAGGTATGAAACGCGAGAGTATTCGTGTACAGGAGGGTTAGTAAAGTTGCTCGATTTTGTCTTTTTTATGCGTAATTAATTTCATAATGGGGTTAAATGCACAAAGAATCGTATAACTGGTATCTTCACATAATACGCGTAGAGAACTTCAAATGGACACTCGAACTTGATTAAAGATTAAATGATCTTTTTTCAGCTAACTTACCAATTTATATGTAGCAGATGTACCGTGTAGTTTTCTTTAGCAACACCCTGTACTGTTTGTCTACCTATTAGTGAATTAATTTGAGTACAGTATTAGTTCGATACCAGCTGTTTAGGTAAGAAAAAAAGACATCTATTATACTCGTCCTATAAAAAAACTGTATTGAAATACAATACGTTTGATTTCGAACCGCCCTTTTTTGTTATGTTAGGCTTGTTATTGTAGGAAAAATACGAATTTGATTTTAAAAGCGACTCTGTAGGTCACTTGAAATTGCCAACATCGAGTCAGTGGGTTATTAATCTTGTTACTAATTTGCTTGATTTTTTCTGCACTAAATGCAATCGTGAGGTTATTTGGTTGTAATTAAAGGGTTGGAACGAGTCGAAGTCATGTGGTTTACACGAGGATTAATCATTCTGACATGTTCATTTGGCGAAGCCTGTACTCAATCGTGTAGTCGTACTCCCTTGGTTTTTCAACTGATTCAGATTCACGCGAAGATTGAGTAGTTAAGATGTTGATATGGGATCTTTTTCGAAATGGGTAATTTTTGTTTCATTTTGGAAATTTTCACATTTTAGAAATATTGTAAAAGATGATTTTTTGATTGTGTTGTTCATAGGGAATTATTTTTCAACGTTTGGAAATACAAAATTTTTCATTTTTCATTTCTTTCATCTGTAGGTAATTAGGTATATGTATTTTTTAAATAATTATTTCAAATTTTTTTCCAAAATCTATTTAAATTTTCTACAAATTTGGTAGTCGATTTGTTATGTGGTGATAAATATAATACACGAGTAGAAGTCTTCAATTAGTTTGATAGTCCTTTTTACAAATCCTTTTTTTTCACTTAATTAATTTCTTATTTTAATTACTTTTCATTTCACTTTTCTATTTTTTATATGCATTTTTTTAAAATTTTCTTCACGTGCAGCAACTGAGACTTGTGGCGGTTTTTTCCGGTGGGGAGAGGAGATAATTTCGTCTCCTGGCCATTCTAATGATCCTTCATCTGACTGAATTTGGAAATTATTATGGTATTTTTGCTTCTTGAGGAGGTGTTTTGTTTTGAAAAACCTCCTAATTAGTTCTTTTAGACAATGTACTCAATTTAAGGTCACATTTTGAGTTTTTATTTGTCTCAAAAAAGAACTTAATTTTTTTTACCTTATGATGTATTCCGAGGTAAGACAAATAATTTAAGAATAAACTCATTATGATCAATTTCCCTGATGAGGTTACCTGTTTGGGTCAAGGTTTGGGTAATTGGGAAGTAAGCAATTGAACTAGTTGTGGGGGGGGGAGGTGAGCTCCTTGAATGAAATTTTGTTTAATGATGTGTTTGCGTGTCGAGGGAAACATTTTAAAACAATTTTGTCTAAATTATTTCATAAATTATTAACCGCTTTGCTGTTTGTAAAATACAATTCATGATTTGACAAAAACAAAAATTAAGACAAAAATTTTAAAATTGAATTTCATTTTAGAGTTAGACGAGAATCGAATTTTCAAAAACATGCAATTATCAATTTTTAATCTTCGATATTTTCGCGACGTTCCTGACTGTTTGGTTATTTCACTGGAATGGAAATTACAACGTGCCCTTTCCAACCCCCTCGTTTTGAAATTTAAAAGAAGCTAGCGGTTTATTTTTTCAAAGTTGGTAAAGTTTTTAACATCGTTGAAAGCGCGTTAAAGGTAAAATGGCGTTTTCATTAGTTGCAGAAGAGAGAGCGAGAGAAAAAAAGGCGCGCAAGATTTCGCAAAAGACGCCGTTACTTGATTAATTTCGCATAATAAACGCTTAATTAATGTTCGATTAATAACCGCTAAATTGAGCGTTAAATTCGTTATAAACTCGAGAAGGGGAAAATATAACGTACTACCGCGCCATTTTCTCATTTTTCGAATACCCCGCGAAAGCACCTTGCTTTAAAAGAAGCCTCCGAGCTGTTCCTTTCTACATCGGACGTTTTATCGAATTAAATTGTAACGGGCGTATGACGCATGCTCGTTTAACGGAACCCTCGAAATTATTTCCTGCGAATGCTCCCTGCCTATATTTAAATTTCGCAAAACCGCTATCGTCCGAATTATTAAGGGAAGTAACCCTTGTAACTTTGATAACGGCGTTAACAACGTATACCAGTATATGAAAAACGATGAGAAAATTCTACAGGTTGCTCAAGGTGCTATCTCATTACTCGAGGCTATTTGTGGACGAATTGCGAAAACTCTAATTGTTGAATGCGCACGCTGTCGGGTGAATCGCGTTGTGATTTTTCCAACAACTTCGTCTTTCGAGTCGGGAAAATTGGAAATATTTCCATAATAATAGATGAAAAATTAGTTTCCTTATTCAATAAAATAAAATGGTTAGAGATATTGGAATAGGTATGTGTAAAAGCGACTTCATTTTAGTTTCTCGACGTTACGTACTGGAAAACGTTTTATATGTATGTGAAAAAACGGTAAAAATAAAAAAAATATTTTATAAAATTCTAAACGTATACTAAAATAATGGTTTTGTGTATCGTAAACGTATAGATATTTTATTTTCTCGACGAATAAATGCCGAAAAACGCAATTTTTTTTAAATGGTGAAGCAAACGAAATTCAATTCAATTCTTCGTGAAATATAAAATAGCATTAAAGTAATGTAGCAGAAATTTCAAAGTTTATGTAAGCACGTGAAACACACGAAGAAATTGTTTAGTTTTTTGCGAAGGGCGATGCAAAATTGAAAATAAAAATAAATAATGCAAAAAATTTATTTTGTTCTTTGAAGTATCTTTGTATATTTTCATGATTTTTTTGGAGGGAAAGAGAAAGGACGTTATTTTATTTTTAAAAGATAGGGTAGCTTAGATGAATACATTTGACACTGATTGTAGTTTTTTTCGTTCAATATTATTAATAAAATGAATAGATAATCATTTTTGAAGCTTAATAAAAAAAATATCACCATTTTTCGAATCATTGCCATGTTTAGTCGCTATTTTGATTGATTTATTTAAATAATTGATTATTCATTTGTTAATTGTTTGCCTACAAATTATAATCATTTGCTAGAAACTGTGGGAGAAGTGTCATGTCTCTTCTTCATCGCGATGAAACTTCACGTGACTTCATCCTCAGTTGTATTCATTCACTTTTATCTTATTGGCGATCAGTAACAAGAGATTTCGGTTGAAGTGTGAAGACGCTTTTCATTGACCTTCATGGCTCTTCCAGGTTATAGGTTCATCCCTGGATATATTCACTTTCTCCAATCTCATTAATAATCCCTACCAAACTAGGGAATGAGTAGGGAGTGTCAAGACACTCCTCTTTGACTTTCATAAAACTTCCAACTTATAGCTTCATCCTCGGACACCTTCCCCTTCTCCAACCTCATCAATAATCCCTACTCAACTAAGGAATGAGTAGGGAGTGTCAAGACACTCCTCTTTGACCTTCACAAAACTTTTAGGTTATAGCTTCATCCTTGGACATTTATTTACTTTCGCCAACCACATTAATAAACACTACCAAACTAGGGAACGACTAGGGAGTGTCAAGGCTCTTCCTTTTGACCTCCGCAAAACTTATTATAGTTACTTCATCCTTGAATGGCTCTACTTCTGTCTAGCTTTATCAGTAATTGACGCCTAATCAAGGAGTATGGAAGTGTTTAAGTATTCTTTCTTGACTCCTGTGAATTTCTTAGTTACTTTATTGCATATATTATTCATCTTAGATTACTTTCTTCTCTTTTTCATGTCAGGAATTCTTCTTCAACTTCCAAACAATCAATTTCCTGATGCTGGGTCTTTATCATACTCTCATATCCCTCCAGCTTTGCCCGTTTCTTACCACTAATATCTTGATAATGGAAATTGAAAGATTCTATTCTATGGGCTAGAAAAAGTGAATATTTGATAAGATCTTCACGAATAATGGAATTTAGTGTAGAATAAGCCTAATACAATTTTGCATATTTCAGACCAAATTGCCCAGTTTAACATATTTCAGGGGAAAAACCTGCATATTTTTGAATATTTCAGCATTTTTTGGTATTTTTTTGCATGTCTGTAGAAATTCTGCAAAATTCGTGATTTTTCAAGACCTTTTTTGTTAGGAAATCGCAACACTGTTGAAATGTAATCAAAAAGTATGTTTTGTTGCGTTTAGTTCTTAATTTGTTATAGATTCTTCGAATAAAAAACGAATTTTATGTCACTGGGTTGATTTTATTTCAAATTAACAGCTTTCATATTTTTCAGCTTGAAAAATCCTTTTCAGGGACACCTCACTCAGATTAAAATTTTTGCATATTCTGGCCAAAATTGCATATTTTTCTACATCTTTTAGACAAAAAAGTTACATGAAATATTGCATGTTTTTGCAACTTTTCTGCATATAAATCCCATCTCTACCGAGTCTTTCCCAGGCGTTGATTTTAATTGATGAATTTAAGAAGAATTCGTATTTTGAAAAAAATTGTATATTCATCTCTGTTAATGAACTTTTTGGTAAATACGTCACTTCGTGGAAAGCCACGGGTACGAAATCGATCAGTAGATTCTTTCCGCAATGACATGTTTTTTTTTTATCGGAAACTACGACGAAAAATATATTTTGGACATTGACGATACGATAATTGAAATTAATCAAACGTTATAGCAACACGAATGCATTTTTAGGAAACGACAAGATTTGCGAAAAAATTTCGCGAGACCGGGTGTCATATACGAAAGGGAAACGAAACGTATCGGCGAAGCAACATTCAGACATAAACCGTGAGAACAGGCACGTGCATCATTTTCTCGCTTTTCTCGGTAATGGGATGAAGGCATCCATCCAGAAAATTCATTTGTTTCCATATTCGCACTACCCCTCGTGTTTTTGCGCGTTTTCGTCGAACCCCTTAAGCCAATGAAATGGCGAGGAAATAATGACTCGGATCATCGAATAGGCTCATTTACTTAAATGGAAATACAAGCGTAAGATATCTACAAAAACAAGCCTTAATTTACTCATTTCTCGGTTCTCGCTTACAGGAAGCTTAAACGTTTTAACCATTAGCGATACGTTTACTCCGGGTGTAATGGAATTTTAAACGTTTAAACGTCGATTTTGTTTTTTTTCCTCGTTGACAGCTCGAGTGGAGGCAAGTTTAAATGTTTTTTAAATTATTCGCAGCCTTTTTTTATTTTCTTTTTGTTCCTTTTTCCGAGCGAATATTATCGTATTTGAAAAATAAGTTTAATTTTGTGTGAAAACAAAATTTCGAATTTTGTCTCAGCGAAATCGATGGAATTCTAGTGATGTCTCGTATTTTCTTCTTCGTTAAAGTAAAACAAAATTATAGAAACGTGTAACAAAACTAATGCGGCTTTTCATGAAAGTTTGTTTTTTCGCCCCGTTTACCTCGTTGTATTACATACGCGAAAATTGGCCAATAAAAATGTTTATTTTATTTCCAGCCTTTTCACATCAAATAGAAACTTGAGGAAAATCTAGGGAAAAATTGCTTGTTAAAAACCTATTCAGAAAAAAAATCCAATTTCGTCTGTTCGACAAGCTTGTTACGTATTTTTCTGTCAACGCCTTTTTTAAATCACGCGGGAAAACGACACTGTCATTCCCATCACCACCCTTAATATACACTTTATTAACTCGGCACACAAATTTTGATTTTCAAAAGCTCTCTTGGGATTTGTAATTTAAATTGAATTTCCAGCGTTTACGTGTGCTTAATAAACGACCTACGTGTGAGGTTTGTATTTAAATGTATTTTTAAAGAAGGGTTTCATCGTTTAGGCGAATTAAAGAATTAGACGAGATCTTGGATTTGAAAAATTGCCGAGTTCTTAAATAAGAAATTTTTTTCAACGAGGGTGCTCGAGTTGTTTTTTTGGAGGGAAAATGAACATGAAGTGGATTCATATTTTTAATGAATGTTGAATGTTGAAAAATTTAAAAAAAGATTCATTATTAGATATAATTTTCAATTTTTTTTTCATTTTTTGTTTTAAATTTTTTAAGTATATTTGTAATGAAAATTTATCCTAAATTTTGTGGTTGATTTTTAAATTTTAATCTTATAAGAAATTTCTTGAAGGAGATGGTTTGTGCAAAGGCGCTGTCTAGCATAAATCCGTTCATTTTTCAACTTAAAAAGTAAAGAATGAAGGGGGTGAGGGGAGAAAAATTGAAAAAATTTCCCAAATGTATTCATGAATGGAATTATGAAAAAATTTCAAAGTACACTCATATGTTGAAAATATTATGAAATATTTTGAAAAAACTCATCATGCAGTGTTGCCAATTTTATAAATATCATATTTTTCTTAAAACAAAGATCCATTTGTGATAATTACACGTGTATATCAGAGAATTAATAACATATTCAACTCAATAATGATTTTTCCGATTTAAAACAAATTTCAAATTTATTCAAACAATTTGCCAACATCCAAGTTGCTCATTAATATTCAAATTTTTCACATCGATGGGTTGTTTAACGCATGATTTATTTTTTATCAAGGACAAATAAAGTTCATTTTATTTTCATTTCTTTTTCTCAGTCTAAAAATACAAACGTCAAATTACAAAAAATTCATTTCAACCTACTCAATCGAGCC